>OZ012677.1:136420023-137020023 GCA_963942445.1 Argyra leucocephala
CCTGAAATTGATAGATGGATTATGTGATGGAAAAATGCCGTCGTATGTCTTGATAAGAGTGATTCAAGGTGTTGAGGATGACTATGTTCTGTAGGTTTTCTTTAGATCTCTAGTTCTAGAGACATTCTTGTTCTGGTTAAAACAATAAGTCTAAGAACGGTAGTTGACCTCCTTTTTCTACCTTGACTTATACTGTAGATTTTTTTTATTTTATTTTATATATTTCATTGTCAAAATTCATTTCATACATTAAAGTACATAATTTATTTAGTAAAAATTATAAAATAATTATAATTAGTAAAATAAAATGAAAATTGAGATGAAAATAGTGGTCTTAAAAATCAATTTACTTGGAAATTACTCAAAATAAAAATATTAATTATATATTAATAGGGGTGATTAATGCATCATATAAAACTATTTAATATATAAATCCAGAAATATTTATAATTATATTAAAAAGTTAAATTATATTCCTGTGAAGTCCGTTAAGAGTATACTCAGAGTTCGCTCTAAATCTCTTTTCATTATTTTTGCAAAAATTGTGATTCACGTATCACTTCTAAGATCTTGGTAATGGTAATTTGTAGAAATTATGTTTGAACACTATACCTGCATCGTTTCATGCTCAAAACTACATTCTACTTACTAATCTACCGCTAGGTATACTTACATACAAATTCATATGTTCTACATAATATGTTTTTGCATTGCATGGAAGATTCTGCACATGTAATTGAGTCATTAATCAATTTATGGTATTAATTATATTATAAATCGCCTACTTTTGAAATTGACATCAAAGCAATAATAGCGTTCATCAAAGACATAGACTTGCAATTCTAAGATAATAAAGCAGTACAATAGATCTGAATAAGTCCCATTTACATAAACAAAAATGTTATAAATAAATTTAATTTTTTAAATTAACTTAAAAAACTAAATTATGCTCCATTTGATCTTTGTTCTACCGATCCATTTTTTAAATTCGGCTTAAATATTAATGTAAGTAAAATCAAATTTATTGTTATTTCTAGAACTAGCTGCACACGTTCAACAATATTATAACCATAAATAACACCATAATTGAACGAGTCTCCAGTTTTAAATATCTAGAATGTTGGCTAAATAAAAACTGGAATTCAGATATGAAAATGCCGAATAGAATATGCTCGTAGCTTGTGGACAATACTCCTCTATGATATGGAAGCATGAACACTGAAAATAACGACCATGAATAAGCTTGAAGCATTTGGAATGTGGGTATAACGTATGAGATATCATTAGTAGATCAAGTGAGCAATAGTGAGATTGTAAGTAGTATTCTACTCGTAGAGACCGTGAATTGTTATTAAAAATCAAACGCATAAAAAAACAACTTATTTGGGTCATAAGATGAGAAATGAAAAATATCATATTCCATAACTAATTCTGCAAGGTCAAATTGAAGGCAGAAGACGTGTTGGCAGAAAACAAATGTCATGGTTAAGAAACGTCAGGTACTTGTGAGAGAACTAATGCAATCGCAAACTGAAACAATCCGAATGTGATCGTAAACATCCAGTGTGGATAAGAAGCTGAAGAAGAAGAATGTTCTAAATGGAAAATACCATGCAATGGCAAATATAGTCTAATATTATATATATATATATATATAATTTGATTAATTATCGTGAGTTTTCCAAAATTAGAAAGATTCAATAAAAACTGAAAAATATATATAATATATATATATTATAAGCAATTGGAGTGAGTGAAATCACTTTAGTAATAGATAGAGTCAAATGTATAGTAACTGTGAGACATATAGGCATAGCAGTTAGACTGCAATGTACTTAAGTTTTATAAAAATGTAAAATAATGAAATAAAACTATAAATTGAAAAAGATAAGACTATAATATTTTAATAATAACAATTCTATACATATATCTATTTACCTACTATACGAGTATATATATACAAAATTTCTCTTAGACAATACAATTTAAATTTAGTTTTTAATTTTATTTACTGAAATTTTTCTGTGATCGAAACAGTAACATTGACAATTTATCTTAAGATAAATTTTTTGAATTAATGTTCTTTTTTTTTTTATAGAATATGTTTTTTAAACCAAAAGAGGTCACAAATATTATCCTATAAAAAAAAAAAAAAATTCAACAAATGTTAGTTCTCCTTTAAGCAGAATTATACCTCATCTGTTAAAGGGATGAACTTCTAAAAAAAAAATTAAAATTTATATCTTAATTCTTTCATTTTGTAACTTGTAAAATAGTAAATGAAAGCATAAAAAAAAAATATAGAAAATTTACTTCAAAGAACCACCGCCCTACAACATATGAATACAGTAAATAAATTTTAAAATGTTTTTTTTTTTGTTTTTTAAATAAATTTTAATCAGAATTACTTTATTTTTATCTTTTCATCGTATTGAGTTTTTTTTTCCATTTTGATTAAAATATAATACAAATATTTTTGATTTTTTTTTTTAATTTTTTTATAACATTTCTAACTTTCTTAAAAAAAAAAACTTTAATAAAATCTTGTTACAGATTAATTAAGATTTATGTAAATAAAATTCAACCTGGGAACATTGAAAATATTAGCTTTAACTTTTATTAATTTTTGTATACATATATACAATAAAACTTCATATTTTCAACTTGAGAGAATATTGTTGTGACCGTAGTCAGTGCTGGAGGACAATATTATGCCAGGTTCAGGACTTTCAAAGTCTGTATTGCCCAGAAAGTAAGTAAGTCAGTATAATAATTGTTTTTATAGTATGTAGTAAAGAAGTAAGGCTTAAATATGTATATATATATCGATTTATAATGTATATTAATGGAATACATACGTATATATATATGGAAAAATTTAATATGAATCCTTTGAATAGAATTGTTCAGTTATATTTTTGCTTTATATATTTTGCTTAAACTACTAGCTTAAATGTTTTAATATAGCGTTAGCATTTAAAAATTGGAAAATTGAAAGGAATATGGAAGGATTATAGGTAATAAGCATATTTTTATACTTTTTTTTTATTAAATTTTAGATTAGATATATTAATTTATTTAGTTTTATACATGTAAATATATAAACTATTACAATACTACTTACAAAAATTTTTATATTCATTTTAATTCAATAAATAAGATGTTTTTATTCTTTTAATAAGTTTTTTTTTATACATTTCAGTATTAGTTTCAGTTTTTATTTCCGGAGGTAAATTATTCAATAGCTTTAACCCTTCATACATTAAATTCTTTTGAGCCATATCCGTTCTAAAAAACTGTAATCTAAAGTTGGAGATGTTTCTTAAACTAAATTGTTGAACATCACCTACATAGATTAACTTTTCTAATAAATAGTTTGGCATCATATTGTGCTTAATTTTGAAGATGAGCACCAGTGTCTTAAATATTAATCTTTATTTAATATTCAGCCAATTTAGTGATTTCAACATATTGTCTATATGTGTTAATCTATTACATTTCAAATTACTTCTCATATTTTTATTTTGTAGCTTTGGCAATCGACTTATTTGTTCATTATTTAAGAATGCTGTTAAACTCGAATATAGTTCAAAATTAGGCTTAATAATTGCATTATATAAAAATAATTTTCCAAAATAAAGAATAATAATTTAGTAATTATCAAATTATTTTTATATATACCTATATGTATAACCAAAGTATCTACAAATCTACTAATAGTATATTGGAATAAAAATGTAAATACTCATATATCAAATTAGTCTTAACTATAGGTAATTCCAAGACTGAAATGAAGGCTCTAACTACTTCTACGCAGAGGGTTGATATATACACAATCACGCATATACAATAGTTTTTATTATTATTTTTATTATTGTTATTATTATTATTTCTATTATTATTATTTATTTATTTATTGCCTCGATACATTTTATCACAGTTTTTCTAACAATTTTAATTTTTCTAGAACTTATACTAATGTATTTACAACTATTTTTATTAAATTCAATTCAATTCACTTATTTTCTTCATTGTACTTATCTTTTTTCAAATAAACATTGTTTTTTCTAGAAACTCTATAAATAATTAATATACTTTTCTGATATTAATAATCAATTTTTAAGGAAAAATAGGATTGTAAAAACCTCATCCAACCATTTTTATTTTATTTCCTAACTAATCTAATACCACTAATACCAAGATATATATTTATTTCAAATTAAAAATATATATTACTGTGATGATTACACATCTGATATTGAGTATTAGGCTGTGATTTCTACTTTTTAATCACTGTTATTCCAATATTGCCCTATTCCTACATATTATTAACATATATACGTACAAGTTTTATATCATAATATTGTTTGAATATTGTAATTTGTTATTGAATTTAATATTAATATTTTCGTCAAACATATTCACATATTCATCTTTTCATGCATGGTAAACTCAACATGAGTTTTAGTATTTAATTTTGTGAAATTTGTAATTTATTTCAAATGTTTCAGCGTAATCGGCCTAGAATAGCGTTCAGTATGTTAAAATTGAGGGAAAAATATGGTTTTTGTAGTATGATTCATTTTTTTTTCTAAGGATAGAAATAACCATCGATTTATAAATATAGGTATAGAATATTTTGATGGTCACATTATTTTGTCAATAATTGTTTTATACAATATGATATTGAAACAAAAATTTTTTTTGTCTAGGTGCAAGTCTAAGTATCTTACACTGTTCACCCATTTTATTTCGGTATTGCTAAGAAAGAGATTGGATTATGGTAACAAGGACTTTTTTTTTGTAAAATATAAGCATTTGTTTTTTCTAAATTTAGTTTTATTTTCCATGTAATCGCAAGAAGATATAAGCAGATTACTGAAACTCCAGGATCGTTCAATGAGTTTAATTTTAAAATTAAACAGATAAACCTAAAAATTTAAAAAAAAAAAAAATTTTTATAAATTAGTTGTTAGGAATAGTAAAATTATACTAAATAAACAATCAATAAATAAAAATAATACTCATTTAAGCTATTTAGGTACATCGGTAAATTTGATAGAACGGGAAGATAGTACCTATATGACACTATATGATTATTCTTCATTATTATTTAAGCTAGTTGACTTAAATTTATTTATGATTCGATTTATAAAAAAAATGGCGACATGAACCTTTTTTAATATTTTTTCATAAGTAGTACATCACATCGGTTTCCATTAGTTTAGTATATATATGGCATAATTTTATATATAGTAAAAGTATATGTATTTCCATAACTATATCACATAATGGATTTATATATCTAAAATTATGTCATGTATTAAACTATTGGAGATCGATATGATATAAATATAAAAGAGTATATATATACATAATCCAAAGAAAATCCCAATTAAAAAATTATTGATTATAAAAAAGTGAATGAAGGTGTTTTTTCTCTTACCTTCGAATGTTCGGAACAACTTATTTTTACACTATACAAAGTATATACAAAATATTTTATATTTATTTAAATGGATTTGTAATATCATTTAAATAAATCTGAAATAAATATCATATTTTCCGATTCATTAGTTCCGAATGTTCCAAACGACTACGGAAATACCTCTCAAAAACGATATTACCCATTATTTATTCCTCATATATTTTGTACAACATAACATATCTTAATACGATCTGGTGTAAAGCCCCACAAAGTGCGCTAAACAGAATTGATGTAATGCACAAAAAGACTATTAAAACTATACACTATTATCCAAGATTATTCCCAACCAGGTCTTTGTATTCAGATCAATATATAAGTTTTGAAAGTATCTGTAAGCGGGAATTATACACCACTGCTTTCAGAATTGTGAATAATTTAATAAAAAATCATTTCATTTTGAATAGAATGGTTGATATACATAATTATAATACTAGAAATAAGGCCAATTTTTATTTAACACTGTTAAACAAAAAAAAACTGCTTTTATAATTGTCTGAAATTGTATAATGAATTGATAGAAGAATATAAAATTATTAATATTTGTTATTTTAAAAAGCAAATTATAAAATATTTTTTAGAAAATTAAGTAGATAATATAAAAATTATTTTTGTAAGATATATTGTAGCACATTTAATTTAAGTAATTATTGCATTTTTTATTCTTTTATTTTCTTTCTTAAGAAAAATATTAATTTTAAGCCATTAAGTCACTAATTTAGTATTTATTTTAAATCTTTAAAAAAAAACATAAAATTTTTGAGAACTTATATCTGTATACCTATATATTTTAGTTTATTTACGATTAAGTTATGTTAAGTTTTTGTAAATTTAAAATTGAATAAAGAAAAAAAAAATTACATTTTAAAATCGAGATAATTTAAATTGCAGTTCAAATCAGCATAAACCATCAGTGACTTCAAATATCGAAATATAAAACGTTAAATCATCATTTCGGGAAATAAGTAATATTATTACCAAATTTGTCTCTCAATAAATTAATCTTTTGATCCGCTGTAGAAGTTTTCGGGATCAATTTCAATTAAATTTAGAAAAAAATTATCTGTTATCATGAATTTGTACCGATTATCATTTTTTTTTATCCAATTGTTAGAAATTTAATCCTTTTAAAACTTATTCTCACTCCAAATAAGTCAATTTTCTTTAATATTTAACCAGAAATAAGCTTCGCTTCATCACTAAATAAAATTGGTTCAATAAAAAAGTACAACTTGCAGTTATGTTTCATCTACGTCTATAATTTTACAGCTTGGTATTTTGAACCAATTGAATACTTTATGTAAACCAAAACCTTTTATATAAAAGTTGGCCTGTTTTATTCCATAAAAAAATATATTGGACAGGCCAATTTTATAGGAACGGTAGGCAAATAAACAAATTCAGATGTATATCAACACTTTCATATTAATATTTTATTCATCGCCCTGCTATTTTAATTGCATTTGCTAGACACGACGCATTTCGCGTATAAAAGTCAAGTACAAAACACGAAAGAAGTTAAAGTTTCCTAGTATAGCAGACAAAATACGCGTATCTGCTTGATAAGCATATTTAGTATAATGAAGACAACATTTTATCGACTATTTTCTACAATCAGATAATATTTTTGGTAATTAATCAATAACTTGACGAATTATGTTCTCAGATGAGTAAATATGTATTCTAAAAATTTCAGAAGTACTCTATATATAACTTTAGCTAATAGAATATTGATTTTGGTTGTGGCAGGTATAGTTCTACTGATGGGATGCTGTTGATTTTAGTAATAAACGTTTACAATTGGCAAACATTGCTGTATAGCTATATTTAATGACGAGTTCTATGTAAACACAACCTCTTCAGATCTATTGTATTTCCTTGTTTGTTATCTTACAATTACAAGCCCTATATGCCCTTTATGAAAGCGAATATTGCTTTTATGTCAGTTTTAGATTAAGACTATATTCATATAATATCTGTAATCTTAATGTGAAAATAGAAATCATTCACCAATAATTGTCAAATCTACCGAACCTTCTATCACTCTACAAAAATTCACTCTTTAATACACAGGAGGGAAAAATCGCTTATAGCTAAACTATAAATGTTGTTGTTATAATTTTAGGTAAGTAATAGTGGCTACCGACAGCACGCCGACACACTTAGACCGTCCATGAGAAGTCCATTGAGATACTAATATACAAACTTAAGTTGTTAAGATTATTTTTTTTATATAAAAATAAAAACGATAAAAAAAATTTCAATTTTGATTACCATTTTGCAAATTCTAAAAATATTTAATATTTGAAAAATAAAAATAGAGTTAAAAAAAATGTAGGTGTATATGCCAACATAATCAAATCTTTAATATCATGCCCAAACAAAATTTTAATCAAAAACATTCAAAACTGACAAAGTGAAATGTGATAATTAATCACGTCAACGTTTTTAAAGATAAATGGTAGGTACATATATATATATATATACTAAAAATGAGTAAGAAAATTGTCTATATAAGATTTTGATTAAATACTTTAAATTAAATAATTATAAATACACCCATTTTTATTTTTCTTATATTTTAATTAATACAGAATATTTAATTAATTTTTTATTAGTACAGTTTAACAAATGACAGAAATCTAAATTTCTTAGTAAATCATAAAAAAGTTAACTATATAATCGACTATCAAATAATTTTCACCGAAATACGAACCTTCCTAATATAGCTGAGTCTCAATTATTCCCCAATGATAATGAGATTTATTCGTTTTTTTTTATGATATATCTTCCTAGTACCGAAATATATTTGACGTGTTGATGATGAGCTTTTACGATATCTTGTGGGTATTGAACGAAGAATTTTATATTGGGTTGAATGGGAAAACATCGTTGTTGGACATATTTGTTGTACATTATTTCAAGCAATTTGAAAGAGTTGTGCAGACCGATATCGTAAAGTGGTTATGTTATTTTAGTACTAATCAGAAGGAGAGTCAGATCACGTCATGAATGTTGTAAAAATATTTTCTAATATTAATTTTGAAATTAATTTTTCTTCTTCTTCTTTATTTATGCATTTAGTGCCTGTTTTTTTTCAATATTTCTTATCCTTAATTTTATGATGACGACATTCATACCATTTTTTAGAAGATTTTCCTGTTAGACGTTTGATATTAAATTAACCATTTACACTACCTTCGCCAGTCGACCTTCTGCCATTCTATTTCGACCAATGGACAGTATCTTCAATGTAAAATTCAAAATAAAATATAAAAATAAATAAAGAATGCAGCAGTAGTCCCTCATTTCATTGCTGCGTGTCTTATCTCTTAATTTCTATCCACGTATTTGCCTCAGAGTTCGCATTTCTGTAGTTTTGTGTTGACTTAAATGTATTTTTTTCTCCATAGTTCGAAGATATCCTAAAATGACTGTGGCATTTCCTGTTTACGTTCTTATTTTCCATGTTGCGAGAGCGAGTACTATTTATTTATATAGATATTTAAAATTAGGCACTTGTTCAATAATTTTATTATTAATTGATATTTTGTATCTAATGGCTTCTTTAAAAATAGTCACACATTTTGTTTTTATTATGAATACATCCATGTTGTACAATTCGGCTTACATTAATGTAAAATTTTTCAACAATTATTAGATAACCAAATTAGTAGCGATATATATATACAGTCAGAACATTAATTTATAACATTTTAAACTTATATAAATATATATAAGTAAACAAATAAAATACGAGTACTACTGAACCAAAATTTTATTTTCACATCAGAAATAAAATAAAGTCTATACTGAAAAAGCTTTAAAAACAAATTTCCTAAATATTTACTACATATAATTAGATAATAATAAATAACCTATAGGGCAACATTTTACTTAATTGTTTATTAAGTATTCAGTTTGAACAATACTCGGACCATTAAAAATCATTTGATTTACCTATTTATTTTACATATATCTATATGTATATATAATATATTAAATAGTCTATGAAAAATAAGAATGTGACAAATTTTATTTTTATTATTAAAAACATAAATTATATTTTTATATGTTAATTAAAATGCATAATAATAATAATAATAATAATAATAACATGAAGAGCAAAAGAGTAAGGAAATTATATTGTAAACAAAATTATAAATATACTCATTTTGAATTAGTGTCTGTTTTAAATTAGATGAATTTATATATATACAAAAATTTTACATATGGATATATTTTTATGACATATTTATTGTAATGCTATTCCATATTCGCGGGAATTTATTTTGCTGCCTCCATATAAGATAAGTACTGTAGATCATGAAGTAGAATCATCTGAATATTCAAAATTGGTTATAGTCTATCGATCTGTTGATTTTCAGCGATTTCACTTCTGTCACTTAGAACAGACTCTATCGCTCAACTAACTAATATCCTTAATGAACCGAACAATTTTTCCTGTTTTTGTTCTTTTTACTTCTGAGAATATACTCAAAATTAGAATTGTGATATTGAAAACGAGAAAATCAAATTAGAAAAATAGAGTACAGTTGTTTATTAAAAATAAATAAAATACCTACCAAGCCTAAAAAAAATATGTAAAAATGTATATTTATATTTACATGTATATATATGTTTTTATGACTGAATTCAGTTGTATATATACTACAAGCACTCATATAATATATACTCACTATAAGCAACGCATGTGATAATAAATATTAAACATTGATAAATTTAAGAAAGAATTGTTTATGCTTGAAATGTGAGTATGGGTATATACTTATATATAAGTATTTTGAGACTTGAAAAGAGTTTCCAAATAATTTTTATTAGTAATATGAAAAATGAAGATATTTATTATTTATTATTATTATTTTATTTATTGCCTTAATGTATTTGTACAATATGTTATTTTCATATTATTTAATTTTATATTTCAAGAGCTTATATTACCAGGATAATTACACCTTTGATTTGTAATTATTTAGATTAACCTGACTTAAAGATTTAGAATAAATTTAATTTGCAAAGGACAAAATGGCAAGTAAAAATCTTTAATTAATTATTTTATGCTAATATAAAACCTAATGTAAACTTAACCTAAGTCTTAACTAACGTCTACTAACTAAAATGATCATTAAGATTTATTTTATTTTAAGTATTAAACTAAATCTTAATCTACTATCGCTCTTATAAGCGGATTTTCGGAATTGTAACAACTTTCTAAAAATGCAGGTGCTCTAAAGATATTTCATTTTACAAAATCTTTTTAGGCTACATATTTCCAAATATACAAATTTTTTTTTTAAATAAAAACATTCAGAAGATAATGAAATAGTATAAGACAGACCCTCAAATTGTATAGTGGTTATGGCATCTGAATCTTAACATGAAAGTCGCGAATTCTGATTGGTATGGGAGTTTGTAAAAGAAGTTTATATTATCGTCGTCTGAGTTTTTAAAGTCTCCGTTCGCCATCAACTCGGTTTGGAGTAAACGCGGCGTTAAGTTTAAAGTTACTTAGAGACCTGATCGTTAAAAATGTTTGTAACTTTTGCAATAAGTTAATACTTTTTTAATTATAAAATTTGTACAATTTATAAATTATAGGCATTTTTGTTTTGGATTCTTAAACGACCCATTTCCACTTTTTCTAACAAATTGATTTCAATCAATGCACGTGAGTCAAATTTACCTTGGTATAGGTCATTTTATCACTAAACGTTACAAATAAATAAATATTCAAATTTATAGTATTAAAAAATTATAAAATTAAAAATCAGTTTCGGTGACATCGTAAATGTCTTAAAAAAATTTAAACCTGATACAATGTCGAAAAACTGAGTTGCCAACTATGTGCGTAAAAATAAGTTGATAACATTGTGTAATGAGAGCTTTGTGAAACCTTATATTATAATACATTTGTGTTCAACAAAACGATTTTATTTTTTTTTAATTTTAAGTCAAGGGATTAATGATTATAGAGTGTTGAGTATTTAAATTTAATTAAATTACTTCAATTATAAAAAAAAAAACAGAAAAAAGCGATATGCTATACATACTTATATATCTATATCTATCTACAATAGCTTGACCCCTTGAAAATTATATAATATATGCTCTACAAAAATAATAGCTTCCTTTCTTTAGAAGACTCACATCAGAATACTACCCTATGTTCATTACGTATACATATAGAACAAGCTTTTGCGCTTCTAAAACAAAAATTTATAACTTTGTATCCTGGCAGATCTGCAGAATAATAAACTTGCTAAATATATAATCATGGCTTGTATTATTTTAAATAATATTATAATTGACGATCAACATGGTGAATTATCAAGCCTCGAAAATATTTTTTGTATATATGTTAATTCATTTTTATCACAACGTATCTCATTCTTTTTCCCTTATATACAACAAAACTTATATAAAAAAAACATTAGGTTTCTAAAAATTTGTAAATACCCAAATACCTATCAAGCCGGTCGCAAAAACATTGTCGACAACAATTTTGATCATGAGACAAGGTCCCAAGCTGTTATGAACTTCAATTGACATTTTAGATCGTGCCAGACGTTGTATTCAACTTTGTGTTGAGATATTTACGATGTTAAGGTTTATATAATTGTTTTCACATGTCCTACAATTAAAAGCAAAAACAATATACATATAACACAAAACAATAATTCAATCATTATTTATTATTAATGTATCGCAATTCGCAACGTGGAGAATGTTCTAAAAACAAAAAACAGTTAAAACAGAAAAACATCGATTTGGTTATGCTTACGAAACAATTATAAAATGAAAAAAAAAACTTTTTAGTTCAAAAACGTTGAGCATATACTGAAAAAAAACGTTGAGCGTTAGTACAGAAAAAATTTACCATTGTATGGTGACAAGGAAACCTGTTAACCTATAAGCCTATAACTATTGAAAATGTATGTTTCTCTTATGGCCGGAATAATCATACGTTTTTGATAGCAATCGTTATTCGCGCCATAACAAAAGTGTATACGTTCAATAATAATCACAATTATTTGATTTTTAATAAAGCTTTTAAATAGTTTTGATTATTTGATCATATCTACTTTAATAAGTATAATCCATCAATCTATAATTTCTACATCTATTTATTAAAAATATTTTGTGGTGATTATAAAGTGTTTTTAGCGGCTTTTCAAAATATAAATTGTTTATTGTATTCAATTTCTGCCTCAGAACAATTTTTTTTTCTAAATTCAACTATAACTTTGTAATCCCGACCTGAAAAAACATTTACGTTCTACAATTATTTACATTTGATATTCATACAAATGTAATGTAATTTCACCATTTTGAATTGGGAATAAAATTAATAACACATCCAATAACATTTGTTTTCTTTTTACATCTACAATCCACACAAAATATACTTATCTTTTTTGCTATACCTACACCTTATATTTTGACTTACTAAAATCTCATTGTAGAGTTGAAGCATTGAGTAAATATAATACTAATTTAGGCATTCATAATATATTTACTCAATGGTTGAAACTTGAGATACAAATTAAAGTAAATAAAAATAAAGCAAAATACATAAATAAATAAAAGAATTAAAAAAAATTTTAAATTTTATCCTGATGACCAAAAAAGAAATATAATTTCAAAAAAATATATGAATGCCTAAAGTGATTCCGCACCATTTTGTCAACACCCACTCTCTTCTTATTCGAACTTTAATTGTCTTTATTCGAACAATCGCAAAATCAAAATAAAAAAACAAAATGACAGTTGAAATTTTAAATTGATAATAAAATAGTTTTATGTGTAATTATCACAATGATTTTATTATATAAAACAAAATATATATATATATATATATATTTTCTTGTAAATTTAATACCAAATATGAATATGTACCCAAAATAATACGTGTACATCATATATCAGGTATTACCATTTACCGTGTAAAAAAATTTTAAAATTAAAAATCATCAAAATAAGTAAATTGGAAAATTAAATTCAAATATAAACAATGAATATGTAAAATTGTGCTAAAGTTGGTAACATTGTACATAACTACTTCAAACATTAAAATATCAGCCACGTGAATAAAATCTATGTAACAGACCTTATACATTTTATAGACATCTATTGGTTGTCACAGAAACTAATAAATTAACCTTTTTTAAATAAGATATTTGAACTCATTTTGAGAAATTGGGATATTATAAAAATAAAAAAAAATAAATAAAATAACAAGTTTTAATGCCATCTCTTATTAAAAAAAAGTAACATAAAAAATTTTATTGGTTGTTTACAAAGCTAACTTTTTTTGAATCATTGCAAATGGAATTTCAGATAATATAATTTTGTGGTATAAACATATTATGTTGGTTAACATGTATGTTGGTTATTATTACAGCTATTATCACTTTTGGTGTTTGTACTGGGATGGTAGTTCCGTTGCTTTAATGGTAGTATGTTGTATGCGTCAAAATGTATTTTTCGAGGATACTAAAAATGAAGTTTAATGTCTTACAAAATATCTAGACCCGATATTTAAATGTTTTTTATTTACAAACTGCAAATTTTATTTATAATTCATAGAACAATTTCGTGTGACAGATAATTGTAAACAATTATTTATCTGAGCTAATTTATTTACTTACTAGGAGCTAAAATCAAGCAAGTTACCATACATATTTATTTATTACAATTTAAAATAAGGTAAATTAATAAAATTGTAAGTTAAGAAAAAATAATAATTTAGAACAAAAAAAAATATAAAAAGAGAAAAAAAACGAATAGAAAAGCAAAACTAAAAACTTATTCTAATTCAAAAAAAACTAAAAAAAAACAATACAAATAGATAAATAGACAAGATTTTAATTAATATTAAAAAATAATTGAGTTAAAATTAATAAATAAAAAAAAAAAAATTAATATAATATAATTTGAACTACAATAACATAATAATGTAATCTATAAAAATATACTTAGACTGAGGAATATCATATAGGATGCCCTGTTCAGTGACACAAATTATATAAATTATTTTTTAAGAGGCTGCTTCGTTAGTATGAGTTACATGAAGACATCATTCTATGTAACGGTTCATACTTCACATAATAAGTTCTATGAAACTGTAAGGTAAACATATTATTATAAATTTTAATTTAGAATTAGAACAAAAGTTGAGCTTAACAAGTAATTGGTTAGAAGAAATGTTCCCTTTGATTAATTCAGTTAAGAGCACAACGACAGTTAGTTTACGTTTTTCAAGCGTATTGAGATGTATACTAAATTCAACCTGTACTCATATGGAGGTAATCTTAATGGGTCTTCAAATGGGAGATTGCGTAAAGAAAATCTGTGGAATTTTTTTTTTACCGACTCAATTCAGCTCTGGCGTATTCCAAATTAGGTCTAACTAAGCAGGTGTAAAGAGATTTCAGTACATAGGAATCGCTAAAGTCTTTTGCCAAACGTTTAATAAAACCAATCATATAGAATTGGCCTTAATCAGTATGTGAGTATAATGAAGATGAAATGATAACTTTCTATTGAAAAACATGCTCAAGTTTTTGTTCATACATTCTTGCGAATAGTTTGGTGTAATTAACAGAATATAGGTAAATGAAATTGGTCAATTGCAACAAGTAAGTGTAATTAGTGCGCATTTATTAATGTTTAAATGGAGATTTGTGTTTCTATACAAAATAAATATTAACAGAATTGAATCGGTAAAAAAAATATACAAGAAAGAAAATAAAGAAAAATATTTAAGATTGGGACTGTTTAATTTCAAGTTCTTCAATTACAATAAATACACTTAATTATTATTTAATTATTATTTTTTAGCAATAATTGAATGTACATAAAATTATTTATGTGATTTTGTTTTGGTTTTTTCTGATGCTATTAAGGGAAATATTTTTGTTTTAGTATGAATTTAATAAATTTATTAATATAAATCAATTGCATTTACTTATTAATAAATTACAGTTAATTTTGTTGTAGGTTGTCTACAAAATTCTTCTATGCACAAATAGTTTTTGAGACGACTGTATATGTGTATAGAGTTTATATTAAACAAAATAGTTGATTTAAAAATTATATTAGAAACGTTAAACAGCAATGATGACATATTTTTATCACAAAATTTGGACTACAACTGAGCAAACAGAGTGTTTCAATTTTTCAACAATTTTTGTTTTGATTCTTATGAATTAAATATAGTAGAAAAATACGTATACTCTCATATTCACTCATGTAGTAGTAACTATAACAGTTTTCTTAGTGTAAACATCATTTAAAATAAACAATCATTTAATTGTATCTAATGTACATTATAAATATATAGATATATGCATATTCAAGATTCAAACTTTAGTAACATGGAACATCTTGAAAAATGCATAAAAATTTCTCAAAACCTTAAACATTCCTAATATATATGATTTCTACATAAATTTAATTGATAACAGTAATAAAGCTATTCAGTTTATATTGATAATCATAAAATTGTAACAAGATGATTGTATCTAAAACATGCAATGACCACTTTTCACAAATAATTTAAACCAAAACATTTTACACTATCAAATGATGTAAATCTTAATTTATTAGACCATAATATTATTGCGACAGAGGTATCAAATAATTTCGTAGATATATAACAAAAATTAAAGATTGGATAAAAATAAAAAATACAAGTTTAGATTTTAAATCCATTTTTACATGTTGAACCTCTGAAATTTGAAGCTCTGTACATCGATATATCTTTAAATAGTTGAAACTATATTTAAAAGATATATCGATGTAGGTACAGAGCTTCATATTAACTCTAAATCAAATTTTTGTAATATTATCGATACGATAAATCCCTGCTAGGTTTTATAAAACGTTATATAGTCAAAGGAATTCAACGATCCATTTGTTTACAAATCCTTGTATTCGAATCTCGTTAGACCTAATTTGAAGTAGGTATGCCAGTCATGTTTGGTGACCTTTATATGAAGCTCATATAAATAGAATTAAAGCAGTGCAGGCATTTTTTTGCGAAGCTTCCAATGGTCAAATCTATTAATTTTATTCGCATATGAACATAGGCTGAACTTAATTCAATTGAAAACTTTGAAATTAAGACAAGAAGTGGCTGGTGGAAACATTTGCTCTCTGCAAATTCGGAAAAATTAGCATTAACTTAAGTATTTGCCTATACATAATTCACAGTCATTTATATTAAATTTCCATAGAACCAATTAAGGTATTTATAACCAAATTCATAAAATGTTACCAATGGGTAATAAACATATAAATTATATTGACTTCACACTTTCTAAAAATACTTAGACACTTAAGTTGTATAATCGGTAGTTATTAAAAAAAATTGTACAAACAAATTTATTTAATGTATTTAAATTAGTTTTAAGTTCAAAAAAATTTAATTTGTAGAATTTTTTTTTTTTATTTTGAACTGTAAAAAAAAAACAAGAAAACAAGAAGAAGGAGACAATGTATTGATGTTTGACCTAAACGTATAAATAAATACAAAAAAATTTAGAAAAATTAAATACACATAAATATAAAAAACCGTGGATTGACAACGAATTATTGCAGGCTGAGAACGAAAATTATTGGTACTGGAAATGCATAGGTAAGGAAAAATTTAGAAAGACAATACGAGTATAAATAATATAGAAACATAGTAACTACAGCATACGTAGAAAAAGAAAAATACATCCTATATTTGGAAAATATTAAAAACCGTATACCAAAACTCTATATTACATTAACGTAATTTTGTACAACTTTAATAAAAAGCTATAGACAAAATGAATTATTAAATGAATTGAGAAATGACGAATCAATTAAATCAAATGACAATTTTTAATTAAACCAAAATATTTCGTCATTGAATAAATTTTTAAAGCAATTATACCTAAATGCCTCAAAACAGAGCCTCTCTTTTTACAATTTTTACTTTATTTCGTCCTTCCCAATCAATACTGGAAGCTAACTAACTAGCCAGACTATTCATATTGAATCTAAAAGTTGAACTCAACTGAGGGAATCAATTTTTATTTTTACATCAAGTGAAAAATATAATATCTTCCGCAGTCATCTCTCATATTGTATTAAAGTTATGAGAAACAGCTTCCAAAAAAACTATCAATTAATTTCAGTTTATTCGTCTTTTTGACTAATCAGTAAATTTACGAAATCAAACCCAAAAGCTCTCTAAAGGATCAACATATATAGAGGCATCGATAAGGTATCTCTCTGCCAAGAAAATGAGAGTAAATAAATAAAATAACATTGAAAACAATGCTCAGTTATTTTTGTTTTGTATGAGAATGAGAAATCAGGGTTGATACGCCAATTAGACTATAGGATATGTTACGTAAAATAATTGACCTGATTTGGCCATAATAAAGTTAATTAGCTAAAAAGTTATTTGAAATTATAGATAATAAAGTTTTTGTTGAGCTGATATGCTCTCCCAACACGGAAACAGAAATTAGAAAAGCGCAGGAAAAGCCATTATTTATTCGGTTATTTTCGAAACAGTAGAAAATAAAACACGAATTTACAAAAGCTGTTTTCGGTCCATACTGTGTGCGCTATTGAAACAACCGCGGACACATCTAAATCAAAGCAGAACAGAAGTACCAACAAAAGAAAAATGCGAACAATAGAAAGGCGAACTCTGAGACAAATATGTGGGTATACATTAAGAGATAAGAAACGTAGTAACGAAAACAGAGTTGCATGCAGATACTTAAGATATTGTTCGTTGGAGTCGAAATAAACGAAGAACTTGGAGAGACCAAATAAGTAAAATGAATGGCCAAATCAATATCAAATATCTACCAGGAAGACATCAGAAAATATGGTATAAATGTTGGACGCCATCATTGGAAATTTGAAAATAAAAAATATTGAAAAAACAGGCACTTAATGCCTAATTAAAGGAGAAGAAGTAGTTCCATAGAAAATCTTTTTTTAATTTCTTTTTTTAATGATGTTGTATTGGTTTTAAAATATCTGAAAAATGTTAATAAATTTCTTATAAAACGTTATCAAACCCAAAATGATACATAATTCAGTAAAATTCAATGGAAATAGGATTCTTAGAATTATGTCTTATTATAGCCGTCGTTGAATGAAAACCAAATATTTAAATTGTATTTTTGTTGTATTTGTATACCTTGTAATACCTTGATTGATTCTGTTTTATTATAATTGTTTTTCTGTTTTAATATGTCAATAAAGGTGACTTACCATCCAGAGGCTTAAATTCAATTTCTACCAAAAAGTAGAAATGTTACATTTTGGACAATTAACATTTTAATCAACTTATAGTCACAGCAGAATCCCAAAAATTTAAAATATTCCAAAAATTACTCTTTAAGAAATTAATTTTATACAAAATAGTTTCTATTATGATAGAATAGTTAGGAAAATATTTATTAAAATTGATATAACTCATCATAGTCGAGAATGGGGGTTTAGCACAATCTAATTTAAATTTTTAAGCAAACCTTATTATTTTTTATTTTAATTAAAAATTTATCAGCAAAATCAGTTATTATTATTTAAAATTTTCATTTATGTAAATTTATAGTTGTTAAACTAGGCCAAAGTTGTTCTTTATTTTTGCTGATAACATTGTTTTAATCGTTTTCACGTTGTTGTGACTTTGTTCTATTTTTTAAACATAGCTAGCTATCATTTCTAAATGTCCTTTTATTTTATTTATTAATGCTTTGCAACATAATTTATTTTCTTTTGTTTTCCCATATTTCATTTCAAAGTAGGTGCATAACAATAATAAAACAAATTCAAATATTATTAACTAACATACTAACTTAAATTTTATTGGTATAAAATTTTTAAAAAAATATACATTGATGTACATACAATGTATATTTAAAAAAAATGTTTATAAGTAGTATTTTTACATATTAATTTATTATTTAAAATAACTTAAAAGTATAGTAAAATACACGATCTTTTGCAATTTTAGTTTAATTTTAAATGTTGTCATAATATTGACAATTGTTATAAATGATGTGTTGATTCTTTTTTCTTCCTTAACCATATTTCTCTTCAATTCAAATTCTGATGTTTTTTCTTCAATTGATGTAAATTAAATTTTTTTCTCTTGTTTTGGCATTATAAGTCTGCTCATAACCAGTCAAAACGAATTGCTCATATCCAGTCAAAACTTACTTCAACCAGAGTTATGTAACCAGAGTTATGTAAACAGTTATATACAAAAAAATTGTAATGTTGGTCTTTTTAAGAAAGAAATAATAAAAATTTGTAACTAACGGATTGTTTGAAACATAAGTATGTAATAAATAAAGTATTTAGTATTACTAACTAATTTTAAAAAATATTTTCTTTAGCAATTTACCGGGTGTTCAAGAGCATCCGTATCAGCATTTAAATGGGGAAGGAAATAAAAAAACAAATTATTTAAAAAAGGTTTCTTATTTTTTGACGTAAAATCTTAATTTGCATAAAAATTTGTAAATCTCGATTTCGGAAAATTTCTGTGTTTTAAAAACCCAATCCGGTCCTTGAAAATATCACCAACGAATACAGAACTCTCGAATTATTTTATAAATTTTTTTTTAAATTTAAAATAACGACTGCTTCCCCTCCTAAAAATCTGATACGCATACTCTATAACACATGGTCAGAAACATCTTAAGAAATACAAGAACAGATGATGATATGACCTGATTTAACACACCCATTCTTTGCTGTAGATACAAAACTCACCTGCTGTTACAAAGTTAAAAAAAAAACCAATCGCTAGAACTCATATAAAGAAAAAAATTATTTAAAATTATTTGACGAAGCCATACAGATCAAAATGAAAACCAAATAATTGTAAATTTAGAATTCGAAACATTCAATAAATTCAGTCTTAAAGTAAAAAAAATGATTTGTTAATTATGTATCGGCTTACATTTAGGTATAATGCTTGAAAATGTGTGAAAATTACCATCATTGTAAGAGTATAGAACATAGTATCTCACTTTATCTCACAGCACAGTCTCGCTGAAGAAAAACTGTCTTAATAAACAAATCAGATAAAATTAAAAACGATAAAAATTTAACACGTTTAAATTATGTCAGAAAAAATTTATTGTTTTACATTGATGCGGGATCTTAAACTTACATTTTTACGAACTAATGTAGCGCAATATCTTATTCTATATATATATGTACTATTATTCGTACATACTTCTATGATTATAATCATTTTATTTTGATTCCAAAGGATTGTATAATTTTTTCCCGCATCACATATCTTCTGTATTCAAAAAAAATTTTCAAATTCAATGAATACAAATCAAAATAGGTTTGGAGTGATCTATTTAAAAAAAATTAATAATTTAGAAAAACTGCTCGCGTCCGGTAAACCCCGGACTATCATAAAAATAATAAAATAAAGGATATTTTGAAAGAATATTTTTAGGATTATGAATTTTTGTCTTACATTTTATTTTTATTACTACAGCTTTATCGTAAAACTTATTTTATCTCAAACAGAAGAAAACTGCACACTATTCAAAGTTATCTACATTAATCTCATCATACCTACATATAATACTTTCTCAAAAATTTAAATATATAACAAAACAATATAAAAATACCTTTTATTTAATAAAAATAAAGGTTACGTTTTTTTAAAATGCTTTATAAACAATAATTTAATTTATTGTTATTATTCAGATACTTTTTTTGAAAGAAAGCTTTACATTAATTTTGTTTTTCTTTCACTCCCTTACATTTATTAAAATATATCAATATATTTGACTCTTTCTAAAAACAATCAACTAAATATCGTATAAATATAACCGCCCATTTTTCATTTTTATTAAATTATTATTCTTCATTTACAACGATAAAAATATATATCGTTTTTTCTTTTTTCTGTTTTTTTTTTTTTTAATCTCTTCTTCCAAACTAAAAATAAACCTAAGAATTATATATCTATTCTGTTTCACACGCATGTGTTAGTAAACTTGTTATGGCTGCCAATATTATGAATGGGAAGTTAACATGGCGTAGAAATTTTCAAACTACACCATAGCAACCTTTTAACTTTGAATATTTCTAAAAAAAATTGTTTATCATTTGAAACGCCCTAAAAAAGGTGTGTAACATAAATATTTACAATATGAAAATATAGTGGTGTTTATTTGATCGTTTTAGCTATTTCTTTCATTTATGGCGTCCATTTTTTGGTCTGCTTCTAATAAGGATAAAAATACAATGTAAAAAAAAAAGTATTAAAGCTAATGAAATGTAATTGATTTCATATAGGTACAATTTTTAAATAAAATTTTTTGATAAAAATTTAATTTCGAAAAGAACGCCACTTATTTTTTTATTTAGGTATAGGTAGATATATGTATATATAGGTAAGTAATTAAATATATATATATATCATGCATCTGGTTTTGTTTGGGTTTTTTATCACTTTTCAATAAAATGACAATTTAAAAAAAAAAAAGGATTCTTCAATCTATTCGGAAATTTCGGAAAATTATTGAGCAAAGTTCTTTTTACTAGGTTATAAGGTGCATAATTTTAAATAATTTATTAATTTAGATCCTATATGTTTGACAGGACTCTGTTCTGAAATATATATAAATAAATATATTCCTTTGAAAATTTTAGAACAGAGATTTTCTTTAAGATACATTTTTTTTATTTTTTAAATTTATTGGATTTTTCTTTCTATTTAAAATTTATATTAAGGTTTTTCCTAGATAAAAATAAAAGTCCGTCAATGATGTATTAATGTGAAGGGGCTTTGAGTGTCATACACACGAACAATGATATAACTTTTATAATGTTTTGCATTTCTTCCTGTGTGTGTTTTTAATTCAAAAGGTCCATCATAGTCTATAGCAGTGTGACTGGACGGTCGATTTATTGTGACTCGAGTCTTAGGCATTTCCCATTAATTGAAAATATGATGTACGGATTATCATCTCTTATCATGTCTTACTTTAATTATAAGACAATTATTTTTGTTAATTAGACGGCTAAATTCTTCTGTTTTAGTCTGCTTTTAGTTAGCAAGTTATGCGTTAGTCTGGTAGGTTACTAATGTTTATATATGTTTAAATTTTTGTTATTACTCTTATAATTTGTGATTACATTATTTGTATTTGTCTCCACATTTTTTTCTATGCTTTTGGCAGTAACTTAGGTAGAATCAACTTTTTGTGCTTGATTAAGTACGGTTCTGCAAGTTTATGTTACAATATTTGCACTACACTTGAGCAATATAACTGATTAAGTGAGAAAAACTTGTTGTATTGTCAGGACAAACCTTAAATCTATTTTATTTAAGTTGTTACCAGACTATACTCTAAATTATGTTTTATCATTTATTCCATCCCAATGACAAAGGGTACTGGACCTGGTCGAAAAGCATTTTCTTTTGCTTCATCGGGAATCGATCTATCTACTGCGCCACCCAATGTATAGTATTATGTGTACATTATAGTTAGAAGTACTTCTCCATAGGTTCTACCCGTATGACCCATTGGGCAGGTTTTTTTTAGATATAGCTAGTGATAAAAGTGGGGAATACATTTTTATTTTTTTGTTTCTATTTATTTCCCAATTTATTGAAATTGGTTTGAATTTGAACAAATTTAGTTGCATTTCTATTAACCTAATTATAGTTTTAAAAGCTTTATTATAGGGTCTCTTAAATACATATTGTATTGTGTTTGCAGATTTACATCGCATTATTTGTTTTTCTATTTAATTATCATTTTTATTTAATTTCTAGAGCCGCTCTGAATTGGAATTTTGAAAGCCTAATTTACTATCACAGTTTTCGTGCAATGAGTTAATATGTAGTGAAGGGTTTAAAAATTTAGTAAGACGCTAAAATTAAAACTCTAAGCCGAAATATAAACAGGTCATTGTGACCAAATTTAATAGAATATGTTAAACCGTATAACAAATATGTTATACGGTTCAAAGTTAAAAAAATATTCAAATATCTATTTTTTTAACTTACAATGAGCACTTGAAACTGTAGATCATGACATTTTATTTAATAAATTAAAAAAATGTGGTATTAAGCAAAATTAAATAAATAAGTTTCAATCTTATCAAAATTTTAGAAGACAAAGAACAGCTAATGAGGCAGTTTCAGATCAAATCAAATTAATGCACATAAGATATACTACACTTGGAGTACATAAGATATTCTATATACTTGGCGCATTATTATTTTTAGCATAAAATAATAATGATATAAAAAATGTTATAAATTTAGAAATTATTGTATTGTTTGCCAATGACGCTTTGCTTTATAGGGTATGAAAATCAATTGATTTGATAAAAATTAATGAACATTTAAGAAAATTAAATAAATGGTTTATTATTAACAAAATTAAAGTTAAATTTTGTAAAAACAAAATATATGATAAAAAATAGTAATATAAATAAAGGAGTTACAAATTGAAAATAAAATAATAGATATAGTAAACTAAATTAAATATTTAGGAGTAGTTATTATAGACAAAACATTAGTTAAATTTTAAATCACATTTAGTAAACAAATTATTAAAATATCATGTTTTTTTATAAAACAAGAACTAATTTAACTATGCTAGATGTAATTTAACTTTATAATGTAATAGTAAGACCACATTTTGAGTACTGTTCCTCAAATAATTCTTATGTTCAACGCTGAATTGCTTAATAGATTAATTATAAGCTAGAAAATAGAGGAATGAGAATAATATTAAAACTAAACAGGTACCTATGGTTGCTTGTCAAAACATTTTATTTTAAATGGTTTAAAACCAATAAGCGTCTCACAAAAAATTTAAGTCAATGTATTGAAGATAATATTCAAAATAAAAAATGAAATAATGCCTAATTAGTTAACTATAACAGATTAGCTTACGTGCAAAACGTTCATAACAATTGTTTAAAAAGTTTTTTAAATTTTAGATTAAGTCGTTTTAAGAAAACCAAAACTCAGAATATGATAATGTGTAATGGCTTAAAATTGTTTAATAAATTATCAACTAATTTAAAAAATGAAACAAATTTTATTACGTTTAACAAAAATCTACATAATTATGTTAAAGAAATTAATGAGTAAAAAATTAAATTTTAATTTTTTAACAAATCATTTTTTGTGCTAAATTATATGAATTGTATATAAATAATAAAAAAATTAATAAATTATAAATAACTAGATATGATAAAAAAAAATAAAATAATTTTATTTGTTATTACAGGCTATATATAAAACAAATCCATTATCACAAAAATTTTCTAGTGTTTCCCGTAGTTAAAATTGTCAAAACATAAAAGTAAAAAAATGTTTTTAATTTGATGACGGTATAATTATATTATTACCTAAAATTAGAACCACATTTAAAGAGCCTACTTGAAACCCTACAAAATGGGGTAGTTTGTAGATTTGAATAGAGAAAATTTGCGATCTCTTCAGATCTTTTTGAATGTTGAGCTGCCAATTTTGAACAAGTGTTTGTTAAATAACAATTCATCATATATTAATTCCAATATTATACATATTTAAATCCAATCTGGAGTAAAGAATCTAAAACTCACTTAAATAACTAAATGTTCTTCATAAAAAAGCCATTAAAATTATCCACAACTACCCAGTATTACATGCGTCAAACACACTATATTCTTCACAATATCCGTTTTAATTTCATATGCAACAGAGAATTATATACATCATATATATTAGCTTTTAAAATAATAAATAATCTAATTAAATATAACTTCATCTTAAACAGAAACATAGATTTCCATACCCACAACACAAGAAATAAATCGAACTATTACCTTTCGCTATTCCGAACGCGGAAAACAAAAAACCAATTACCTTTATAATTGCCTGAAACTTTACAATGACATATCGACAAATTTAAAAGAAATAGAAAACATTTCTCTCTTTAAGCAAAAATTAATGGCTACTTATTTGGTACATAAACACAATATAGAATAAAGTAAATATACCTGAATGAATAACAAAATTAGCGCATCCATTATGTTCAATTGTTTTATGGCTTCTGATAATGACTTTATCATTAGGATTTATTAATTCTTTAGTTAATAATGTTAATAAAATTATAAAATTATTTTTAAATAAAAATAAAAAAAATAAAAAATAGAGTCTAGAATTAAATATGTATAAGTAAAATAACTATATTACTTTTATAAAATTATTGTTGAAATAAAGACAAAAAAATGGACCATGACCAGGGATACAATCATGTCAGTCTCTCTTCAAATTTCTAAATTTATATAGGGAAACCAGATTGAAATGGTCTATACTCAAAAATGATCTGAAGTACACTCGTGGGAATTATACATAGTTCATGGAATTGTATCGAAATACGTAGCACATACATTTTTTTACATGTTCTATAATCCTAATAATCCTTTGGTATATGAGTACTACCTGAGTTTGGAATTTTTTTCGGCACCATACAAAACAACTTATTACAAGCTTCTAGCTTAAAAAAAACTAAACGTACTGAACTTTTTATAAATATTAATAGCGTAATGTTCGCGAGCTAATATATAAAAAGAAACATTTTCAAAAAACATACCCAAATGCTATAAACAATACAACAACCATAATATATGAAAGCATTTTTAATATAACTTAATCGGACATCACTGAGTTCGAATAAAATCACAAAAACGGTATAAAAGATTTACTATTTGTTAGTGGTTAATAAAAGAAGCACTTAATTGGTGTAGGTGGAAGTAGCCATTTCAATTGATTCTGCAAAACCAATTAACCAGAAGCGTAGATTAATAGATACACAATTGACTTAGATGAATTTAACAAATATAAAATAAATTAAAATTCTTCAATTTATAAAATTATAACTTCCAATTAACAAGCAATGGCATTACTAGAGGAATTTTTGTCAGATTTCACAAAGGAAGTAAAAATAAATTCTAGTAAATGAAAGAAGAATTCAATAAATGTTGACATTACTTTAACTAATCTTTCCCAATCTCGAAAATTGCTTTAGTGTCCTAAAATACACAAATTTGGAACAATTTGGTCCAAAAATGAATGGAACAATAGGATCAAGAGAATAAGCGTCCCAAGCCAACAATCTGCGAATTCTGCTCATTTTACAGACTATTTTATAAAAAGCAAAAACAAAAGATCAAAATTTGCTTGTTTTAAACCGTCTTTACTTGGCGAATGTTTATTTTAAAAATCGAATCGAATTCCTTTATCCAACACAGGCTGAATGGCATGCATAACGACAATAAAATATCCTTATGTGATTTTAAAATAGAATGCTTCTAACTTTCTTCACAAAAATTAGATTTTAATACTAAGATTAAAAGGCGGGTCATCATCAAACAACAATTCGCGAACAACAATGATCAATGACGAGACAACAATTTTGTTATGAATAATATATTATGTCAAACAAACATTTTTACAATTTATTATCTGCTAATAATGTACCAGATCTGTATTAATGTAATTATGTAGCAGAGATGTATATCATACCCTATTTTTCGTCTCCAATGAATTAATTTTTCAATCATATTTGTATTTTAAGTAAGTCGAACCTATTCAAAGATTTTACGTTTAAGAATTCAAAATTATTTAAATTTATAATAGGACATGTCTATACCATATTTTCTAAGAGCCAAATCAGCTTATTAAGGAACGTCACAGATATCCTTAGAACTTTCTTTGTTCCAAATTTCATGACAAATAGAGGCTGTACTTTTTTGAAACCATTAGCCAAATATTGTTATTAAAGTATAATAAATGACTATCATTCAAAAGAAAAAAAAAAACAAAAATTGCGAATAAAACAAAAAATATATATATATATATGTTTAGTCATAAAGAATCGTATTAAAATATAATAATGCAATAACTGGATTACTTTAACGACTTAAAGTAAATAAAATAGATAAACATATAAATTTTGATAATTCCAATCAATATATTATATGAGTCCAACAATATACATTATACATAATAGAGTAAAACAAAAAATTTTAAGAGTTAAAGCGTTTCAAAAAATTTACAATGCTAGCGTAAAATTTAAATTTTGACAGAAAATTAAATAAATTAATGTTAAATATTCAAAATGTAAATGGTGTATAGGTATTCAGAATAATAATTTTTTCATAATAATTATTCGGTTTAGTAAACATTTAGACATATTTACATAAAAAAATGTATACAGATAGAAATAATTTTTGTTAGATAAAACACCTCTGAATTTATTTGGAAAACGATTTGAACAATTTTCGATACTTTGTTTTCAAAATTTTTTTCAAAAACATTAAATTCAATTTTTTATTTTTAAAATTTATAGATGCCCTTAAACAATTTTTACGAATAGATTGAGTAAAAAATACAAGCTAAGCACAGAACTTGAATTCAAAAGCTTTAATTAGAAGTATTGATGATGGCTGATGACATAAACACTGTTTACGTTAAATTTACAAAAAATAATAGTACTTTAAAAATAACTTCAGAGTAGTTGGTAATGAATTTTGTGTTGTTGACGTATATTTAAATTTGTCATCTACTTTTTCTCGACGGTTGAAGTTGAAAATGTTGAACAAATTAATCTACTCTAATACAAACAATATACCATATCAATTGCACTATAGCCTTATATCCATATCCTTTCTATTTGGTATTACTAACAATTTTTTCATATTTATTATTTTCATTTATTCTCGCTTAGTATCATTACATAATTTATCTCTTACAACTTTGAGAGCAGTTTTAAGAGCTTCTACTAAACTATTCAAATCCGAATGAAATGAGTTTTCAATATGTAAATATTTTCTCTAATTTCTTATTTTAATTGTTTGTCATATTTCAGAACATAATCAAAACCGGATGTATATGTACATATATACATATATATACAAATTAATTAATGAACATATTAATGATTTCATTAATTAAATTTAATGCAATTAATCTATTTTTAAATATAAATAATGCAGTTATAAATAAATATAAAACTGAATGCAATTTATCTAAAAATACAGTTGTGTCATAAAATATGATAAGTACTAAAATTGTGACGTAAAATATCAATAGAAACTTCTTCTATCTTTTTGTTAGAGACTATACATATCATATACGTCATCAAAATGGCGCTGCGACTGTATATGTAACATATACTATTGAATGCGTAAAGTAGATTTATCTATATACATATAAATTATTGAACTATATCGTTTTAAGTTTATTAAGATATATTTGACAATTTAATTATTTCTCAATTAAATTATTTTTTTTGTTTTTGTAATAAATATTTCACTTATTTATATACATACATTAAAATTAAAGAAGATTCAAACCAAATTATAAACTATTTACTCACATATACATATAAGTATATACTATAATTAATAATTTTATACTAATAAAATTTACTATAAAATTATGCAATATTATTAGCGTATAATATTTTTATTACTCGCAATTATAGACGGCTATATTTATTATGTTTATGTGATTTGAAATATTTAAGTGCTTTTTAAATATTTTGTATATTATTTGTAAAATGTATATTAGGGGCAATAGAAATATAAAAAGGTGCACATATATTTTTTATAAATATTATACACATATAACTTGAACTTCAAATAAATTCTAATACAGTGGTACCTATGTGATATGCTAAATGAATACAAATATGTATACGAGTAAACATATTGCATAAGTAAATAAATATAAATAAAATTTAAAATATTTGTTTTGTAGACAAAAGAATAAGAACTTCTGTAAAAAAATACATTTTTTTTACAGTTAAAATAAAATAAATGACTAAATAATATTTAAATAACTACAAAATTACATAGATTGGTATAGGTGTACTTATATTTTTAAAATATTCCAAAGTTTAGGATTCAATAAAACTAAAACCAAATAAAAAAAACAAAACAAAATCCACCCAGGCTTACATTTTATTATCAATATTCATCACTACAGTTATTAATGTATTATTTTTGTGTATTTTTTTTTTACAGATTTTTTAATGGTTTTATTGTTTTACATCTTTATTTAGTTTGAATTAATAAAGGTTTATTACCTTATCGCGACATACACAGAACATGCCACATATATAAAAATGCTATATATATATATATATATAAATATATAGGTACCATTTTTTATAAATATTAGCTGCTATAAATTTCAATAAATATTATTAACTAAAGATTGTGTTTATATGACGAAATTTATTTAACAGGTTGAAATATTAAATAATATATAAGGTATTTTTTTATATTAAAAACCCATCATAATTATTATTGTGAAATAATTATCTGGTAATATTAAAATATGTCAAATTAAAATCTTATCTTACATTAAAATTTTTATAATGTGCTTTTAAACTATATGTACCTATTATATGTGTATATGTATAGACCAATAAATATTTGAAAAATAAAAAAGGCTCGTCAATAACTGTAAAAAATGTATTTTTCGTATATTATATGATAGTGAGAACTTCATTTGAAATAAAGTAATGCAATATTCTGTTATTTATGGAGTTAACGTATAGTCTCAAATTATGTTTACCATATTTTTAGAATAAAGAACATTTCCAATAATATGCAAATTTTCATAAATAACCAAAAAACTAACGTTAAATTTTTCATATACAAAAGAAAGCCATGTTTTTTACCTCTACCAACATCAAAATATGATATATTATGGGTTGATTCAGTAAAATATCTGTGACTTTATATGGATGAAACATTGACACTTAAGGAACATATTAGTAAAACATAATAAACAAAATAAATAAAATAATTAGAATATGGTATGTTGTATTGTTGTCAATGGAAAATCTCATCTCTCTAAATCCAATAAGCTTATTATTATAATTATGAAAGTAATTGTTAAGCCAATATTTAATAATCACAGCACTGATATATTTCAGTAATATAGATAAAAATGAAGGCTTTGAGAAATGTTCAATTTAATTTTAATTCAATACATTTCTTTACCCTAATCTAAAATTCATATTTATATATGCAATGTGTGTAATTCTAACATTTGACTTCAGGCAGGAGAAAATAATGTTAAATAAAATGTTTGTACAAAAAAAGCAAATATATGAACTTGCCATGAATAAAGGCAAGGAGCATCAGTCCTGATACCTGTTTAAAATATCAGCACATAGCTTAAATTTGCGCTCCTTGCTTTTATTAATGACAAATTCATATATTTGCTTTTTTCGTACAAACATTTTATTATATAATCCTTTAATGTAAACTAAATAGGTTTTTAATAGCTTTATCACTTGCATAGTTTCCATATTTTCCCTCATTTGGAACTTCACATACTTCTCACGGATGTTTTTTTTTAATAATTTTAAACTTCAATTGTAGCAATACGTAAAATGAATATGTAAAATTTTGTTTTTAATTTGTTGTATAGGTAAACTACAGGTAAACATAAAAATTTTAATATAAGTTAAGAATTTCAAAAAGAAAACCTATTTAGGTGCACACTATATAGCGAAATCAAATAGTGAAAAAATATTTTTTTACGGGGGACAGTTAGTGATCAGAAATTTTGTTTTAGTAAAATTTATTGTCATTTCGGTTAGATTGTATACCAACGACCAAATGAAATATAGTGAAAAAAATTAAACATATTTCAATTAATTTTGTGTCATTTTGATTCAGTTTTTTTGTTTTATTCTGAAAAATAAATATTGATCCGCATGAAGTCATTAAATTGACTTTATTTGAAACATTAAACTTAAATTGTTCAAATTTGGAACAGAATTTATTAATTAGAAAATTTTTTATAAGTCCCGTAACTTCATATAAAAGTTTCGTAAATGTTTTCGCAGTTAAATGGAAAACAAAAATTTTACGTATTTATTTTACTGAAGGCTATAGCCGCAGCCCAAGCATATTTAAACAAACAAAATTTTATGTTTGATTGCATCAGATTTGTTTTCCGGTAAGTAAAACTGTAAGTAAAAATGAAACATGCTTCAGTAAAATAGTTTTGTTTCATTCTGAACAATTACCGATCAGCTGCTCAGAAAAATAATTTCTGATTCGTAAAATAATCAAAAAAAAAATTTCATCAAATGATTAACTTAAAATTATAAAATTTTAAACAGAATGTGTTTTCATTCTTTAGCATTCCTATACTTTTTTAAAAAAATTTACAACGATTGTAAAATTCAAAACAAAATATTCACATACTCATATTCGGTATCGTTGTGGCTGCAGCCTTAATATCAACATTCCCTACAATGTTATCGGAAATAATTTTTACAATTCACCAAACTTGATAATAATCTGATTATTAAATTTGAATACACATTTTTTTTTTAATTCATAACATACATATTATATTTTTCACGAAAAAGCCAAACAACTAATCAGTGTAAAAACTATTTCGTAAAAATTAAATTAAAATTTTAATCCAATTTTTACTATAAAAAACAACAGGAACGAATTAAAGAAAAAGGACAGAATTAAAGAAAAACCAACTATATTTCAATATAGAGTTATTATCCTGAGGTTGAATCACACAATAATCATACATATTAAATTACGCAAGTCTTAATTTTTTTCAAAATGTAAAGAAATTTGTTATTTTCTTTTTTGTTTGAATAATACAGAAGGAGTAAATACAAATAAGACCACCATTTTATAACTAAAAATACATATAATTTATACATATCTATAATACTATTTTTCAAAATAAAAACAACAACAAAAATTAAAAATAATATGTAGCCGGATAACTCGAGAAAAAATATTAGAGACAGGAGTTTGTTTAGACAACCGTTCTAAAGATATTAGTGAATTCTGATCAAATTAAATTTAATTAAATTTAATTTTTGTTTTCAAGTAGGTATATAAATAAATGTAAAAAAATTAAAACTTTATTTTAGGTCCTAATATCTAACAACGTTCATATAATAAAATTTAGGTTTCATACACAAATTTAATCTATTAATGAAGTTGTGAAATATCTAAACAATGGAATATAGTGGTATAGGTACCCTCCTGGATACAGATATATAAAGTGTAACCCAACCCATTTGAAAATCTCGATTTCGGCCAATTTTGGCGATTTTTGGTCTTAAAAGGAAAATATCACCAATCGATAGATCACCCTCGATTTAGTTAATAAAATTTTTATTTTTTTAAATAACGGCTCCCTTCTATCTTAAGAAACTGATACGCATACTCTGAAACACCCGGTATATAGAAAATATTCCTACTTCTAATTTGATTCTAAAGAATCAGAATAATGGGCTCTGATTAAGCTGTTTTTGAATATTCTAGCCCCAAAATAAAACGTTTATTGTCGATTAGGAACCGAACTCTATGAGCTATATACCTAAAGATGTGAACATGGAATTCATAAAAATTAAATTAAGAAAAAACTTCAATGCGTCGTATCTACACTTTAAACTGTGGATATGAGATTTAAATAATAATATAAAAATATATATATATATATATAACTGCAAGATAAGTTAAACCTCCATTGTAAACAAAATATCAGTCAATTTCTTCAAATTTCAAAACAAAAAGCAATCACAATATAGTTGGAAGTTTACGAATTGCTGTTTCAATAAAACCGGTTTTTTTTAAATTCGTTGACTTCAACTACATTTTTTTAGTTAATTTTTCATTATTTTGTCCATTTTGAAAATATTTTTAACATTAATAATTTAGAGGTAATTTTTTTTTAATATAAATATCAAAAACTTAAATTAATGGAATTTGTACACTTTCATACCGTTGCTAAGAAAAAAGGACAAGAGATAATTTGAAACAGAGAAACAATAAGTTAATATAAAATAATTCAGTTCATAATAAATAAGTCAATAAAATAACTGATTACATATAAAACAAAAATTATATGTATTGGTGTACAAATGTATGTATATATACATATCAGTAAAAACGAAAATTAGTAAAATTAAATAAAAATCATAAATATTTTATGTTACCTAACGTGTGGGTATAGGTTTAAAATGTAAGTTATAAAAAAAACATTATTATTGGAAACAAAACAGATCGTTGAGCGTCGCTTTTCAAAGCTTCTTCACATTTAGGTATAACCACAACGAATTTCATTATTGCATTAATATTAGACTTATATGACAATTGAAAAATTTCTGTACAAAAATATTATATAAAACAAGGACACTAACAATGTTTTTTAAAAAAATTTTTAATAATTTTAAAAAAAAATCAAAATAAAATGACGAAAATTCAAACTTGGAACAAATTGAATCAACTAATTAGAACTATAAGTAAATTGATTCTCTCAAGCTGACTTGAAATATTTCGACTCACATTACTCAAAGGCCTGATTAGGTGTGCAGGTTAATGCAACTTAAAAAAATGTTAAAATTTGGTAACCGGGCGTTCTTAAGTCAGTTTAATTTTAAATTTTATTAAAATATTTACATTCAACTTCAGTACCTATTCTCAATCCAGTTTGTATACAAAGCTTAAGTAGAAATGAAGTTTCAACAAAATTATGACTAGCTTAAAATTTTTTTATGTTCTTGACATCTTTTGTAGAATTATCTTTTTATCCATTATAATAACTTATTTATTAAATTATTTCATTATTTTCTATAATTACAAATCAGCACTATGTAGATACCAGGATTATTGGATTTATGTTTGTATTACATAACATCGCATTATCGCTATAGTTTGTTACAAACGCCATTTTGACTCAAGAAGTGATCTACCTCCTCTTTTTAACTGTGTAATCAGATTTTTGATATCTCAATTAGTTTTTGAGATAATCACTTGTCAATTTTTTCCATATCCACTTTTTTGGCATTTTGTTATTGCTAATATGTTTCGTATACCAAAATATTGGATATGTTACAATATTTTCATATATTTTTGAAAAAAATTTTAGTTCGGACTTATTTGGTACATATAATTCACTAACTAACTTGACACAAATAAAATTATAACATGCTGTAACAAGTTTGTTTCACGTTATAGAAATTTCAATTAAATTAAGTGGAATTTATATATTAAGCTGTGCACTTCAAAATACGTAACAAAAATATTTCAACTTTATTTCGAAAAGACCTAAGATTCCTGTCAAATTAAGCATGTATCGCCATATATCCAATACACTGTATAATTTTTCTTTTAACCCTGAAAATGATTTTGACGATGAATGTGTTTTATTTAATCAAAATAAGCAACATACAGAATTAGAAAAGTTAACTTACGATACTCACATTAATAAAACCGCGCTTATAAAATTGATCGTGATACCCAATTAAAAATTATTAAATTAAGAAAAAGGACTGCATTAAGTATTTTTTAGTTTTTCCATGCTACGTGATTTTATTTTTGTTAAACGTTAATTTCTAAATGCATTCAAAATGCATATTATGTTTTAATTTATATTAATTTGAGTCATAATTAAGTTAAATTTGTAACACGTATATAGGGGCAGACTGAAACACTATAACTATGACGAAATCAGTGCTATAATTTGTTCCATCTATTGTTCGAACAAATTGATTAAGAAAAAGTGTATAGAACAATTTGACATAGGTCAGTTTTTTTTTGCATTAAAAAGTACCCCTTCCCATTTAAAAATCTTGATTTCGGCCAGTTTCGGTGATTTATGGTCTTAAAAAACCAATTTGCGGTTCTTTCCGGAAGTTAAAATGCCACCAATCGATAGAGCACCGTCGATTTAGTTAACAAACTTTTTTTTAAATTTTAAAATAACGGCTCCTTCCCTTCTTAAAAAGCTGATACGCATTCTCTGGACCACCCGGTATATATGTAAATATTATATATTTTATTATTTTTTATTTGTTTCAATAGATCGAAAAATATTAAATTGAATTAAGTAAGCCCTATAGTGAGGTTCAATAATTTCGGTGGCGAGCTTGAATTTTTGTAAACTTTGATCTACTTTTATTTATTATACAATTATATTAGGTAACAGTATTTATTTATTTACATCATTATTTATCTAGATATTTCTTAATGTATACCCTATATCTGAATTATACAGAATTAAAACAAATAACCCAGTATCTATTTATTATTTAATAGTATTTTAATTGTTTTGATTTGTATTTGATTTGATGTGTATTTATAATTTTTACAAAAACTGTTGATTCAATAATTATTCACAATTCAAACAAAATAAATTTTTTTATTATAGCAAATATTTCATTTCATAAAAACTTATTGTATTTTATTACAAATTTATTTTTTCTAAATTTTTTCCGCTTTCCTTATAGTAGAACTGATGTTATATATACATATATAGTTTAGAATTTATATACATCTAAAATAAAATGTAAATAAATGCATAACAAGCGTTTTGATGTTTGTTTGTTGTGTAAATATTGTTATTTATTACACTGTGAAAATAAATTCAAAAAAAAATTACGAGTTTCAACTCTTTAAGGTCATTTTAGTTCATATGGTATTTGTTAGTATATATATATATATATATATATATATTATATGGTATTTGCATTATTTAAATTTTGTATTGATAGAATAAAAATAAACGCTTTCACTTTAATTACAGTAAATTTAGTGACCCATAACTTTACTAAATCCTTTTATTAAAAATGTAAATAAGTTATTAGTGATGGTAATTTTTAAGAAAACAAATTTCTAAATATTTAAATATAATCTTTTGTATCGATAAATTACGATTATATTTAACAATAATTGTGCTTAAAACTAAATAGCACTCATTATTTTATTTTTAATTTGAATAATAATTTTTTGTACGAGAATATACATATATTTACATATATATATTGTACATTGAATAATTTTCATATTAGAAAAACAACTTCTGGAATAATACAAGACAATTGAAGGTAAAAAAAAATAAAATAACAACAATGGCGAAAAAGGTTTCCCATGCTTTTGAATCGTATTTAATGAAATTGTTTTTATAATTAATTTATATTTAATATTGAATTACATATTTTATTAAATAAGCTAGTTTAATGCTTAGATGGAATTATGAAAATTTAATTTTAACTGAACATGTATATCAATGCCTACGAAATATCCTTAAAAAAGGAGAGAGCTCCAACTAAACAACAATGACCAAAAAGAGCAAGATGAGCACTTAAATTTGGATCATTGACTTGATTCAAATATATATTTAATAGGTACATTACCAGGAGCGCCAGCCCGTATATGAGAACTATACTGAATTTTGGGTTGTATGTAACCTTTATATATTTTCAAGAGGTAAAAGGAGGAGAAGTATATGATCATTTCATATCATTTTCCGATTTAAGTGCGTATCTAATATATTTAAGCTTTCAAACCACTGAAGTCTATCTTCCTGAAACGAAATATCTAGATAATTTTTTATGAAAATTTAATGGATAATTTTCCTGGAGATAGTATAGTTCTGAGTTTTAGAAGTATTAAACTAAAATAGTAGGATGATACAAGAGTGCTGTCATCATGGAAAGCTGTGAATTGGATTAAAAGTGGTTTGGAGAAAGTAAATATGAATAGGAAACTCAATTGATATACCAGAAAATCCACTTCAAACGTTCCATTTTATGTATAGTGTCTAATACTTGCAGTATGGGAGTTAATATACGAAAAACTAATTCTACATCTAAGTTACTACCAAGAACATAAACAAGAATTAAAAAAACAAAACATTGCAAAAAATATTGTAAACAGAAAAAAAAGAAGACCTTTTTTTGTGAGATAAAATTAAACCTTTTTAAAAGTAAATTTATTACAATATATATGTATTATGTATCTATATATATAAATACAATGACTAAAAACCGAAACATTCTAAGTCCATGACATCAGCAAAGTATAAGGTTTAGGTTTATATAGTATGATCGATAATCATAATAAAAATAATAATTATAATCCCTGGTGGTACTGTTTTACCAGTAATTGTAAATTTAGTGAATATTGGTTATGACAGCACACGAAATATGAGATTTTTTTAACTCCTATCGAAAATTGTTTGGGATTTTGTTTTGGGGTGAATGTGAAGCTATTTATTTTTTATAATTCCTACCGTTTACATTTTTAGTACCGTCAAGAAAAACAGAATTTTGATAATTTGAGCCAGCAGCTTGGCGGTGGCAATACTCGACACAACAATAAAATGTAAGAGTTAGCAAAAATAACGAACTTTTGTTTAATCTTGACGGAAAAATGTAAAACACAAAATTCAAAAAAATATATAGATATATATTTTTGATGTCCAGACATCTACATCTTATTTTTCTTTACAGTAAGACTGAGGAATAAAATAATTTATAAATAAAAAAAAAATAGTTATTTTTTAATAAATTAATCCGAGATATATTGTGTCCACAATATGGTAATATACACATAATGACATGCAGGGGAAAATAAGAAGTTTAAAAAAAAATGCGTTAGAAATTGGTTCCAAAATCAACACCAACAAAACAAAATGTCTAACAATTAACACAAGAAATAGCACCCTCGTCAGTACAATCAATGAAAAGACATGGAAAATCAATTAAAATTAGCCAGAATGAGTTTCGGAAGATTTTGGACTGTTATTAATATTATTTTTAATGATGGACCAATAATTCATGAGCATAACATACACTACTAAAATTTATTTTGTGAGTTAAATTACCGATGAGATGATGAAATATAGTGCCCATTGGAAACTTAACTCCAGAGACATCACTACTTTATTTCAACAATTAATATATAGAATATTTTGAAAGTAACCTGCCATAACCTCAAGGGCGATTGGAAAAGTAGTATAATAAATAAAATATTTTGGTAGGAGGAGGTCGAGAACAGATTTCACATTTATTACTTAGAATTTAAAGATTTGTTACATATATATATATATATCAAAATATTTTTTTTTATATTTTAACGTTAATTTTACAATTAAGTCAATGTTATTTGCAAAAAACTTTCCAAACTGAGTAAATGGAAACAAAACATTAAGAGTGTATCTTATTAGATTTTTACAATTAAAAGACAGTGCATATATATATATGCTATGCGAATCTATGCCTAAATAAGTATTCATGGTTCAATAAATAATTTTCATGAACTAAAATTATTTATAAATAATCATTTAGAATTGAATTATGGTTAGCTGAAACTTCCCTAACAGATTTAAATGTTTAGTGCAAATAAACAGTTAAAATTTAGTGACAGCAAATATAATAATATTGTTACCTACTCGATGGTATTGAGTTGTAACATTGTTACATATAAAAAGTTTTTCTGTTGACATTTATATATATATATATACTAGTTTACCGGTATGGTAATATGACATTTTATTACTAATCAGAAGGTTACGGGTTCGAATCCAGGTCAGGGCATGAATTATTCATTGAAATTTATTTCAAATACTTTCCTTGCAATCATTTGAAATAAAATGGGACAAAGATGAACTTACTCTACAATTGATATTTGGGTTATTCTATATACAATGGATGTAGTTTTTCACATATTTTAACTATATTTTATATATCAAAAATTCAAAAGAAAAAACTATTATCAGTAATGCAATTATTTATGATAGAGTTTCTGGTGTGAAAGCAATTAGGGTGTTCATTGTATAGTCTTATAATTACAAAAAAAAATACGTATACCAGCCAGACGTCATTGAAGTTGGTACGGTTGGTACGGAATGTAAAAATAATTATTAAAGATAATATGAACCAAGCAGCCAAGTTCCTGCGAGTCTAATATGGTATGATAGTTATAGTTTGGTAATGAAGTAGTGTTTTACTAAGATGGTTCAAGCCAAGTCATACTAAACTTTTTTTTTTACATTTAATCAGCCGTAATCAATGACGTTGGGCTCGTACTAGTTATTTCAAATAATTTAATTTTTCATTTCTGACCTATATATAAGTCTCCTAAGAGTTTTAATTTTATTCCTATTTAATCTTTTAATTAATTAATTGTTTAATATAAATAATGGCGTTATAATGGAAGATTCTATAATAAATTGGAATAGCAATAATAGTAATAAAAAAACAAAGTAAACGAAATAATTAGTGATAATAGATTCAAGTAGATAGTGAATGATTAAACAAAAATTACTAAAGAAACTAAAAATGAACTGGTCTGGGTAATTACAATTACTAATTAATGTGAATAACGTATATAAAAACTATAAAACTTTTGATGAGCATGAAACTTTGAAAATATTAATTAAATTTAATTTACTAAAAAAAGTGAATAACGAATAAAAGAAAACAGATTAAATTGTTAAAATATTAAAATATAATAAAGTTCAACTTAAGAGTATATACAATTAATTGAAATGGTTAGGGAAGCACCACACTTTATAATACTGATTTTACTGATTTTAATATAAGCTGGTTGACTAAAATGTTTAGTAATAACTTATATAACATTTGTAAAGATCTTACAAATTTTTTTATAAAACAGAGTGAAAATAAATTAACCATAAATAAATTGTCCACAAATATATTAAATTTACTTATATAAAAAACAGCTCAGTATTAAACTAAGTGGTCGAATAATGAGTATAATTGAAAAAAAATATATATATATAAATTGATTAAAATTTATTCAAGCAGAAGTTATAATACCACACAAAATAAAATTGTGAAGTCAAAAAATCAAAAAACTATGCGAAGAAATATTTATAATTACATAGGTAGGTGCAGAAACAACTTTTTAATTAAATTAATGAAATTGAATTTAACTTTGCAAAAATTTAAGGCGATTTTGTAATTGCAAATGAATTTAATAATTATGTATATGTTATTATTTATCGCTCTGCAACTCTGGCTTGACCTTAGTTTTATTGTCAACTTACTTTTTCTAAAGAAGTTTTTTTTTCTTTAATATATATAAATAATGTTAAAAAATTAATATCTTTCTTCAAAATCAATATATTTTAGGTACATGTACCACTACTTTACGTTGTAGCAGATACACCTATTGATAATTTCAGAAAAAAATTATGCAGATTTATAAATTATAAGTTTGAACAAGTAAATTGAATTTAAATATATAAAAAACTAAATGACTAGTAGCTACATATATGGCATAACAAATCATTATATTAAAATGGACAATAAAATGATAGAACAAGTCAATCAAATAAATATTTATGTGTAATTCTTAATAGTATACATATTAAATTTTAATATCCATGTAAATTATAATGTAGGGAAAATTTTAAAAATAAAAAAAATAAATTCTAAAATTAGAAATCAATTAACACTTAACATAGCAATAACTCCTTACAATTTACAGTTATAAAAACCAATTTTTGATTTTAATCATTGTTCATCAGTCCTTTTTATGGGAAAATTATTAAAAAAAAGAGAAAAATGCAGATTACAAAAATTGCTGAATTTATTCGAATTATTCTTAATGTAAGTAAATATAAAACTGTATATTTTTTATACTAAATATGCTTTATCTTAAGAAGCGTTCTTGCACCCACATCTATATCTCATCTATATACGGCAGATATCCCAACGATATCTTTCAACACCAGATGTTAAAGTAGTAACATTTGCTGATGACATACAGAAATTATGATTTCAGACATCAATCTATTACGGGCTTCAAATTTCCCTCAATGAAACCTCAATCAAATTCAAAACTGGCTTCACAAAATTAAAGACAATGAAAACAAGTCAACCAATGTGACATTTACACTAAGGAATGTTAACTGCCCTCAAATAATTTTGGTCAGTACAGTCATAGCAGAGGAGTATTTTGTCAGATATCTATAGGGATTCATCTTGATAAGCGATTAACATGGAAAAAGCACATCATTTGTAAGCATATTTAATTTTCCATTATCATAAAATAATGGAAAAAGCACATCATTGTAAGCATATAGGTTTCTCGGGACAAAATCCGAGAAACCTATATTGGGTAAATTAGTAAAAGATCTAAATTGTCTTTGGAAAGCTACTTAAACCTATATGGTGATGGTCATAGGAAATTCAACTCTGCGATGCTGAGCTAAACCCAACATTGATATAATTCAAAGGAAGAATTCTAAGATACATCCAAACATCCTGGCAAATAATCTTATGAAAGACCCATGCTCTATAGGAGATTTAAACTTAAAATTCAATGCAACCTGTAAAATTTTATATTAAGTATATAGTGAAGTACTGTCATAGGATCTCTTCTTCAAGCCAGTACAGTACACAAAATTATTTAACTTGTTGAATTGTAAATCATTCAGATTGAAAATATTAAATGAGAAGAAGAAAAAAAAAGTATGTTTTAAATTATTTTCGCTACGTCCTGAATAGGGTTAATCGAAGCAGAGAACTTTAAGTATAGTATAGTAATTAAAAAATTGTGTTGAATGTCAATCAACTGTCTATCAATTGTATATACAAATTGGAAGATGGTATTTATCCCAAATCTTATATGTTTTACAAATCAAAAAAATGTTAGCGACGCATTACCACCAAATCTCCAAAACTAATATTATATTCATTTTCATGCTTAACTTTCCTAACTTCACTTTATACATTTTAATGAAAAATATGGCAAAAAATACACAAAATAACAATCGTTGTTGTTGTGAAACTCATATTTGGAAAAATAAACAAATATATTTCAAATGGCAATTCTGTACTTACTGAATTAACAGATCAACGCATTATTATAAGCCAAAATGAATTAAACATACAAATTTCGATATAGGTGGCATTTCATACCAAATTATGTATTTTCAAATCGAAATTAGTTAACATTTTCTTTAAAGAAGACTGGCATCTGCTGAAAAGTAGTTTAGAAGTTATTAGAATTAAGATCATAAATACTAGCACAAGGGGTATTACGTAATTAAGTATATGCTATAGTTTAAATTTAATAAATCATAATTAGGAACAAAAAAAATTTAGACCAAGTAGCACTATTAAGGAATTACTATTGTACAAAAAAAAAGAACATATTATTAAGGGTTCAAATTATATAAAAATATAAGTATTAGTGAAAAAATTTTAATTGAACGCACGCACTGATGAAGGAAGTAAGTTGCTTCCGAAATAATGATATTTGCAAAATAAATATAAATGATTGGTGAAAGGAAAGTAGAATTTTATTCCATAATTTAAATATATCTGATTATCGCAGATAAATCTGATTATCAAAAACAACGATTTATTTCTTATTTATTCTTATTAGCTTTATTAGCAAAGACTCATCATAGTTAAAGAAAATACAAAACACTCGAACGGTATACAACTTTTAAAAAGAAAATTACAAATTATTCAAGCTTCAAAATTAAATGCATATTTTCAGTATTAGTGAATAAAATTTAATTTCTAATAAAAATTCCTATATTTCTATTAGTTTTATTATTTTTCCATATAAACGTTCATTCATTCATATTTAAAAATAAAAAAAAAAAATAGGAAATCAACCATTTCATATTGTGCTACCTGATATGTTATACAAGAGACAAGAGATGTTGTTAACGATGCGATTCCTTTGTTTTGGCACACAAATTTTTTCAATATCAAATTTTATGTTTTACGTTAAAATTTAATTACATATTTTGTAAGTATGTACTTAACTGTTTTCAATCAATTCGCTGAATATAATATATAAAAAAATAGTACTGATTTCGTTATAAAGTGGATAATTCTTAAATTAAGTGATATTTTTTAGAAAACAACAACAATATCAAATATAGGGTATAGAGCAAAAATCTCTACGTGCAAAAATCTATCTTCCACGAAAATTCCGAGATTTTTATAATTTTTTACATCAACTTAAGTCGTCATAATATAACCAATATTATCTACATGCAAAATATTATATAGAAAAATTGATGTTAATCTTATTGTCCAGTTAAGCGGTTACCTATATATTGCTGCCACAGAATTTTAACTATCTATCAACATAAACAAATTTATTACATAGGTACTAGGAATCCCCTGTGAAACTGCACATAAGTTATTTGTTCAGACAGAATTTTATATGAATTTAATATTTGATTTTATATTATTGTTTGTTTTCTAAAAAAATTTAAATAAGTTTAGGGTTATATTAAATTTTGTTCTGCGTGGTATACAAGTGATACAAACTTTTCTAAAATTGAAATACAATTCCTTAAATATATCCAAAAATATTTTGTGAATTTTTGTCTTACGAATAAGCAAGCGCTTATATTTTAATTTTGCTCTTATATTATAGAAGTTTATTTTTCTTTGTTTATGAATATTATTTAGCCAATTATATATTTAAAACTTTAAGTTCAATAAAAATTAATAATACGAATATAAACTTGACCTTTTATGTCTACCCATTTTTTTACAGAATAATTTGAAAATGGTCATACTGAAAAGTTTTAAATTTCGACTTAAACGATTATAACATTATTGCCACAGAATCGAATGACAAAAACTAAAAATATTAATTTTTATAACAATGCAAAATTATTAAATGAAATTTTAAATTAAAACAATTTGAGTAAAAATTTACATTACAGAAAAGAAGAAATGAAAACATGTAAAAAAAATTGCTACAATGTTACATCAACCAACTAAATAAACTAAATAAAAATAAAATAATAATGTAAAAATAAAAATTTTTAAAATATACTTTTATCGAAACAAAACTAGTCCCATAAAAAGTAGAAAATAAGACTAGTGGTGGATGTTGAGCATCTAAAACTATTATAAGATAAAACGCAAAAGTATAAAATGAATGTTGGTGGAATATTGTTAATGGAAATTTGAAATGTTTATGGCTTAAAAAAACACGAACCTTAAAAGAACCATCAAGCTTTGTGATGTTCTTTTAACGTTTTAACGTTCGTGTTCGTGTTTCTAAGAGTTGTACGGCCGCAACTCGAACCAGCCCAAATTTTTGAAATCGGTCGTATTTCTTTTTTTGTGAAAGAGTATTTCAGTGTAAATTTTCACGCCTGTTACACAATTGGTTTTTGAAATATTCCTGAGACGTGCCGGAAGTTGTACGGCAACAACCCAAACCTGTTATTTTATATTTTTGAAAAGTACCATGTCCTTTCTTGATCGTAGTAACTGTTCAAAGATATGTTATTTATTATATACAATAATGTTTTTACGAAATAACATTCAGCGAAAACTAGATATACAATTCTTTATGCTACTCAAGCACAAATTCAATCTTACTACAGATTTTGAATTTGACCCATGTGTTTAAAAATCTGTTATGAAACTGTTAGAATAGGGCCAGACCCAATTTTGAATAAAATTAGTTATAAGATTTTAACACTTCTTACAATTTTTAAATTCGCAAAAAGAAAATTCATGTAAAATTATTGTTATTTGTCCTTGGAAAGATTCAATAAAATCAAATTAAGCCTAAAAAAATTATACTAGATCATACTCCGAGGAAATCTAACAACAACATCACAAAAAAGTGTTTCGAATGGAATCCTCAGGTTACACGTCCTGAGTATTCACAGATAGAAGACGATGGAAGGACTTTATTAATGTCTTATGCCCAACTGATAAGGTACTGAAGGAGTGAATGTTATGAGTAATTGTGCTATAATCATTAAACAAAGAAAATAATAGGTAGGCAAAATAACGAAACAGCGTTGAAAAAATCATAACAATAGCAGAAAGCTGTAAAGAATTTGTAAAACAATCAAGAGAAAAAATAGCCATAGCATTAGATAAACGATCTAAATTAAATAATAGTACATTATATATGCACAATTAAATGAAGCAAGCATGCGTCTAGTAATAGACGTCTGATGTGCTTCCTCTATTCATAAATCTGACAGTATTAATAAAACAATTATCAAAGCCAACAATAAAAATTCTTCAACGCTATATATTTGTAGCCCAAGATACCAAACAAAGAGATACTCTCCATTTAATTGGACGCAACACATTCATCAACATATAGATATTTAGTAAAAAGATGATTAGTAAGAACTTAGAAGTTACAAATATTTAAATTAAAATAGCACATATATTAAGCCGATCGATACAAAGTTCATTTCAGGTAATTAAGGATAATCTAAAGTATTAAACATTCTGCTGAAGAATTACTTTACGATGCAAGCTGCCAGTTAGAAATAAATTGATTTATGAAACTCAATTACTTATTACCAAACTCCATAGCGACTTCAGCAATAAATCTACCGAAATTAAAGAATAGTTAATCAATAACAACTACTGCTGTATCGAGGGTTCGACAGATATAATCTGGAGAAACAAAAATATGAGTGATTAATATTAAGACCCGATTTTATGAATCAGCAGTCGGCACGTTAAAAGAATGACAGATAAATGTAATGGCAGGAAAGTCTAACATGTTATCAGACAGATCACCTAATTTTTTTATATATTTATTTTCAAGCTTAAATCAAGCAATTACAAATTACTTACATCTATGTATGTATAAAAGTTAATATTTGAGAAAAAAATAAAAAATATAATACAAGATTAAATTAAATTTATTTCTATATCTATATCTTAAAGATATAACTTAACAATAATACTTATATACTAAGTGGTATATATAGGGTGTAATTAGATTAGTTGGTGCAAAAGAGAAATAATATTGCATCAATTTCAATTCTTATCCAAATGAATTATATTTAATCGATGCTCTGCTCACAAGGAGATAAACGAATAGGATCTTCCCACGGAAGTTTACGAAAGGTAAACCTTGAAAATTTTCTTTGAATGTAGACATCATAAAAAATCATACTTGACTGGCATATTTCAAATTAAATCGGAATAATGTTGTATAAAGGGTAATAAGCAGACTCTACATCCACTTATGAATATCAATAACAAAAAAAAAAAATTGTATTTACTAGGTGGTATTTTCTCATATTTTAACCATGTTCACAGTGTTCACACAAGGTAGGAATCTGCCGCAACAATTTACCTTCATTACATGTAACGAACATATTTACTATTTTTGTTGTCAAATTGTTAAAATTTCAAGATGGCTGAAAATTTAATTATTTAAAAATATTCCAGCTAATAATTTGATTATTTTTTATTATATTAATATCCGAATATTACGTTTTTAACAACATTAATTTCCTTGTAAATAATAAAAAACATTTTGATACTAACAGAAAAAATTCAAACGTCAAAATCTATCCCAGAATTATTAATTTATAATGCTAGTAGATTTGCTTACTCCTCACGAAAATCCCACATTGTCTACAAATTTTGTGTAGATTTCTACCACTTTTCTACCCGTATATAAGCATACACAATACGTTTGTTTAAATAAGAGAACAAATACGTCCTAAATATACATCAAAAAGAGGAAAATTCAATATGTTGAAAATTATGAATCCATATAGACATACATAGAATGTTTTAGACGTATGTAGGTATATATTCTAAATATCTAATGATATAAGAGTGAATGGTCTAATTTCACGCTTCGTTTCTACCAAGTCATATTTTATTGATTTACGTAAAGTATATATATACATATATATTTTGCTTAAAATTCAATTTAATACTGGAACTCCTTCTTAAACAATATGTGAAACAAACAGTAAATCAAGTACGAAGAACAAAATAATAATATGGAATGTATAATATACTTTTGAATGTGGAAAATATTGTGAGAATGGGCAACTGGGAGTTGATTACTTGAAATTTTTTTTTTTATAATTTATTTATGGAACCCTTTTTAATCATTTTTATCATTTCGTATCCTTTTCCATGAATTGCTCGTTTTCAAATTGACCACACCATTATATTTTAATACATATATGCAAAGTTGTGTATATGTATTAAAACCCAAATGTAAAAGAGTATTGTTTGTATGCATATTTAAAATCACCCATTTTTTTGTGAAAATTGTATATAGAAAAATGTTTCTATAAAAAAATATATACTTACATATATTATATGTGTGGGAGTAGTTAAATTTTTTGGAGTTTTATTATTTATTTATTTATTTACTTTTGACATAAAAAGCAAAATACCAGTATATTGTATAAAATATACTCTAAAACAAAATTTATTGCAATCAAAAGAAAAAGAGGAGAAGAATGATTTGATTATACAGAGTTTTTTTTATGAAATATTTATATTAAAAGATGTAAATCTTTTCTATGTACCTATATATATATAATATTATGAATTAAATATGTCTAGATGGTTGTCATTATTATATAAATTTATACAAATAAGATAGATACTTTTGTAACTTTATAGTATGTAGGCATATATATAAAATGAAATGCTTACTTGCATGTAAATATACAGTGAATAATAAATCTGTTTAATGTTTATTATTTCAACACACATAAATACAAACATATTCGTATTTATTATAATAATATGTAATTTGGCTTTCAAACTTACTTATAATATTTTTAATAATTATTATTGTATATATACATACATAATGAAATTTATTTTGAAAGTATTCTAAATTAACTTTAGATTTATGTAGGGTGATTGCTTTGTCAATGCATTACTGCATGCCATTATTTAGTAAGTCAGTAAACAAGTCAAGTAATTGGGAATTTTGATAAATTGCAACCTGAGGTCCACCAACCAAGTTTATAACGCAATGTCGAAAAGTATCAAAGCTCTAATGGCTACAGCGAAAGGTTTGTTTTACAATAAAACAATCCACCCCAGAATAAAATTGACACTTATAATGCCAGTGCTATAGCATATGGAGAACCCTTCTGTATAATATAAGAGCTAGTAATATGTAAAAAATTTGAAAAATGGAACGGAAATGCTTTAGAGTTTGTCTGGGGAAAATTAGAACACCGTAATCAGACTTTAAAAAATATTATTCCAACAAGTTTTTGTATAAATTAGCTAATATAAACAGGTTCGATAATTTTCTTTATCAATCTGATTTGTAGGCATTTCGATAGATTAACGAGAAATACAGCAAACAGCTTAATATCACATTATGAATGATGAATATATATAAAAATAAGCCTACAGAAAGGTTTTGTTTCCCCAGATACCTTTATTTATTTAGATAAGAATGCGGTTACATACAAAACTAAAACTATGTCCCAATATTCTCTCATTATAATAGATGGGTTTCATATAAAATTATTGATTTTGATCCTCAAAATTTAATTCTAGGATCAATTAAAATTTGATATGTTCATTTCGGATAGGGACAAACGATATGAAGTTGGCTACTGGTATAGATTAGTATAGATTAGTACAATTTAACTATAAAGAGTAGTCTTAAAAGTTTAGGTTAGGATAAGTTAGTTTTATTTAGTTTGGGTTTAATTTGGGTTTATTAAAATTTGACCAAAAATTAATTAATTACGATGAAAAATACATAAGTTATAAGTAACTTGGTATAGAGTATAAGAAAAATATTAAAAATACTAAGCAGAATTAAAAATTAACAAAAAATTTGTTGAAAATTAAGTTAGCTAAATAAAAATTAACAAAAAATAAAATTTTTGTATGCTGAATTTAAAAGTTCGTTTTTGAACATAATATTGGGACTTAAATAAAAAAAAATTTCTGAATAGGTTCATATCTCTCCGTTCTGGAACTATCGCACTTTAAACTGAAAATTATTAAATTTTTATAACAATTACTTTTCGGTAAAGCTAATTTTTCAAATGACCTTAAATAGTTAATTTTTCCAATTTTCAAATATTTAAAATTCAAGAGAATCGACTTACTTTCAGCTTATAGATTTCTGATATAATTCATACAGAATTTAGGGCCACAAAATCCGGAATGGCCGAATGCAGACAGACAAAATTACCATGTGTAACAAATCTTGTCTATGTAACATTTTTTCATTTAATTTTTTGACTAAATTTACATTGATATTTATACAAGCCTCTGCTCTAATTTAGTGAAACTTTGTTTTTCTTGACGAATTTAGTCATGCCTGAATTCTGTTTGCATTTGAATTTTATCTCGTTTGTTATTAGGCTGGGATTTTAAGGAAAATTTTAAGTTTTATCCCGATTCTGAATGCAACATAACATAGTGCAACCGTTACTCGTTTCTGATTACAGACATTATTTTTAAAAATTTATCTTTAATTTAAATTTTTTGAACATTTTGAAACATAAAACTATAAATTTATATATATAGTTTACTAATAACTCGTGTGTAGTGAACTCATCACTTTAGATTTCAAAAATATATGCAGAGTAGGTGAATTATTATAAGTTAACAATTTAAAACACATTCCTGCTGACCGCGTCCAATAAATTACATTACGTACAGTATTTATGAAAACTTGTGTTGTGAAATCGTGGTGAAATCGATTGGACATACAAACCATAACCATTTTGACGTCAATCTTCTCATCATAATTTTTACTATGTAAATAAAATTTTGCAAAATAAAAGAATCATAAAAAATAAATTACTATTTTCGAAAATTCGAAATAAAAAATTTAATGAAAAGCAAAAAAAAAATTTTATTTTACTTCCGTCATTTGTGTTTATTTAATATTCAAAGATATTTCATCAGTAACCAAATTCTAATTAATAAAAAAAAACTATTTTGAATATAAAATTTTCATTAAATATTAGTAAGTGTCAAGTCTACACTTTTTTAATATTTAAATAATAAATTTATTTTTTTAATTATTGTTAACTAAATTAATTCTAGTTATAATTCTCTAGACACAAAAATAGAGAATTCTTTGGCCATTTAAATTGGCAATTAACAATACAAAATTTTATATTATTAATTAAACACATATAAATTAATTAACAAAAAAAAATATACATATTTAATTAATTTTATCTTTGATTTGTATATTTTCTATTACTTTTATGTTTTGGTAATATTCAGTTTTAATTTGATCTAGTTTGTAAAAAAACTTTATGTTTAAGAAAATAAATAAATTCTAAATCTAAATCTAAAAATCTCATGCCATCAATTAGAATAGAAAGATTCGAGTTGGCTGATTCAAAGATATTAATTAGAGAAATTTGAAAATACATAGGCTGTTCTAACTCAAAATGATTAATTTTTATAGGAAAATAGATAGTCACAATTAGAATTAGTCAACAATATTTATATCGAATAAATGCCAATTGCATCATACGTAAATAGTTTAATGCATAAAATACAATTTGCCATATAACCTAAAAAAGAAAAAAAGCCTTTCTCTAAAATCTACTCTATCTGGAAGACGTTTGCAAGTCTTTATACCAATTTTACCACAAATAATAATAAAAACAAAATAAAAATAAATACCTTAAAAACCTTCACGTGCTTCTTTACTAGAAAATTAAAACCTTGCTTCTTATCTAACAGAACTAAATGGTTATTCGGTCGACTGGAGTACTACTATTAAATATCTAGAGATCATCCTGAACCTCAAATAAACTTTTGAACTCCTAGTCGACAATAAAATAATGAAAAAAATAACAAAAAAATTCTACAAAATTCAACAAAATTTTAACTTTTCAATCCATCTTCCATAGTACATAACTGTACGATGCTTCATTCTGGTCAAACTGAGCATACTGTCATAAAAATAAATTTTAAATTTCACAAAATTAACTACTTAAAAATATGCAAAAACTTCACTTGACATCATAGTAGGTACAGTTGATATACATTTAAAATCCTAAAGTACAATCCTAAACAAAATTTGGTCAACTGCTTCAGCTCCGAAACCATTTTAATCATGCAATTGGTCGATAATTATTAAATATAAATAAAATGTAATTCTTTGCTTTTTAGACGAGATTATTTTTTAATTTTTCTTTGTTTTGTCATAAATTAGCTAAACCTATTTATAAGTTTTTAGGTATAGAATAAAAAAATTCAAGTAGTTAAACAAGGTTTTTATAATTTGTCACTATTTTCTTTGTACCTATCAGTTAAAATAAATTGTAGATTAAAATAGAATAAAATAAAAATCATACTCCTGATAAGATACTATATTCTAAACTCTAACATAAATATAAGAAGACTCTGTCATTATAAATTTTGTATAAACAAATTTGTGGAAATAAACGAACTAACTAACTTTAAAATCTACTAGAAACACTTTAAAGACATCAAGACGGTAATATTTTAAAAACAAAATTTGGACCCTACCATAGCCAATCAACAAATGTATAAAAAAATATTATTAACTTACACTGAAAATTTAACTAAAAATATAACTATAGGGTCGATAGTCACAATAAAAAAATTTAAAATTAACTCAAAAGTAATTCAAAAGACAAAATCGAAGGCATTAAGACAATAGAAAACCTCGATTTTTTGTCCTCGGTATTGTGACAAAGAATGCATATGGAGCAATCGAAGAGATAAATTTCATCGCGGTTCAAAAACAATTTTCAAAATAATTCAAACAATTTAAAGGTCATCAAATCAATCAAAAAAATATAATTTCCTTTGTTTATAAATATATTTTATAATAACAAAATTGTTTATATTCAGCACTATGGACATAGACCTGCAATTTAAAATAAAAAACGGTGTAGTATAATAGATTTGAAGAAATTGAACTGAGGTCTAGAACTCCACATCGAAAAAAAAATACATATTCGACATTAGATATTTCGACAATAAAATGTTGACTTCTTCGGTGTATACAACAATTTAACAACAAACAGTAACAATAAACAATAAATAATTTCATAAAATATATGTATGATAATTAGTGTACAATAGCTTATGCAAGACTTACCTTAAATATAATTTAAGTTGATGCACAGGTACTCATAATAATAGGGACTATTATTGAAACTCAATCACAGAATGTTTTAAGTTGAAACTCATTTGTAGGGTAAATTGGTGTTATTGAAAACTTCGATTGCTCAAGTAATAGGTAAAATTTATCTGTCAGCGGGAAATATTTTTCTGCTGTACTGTTGTAAGCAATTAACATTTAGTAAGAGTAAAATATTTTAAAAATGAATTTTATTGCTTTACTTTATGAATTAGAAATGTAAAAAGCATTACAAAGGATATTTTTGAGTTAATGGATGAAGAGTAAAACCAATTGTTTAAACAAAATATTCAAAAATTTGTTTATAAAGGATGTAAACATAATAAGTACATGATTAGAAATTATTTAACTTGTAGGTATATAAATTTGTTTTGACCAAGAAATAGAAAGTAAATTACTATTACTATTTTCATAAAATTTTAACTCCATCAATGTGAATACATATATATATATATGTATATATGTATATGTATATGTATATATAATTGATAAATAATGTCTCTATTAAATCAAACATTCAACTCTTCCCTTGGGCAACAGAATATTTTTAACTATATGTATTTCTTTTAGAATTCTGGAATTATTTTAATAAAAATAAGTAATAATAAATTGAAATAAAGACTAAAATTTGAAATAAAGACCCAAATAGAAAATTAAAAACTATATTTTACCTATTAACTGTTATACTATTAACAATTATACTACCTATTACTGGAACTATTTATGTAGTATTATTTGACAATTTCATATACATATCCGTAAACATATAGTATATACATATGTAAGTACCTAACCTTAATGTATATTTTATTTTATTTTTCAGGTCTCCTACGTAATCTGGTTTTTTTAAAATCTTGTTTTTCAAAATCTTGGTTTTTGATTTATTTTTAATTTTTAAATTTTTTAAGAATATTATTTAAAGGGAAATATATTTTAGGCTGTCGCCCTCAAACTCCAGCCCTTTATTATTGGAACCCTGCTATTAGTGACGGTAGTAACATTATATCACTTCTTCAAATTTTTGCAAAAAAACTTTAAAAAAAATTTTTTGAACAAAGCAAGATTTTAAAAAACGAAATTTAGAAAAACAAGATAACGTATCGATCCCTTTTAATTGTTTACTGCAAATTCGTATAGGTAGGTACTTAAGTTTCAGATAATCTTATCCATTTTATCACACTTAAGACATAAATTGAACTATTTTATTATATACTTAAAATTTTGAATTTTTTAAATTTAACAATTTGTAAAAAATAATTATGTCTGATATCCTCAAATTTTATGTATATTTTTTCCTGTTTAATTTAAGAATTATTAATTATACAAATTATATATATACATATTATATTAAAATTTATGTTATATTTATATACAAACATAAAAAGTAATATAATATGTCGTCTAACTATTTCAATTAATTTTAAAACTGTTAAATTGCATAAAATGAAGTAATATAAATTATTATTACTATTATTATTATCTAGTTTTAAGATATGAAATAATGAAATAGTTTTATTATTATTTTATATACCGATTTTTTGTACACATTTAATGTAGATATTATCAACCAGTGACGGTTGACCGTTAAGAGCAATTCACCCTTTGTATTAAATTTAAGACATATTTAGTAATATTGTATTAATCGTATTAAGTTCAACGACACAAGACTCATATAAAACTAGATTTCACTAAAGAACAACAAGTTTGTGTAGATATAATTGGAAACTTTAAAGCATACAATGTTGGAAAAGTCTTAAGACTATTAATATTTTCATATACTAAACAAAAAGAAGTTAAATAAAAAATGGGCTTTACCCATATTACTTATATGTAATTGAATTGTTTATGAAGGAGATATACGTGTATATTATTTAAGAAATAATTCAAATTTTCAGATTAGATTTCTACAGAAATGAAAAAAACCAAAAAATATGATGATAAAGGTTTAAAATTATATAATGATCTTCCTACAGAGTTAAAAAATGAAAATCTCTTAAGTAAGTTTAAAAAACAAAATAAATCGTTAACAAAGGATAATTAATAATAATATAGAATAAATATTATTAAATAAATATATTTTAAGTTAATTAATACGGAACTGATTTTATAATTATAACTATTTTATATTAACTATGAATAACATATTAATAAATAAATAAATAGGTAAATAAAATAAATGCTTCAACTTAATATTTCTATACCTATATATTTATTTAAAAAACCAATTTAAAATAAAACAAAAATAAACTAACGCTGAGATAATATATATATATATTATTTTTCGTTAATGAAAAGTTTACTTTTCTTACTTACCTTTTCCTTCAAATTTCATATAATAAAACTAATTTCACACTAAATAAATATTCTAACAAATTGTTTTAAATTTGTAAAAATATACATATTATAGAATTTTTAAACATCATTGAAGTAAATATTTATCATACATTTTTAATACATATAACTAATACTGTATAAATATTATCTATATTTGTAACAATAAAACAAATTCTTAACTATTAATTTATAAAATTTATTAAATATAATATATTTAATATGTATTTTTAATGAGTTAATTTATAGTTTAAATTTTGCATACACATATGTAAAACATTACCACATTCATAGACATAAGTAGGTACATATATGCATATTCCTTGTTATGTAAATTAATAAAAAAATTCAATTATTTATTGGTTTTTTTTATGTTTTTATATATTTTTCATTTTTAGAATTTTGTTTCTGGTTATAAAAAAAAAACAAAATTAATTCAATAGTGAATACAATGAATTGATTTATTTATTTGATATACAAAAAAAATTTTTTTTAATTCAAAATACAAAATTTTAATAATACTATTTAATCTCGAAAATGCTTTTTATAATTAATAATTACGAAAATTCAATAAAACTGAATTTACGCATTTAACATATTTATGTATATATATTATATAATTAGTTCAAATAGTCAATTAATTTATATATCCAAGGACTTAATAGTGGGTTTTGATAGAATTTAAAAAAAAAAAGCAAGTGCTTTAATTAAGATTTTCCCTTTTACTATTCTTATTAATTGCCCGAATGTTTCTCATACAAGTTAAACAACCATACTAAAAACAATTTTCATGATGGGAAAAAATCTTTTTTCTCTTTTCTTTTTTATTTCATTTTATTTACCCCTTACAACAAAAATAACACAACATAATTTTATTGGATGTGTTAGTATTGTATATATATATATATAATAATACACGCCTTTTATATCTAGATTATTACTCACACATTCTCATTCAGATCCATCATCAGCTACTGCTTACTGCTTATGCTATTTAATCAAAAAATAATACTATGAAACTTTAAAGGAAATAATTGATTTTAAAGCCATGTTGGAAAAAAAGAAAATAAAAAGAAAAATAAAAAAAAGTAATCAACGCAAAAGCCAACATAAAAAAAATTGAATTAAAAAAACAAAAATGGAAAAACTTTTTTTTCATATAAGAATATTTAAAATAGATTTTCGTATATAATATAATATGTAAGTATTTTCGAATTAACACGATGCATTGTAATAATAGTAATTAGCATACTAAATTTTAACTAAATTTAAATTTATAGCATACAATAATATGACTTTGAAAACTTTATATTTTTATTGCCGAATTATTATTAAATTTTTTATAAGTTATTGTAAATTATATATGCATCATATTTTTTCATCCAAAATTATAATAGATTCCATGAGTTTTATTCCATCTAAGTTTTATTGAAGCAATTCGTAATTATCATAAGATTTTATTAAATAGTTTAGTTTGTTAATTTTTAGTAAATGCCAATTAATTAATAATAAAATAAAATAATATAATATATATATAATATATATATACATGTATATATATTGTAGGTATACTCATATAGTCATACATGTACATGGAAAAATATATCTCAACCATATATTATATATTCCATCTATATAGGAATAGAAAGTAGAAAAATCGTAACATATAGAAGATAAAAAATACCTATATATTTTTATTACGATCTTTTAAGCTAAAAGCTATATAATATCGGACTTCAAAGATATGTAATTTCACTTTTGTTACACTAAATGTAATTCTTTTGCTCTTCCAATCTTAGTCGTGCTTAAAATAATACTCATCATAACTATTTATTACTTATTTCAACCATAAAATGTCTAAAGAGATTTCTCTCACTATAATGCTTCATATATACATATATATATATAAATTTACATTTCTAAGAGTTTTAAAATTTTTTTTGCTTTAATATGTATGCAAATGTAAATAAAATAATTTAATGCATTACAAGTATAATTGTAAAATAATTAAAACCTTAATTAACTCATAATGATATTTACCTTTTCGACACCTGAAATGTATCTCAAATGTATATAACAAAAAAGTTTTTATTTATCGTTTATTTTATAGTGAAGATTTTCTGATGATACATGTATTATTTTAATTTTCAGGAGCAAAAATATAGATTAGCTGTAAATAATTTTAAATAACCTGCAATAAATATTTGTTATATGGTTATATATACATATACATATTTAAATATGCATAAAGGTTTGAATTATATTATTTTAAAAAAATTAATTATAGATTATTATTTTAAAGGAGAAATAAAAAAAATTAATAATATTGTAGTAGAATTAGCTTTATAATTTTTGTATAAAAATTTATATGAAAAATAAAAAATAGTGTAAAACAAGCTATTACATATATTTTTTGATTTTTTTTTTTTGTTTTTATGATTCTTGATTGGTAAACTATTATTCTTACTTTTGTTTAACTTGTTACTTGACTTTAATTTTTTAAGTATTATATAGCTAATTATATACACCTAATATGTATATTATATTATAGGTGAGACATGTATATTATATAACAAGGCTGCATCTAACAAATAACTTCAAATACAGAGGATCAGAACACAGCCTGATCCTCCAGAAAATTAAACTAGGAACCAAAAAATTGAAATGCCAGACTATATGACAAAATCAATTCATTGCTACAGGAACTTCACTGTACAAATAAAAGGAAAGAAACGAAGGTGTAATAAAAAGCCTGACTTCCAGAAGCTTCGGTATCGTACATTGATGGCTCAAAAATCGGGGAGAAGAGGAATCCTCTTCTAATATTCTATTTGTTTGAGACGCCATATAGCTCGCAAAAGACATAAATATTTCCAGGAGCACACATCGTCTGATTCTGAAATTGAAATCAAAGAAATAATAGCGTTCATCAAGCACATAGATCTACAGTTTTAAATAATTATAAACGGAGAAGCATAGCAGATCCTAAAAGGTTGCGCTTACATAGAACTCCCCATCAAAGAAAAAATATTATACTACTCTATTGCAAAAAAGATGACCCATACCTTGTTTATATTTTAAATCCGTTTCAGTACTAGCATAATGATTTCCCATTTTTTTCTCATTTTCCCATCAAATTTCAGTAGACGCAATATAAAATAAAATATTTTTTTTATTGTGATGATAAGTTTAAAGGTGGGCCAACTTATCTGTAATAGACTAGTATGGCCTTCTCATGAGTTATCTCTTTAGGCATAAATCGCTGAAGTAAATAAATATAAGCATATAAGCTATACCACAATTGAAGGTAATGAGTTTGAATTACAATTGCAATTGCCAGCATGGATGTTTTCTCTTTCATTATTCCCTGCTGATAGTTTTGTTTATTAATATCTTTTCAAAATATTTATTTTCATACAGAAAAATCGTTGGTACACCAAAATTAATAGAAATATATATAAATACTCTTGATATATGTATATATAGATATATACTCTCTCTTTCTCACCAATCATTTGTTCCTGTTTGCATTTAAATATTAAAATTTTGCATACTTTTTCATTTTGATTTCAATTTAATGGAAATTTACAATATTACTAAATACAAGTTTAATAATCAAAAACAATAAATTTCATTGATTTTAATGTTTCTAAACTGAAAGTATAGCGACATGCACTACAAAAGAAAATATAGGAAAAAATATAAAAGTGTAATCTACAAAATATTATACTCCACAAACACAAGAGCGAGATTATTAAAGACATAAACGACACAAAATAACAAGAAAACTAATGTGGTACAAGCTACATCTAAAAATCTACATTATTCACATTTCATATTCACATAAATTAGAAAACAATGTCTCAATAAATCAACAAAAATTAAAGTAATTGAGTAAAAACAAAAATGTGCATATATATATATAATATGTAAATATATATGTATATATATATATATCCAGTAATATTCATATTAATAGATTTTAAAACAGTGTTTCATAAATTTCAAAATGTTTGTAAAAATGGCATACGAAATAAATACAAAAATTTACCGCAATTAATATTTTACAACAGTTAACGAGTTTAAAATCTATACCAGTTGAGATCAACCTAATTTAGTTAAACATTCTTTTAAGTATTCAATCTGTTACTTTCTGAATCCAATGTGAACGATATACTAATGAAAATTTCCAACTAGAAGGATATAATGAAAATATGTGATTCCAAAAATAATATTCATTTTTTGATTTTGATACTACATATTGTGCTGTATAGTACACAACCCCAGTCTTGGAGGGAAACAGTTTTTATACAGGTACCTTAGTTTTTGATATATAAAGAGATTACTCATTCGTTTACAATCAATCTTCACCACATACAGACGTTTTAATTGACACGTCAGCGAGTAGCTCCATGGCTTTATCGTTTTCTCGGTAATCAATCCACCGCTTGATTTTAATATTACTGCGCTTATGACTATTCTTATAATAATTTAGCTACTTGTTTTCTTAAATTGAAGTGACTTTCTCTTCCTAATCTAAACCCGATTGCTACAACCACATCCACAATTTCTGCATGATTATCTTTGTCTTTGATGATAACAAGTGGACCAATCCGAGAAGATCGAAAAGTGCCAAAATCTCGTATAAAATTATTTTGTTAGTCAACGCTGTTCTTCCTATATTCTATTACGTATTCGTACACGGAAATATCTTCAAATGACAAAAATGCACAGAACCCTATACGTCCATCTTGCCCAGATGAAGGGCGTCGTTTAGAATTTCATTCTAAAAAGAATTATGTTATTTATAGAATACGTTTACGTTGTGGTGACCGCAAATGTCCAGTACCAAAAGATTACACATTTGGTAAGCCAAAAACACATGGTGTTAATGAATTAAAACAATATCGTTGCTTACAATCAAATTCTAAGAAGCGTATTGGCCGTAAACTTTATAGTTTTAGCGTATTGCACTCATATTAGGTAGCTCAAGATGCATACAAATTTTTTTAAATTGTCTTAATTTATATATATATCATAATGCCATTCGTCCCGATCCTAAAATGAATTGAATTAGCAAAGCTCTTCATAAGCATCATGAATTACGTTTTTTACGCTGTATTATTTCCAAACCGAAATGACACAACTCCACACTGTTTTGGGTTAGTAGGAAGTTTTTATTAAATAGTTCTGCGCAGGACCAGAATGACGGTGAGCACATCGGTTTGGTTTTATTTGTTCTGAAACCTATATAAATTTTTTTAAGCCATTCTCTAAACTTTGCACTACTTTCAGCGAATTCTTTGGATAATTCCTTGTAGTAGACAGAAATCACACGAGTAGGAATGAAAAAAGTCATTTTGATTTTTAACTAACAGTCTCTTTTTTACCATATTGTGCTGCCAATTTTTCCTTTTGTATCCTTATATAAATATTTTGGCCAAAATGAAACTAACTGAGGGTTTTTAGTTTAGTAGGAAACTCAGCCGTTGCTACTCTTACACTTGCTTTCTCAAAATCATATAATGACAAAACGTAGCAGTTGGGAAAAAATATTGTTGTGGATAAGAATAGAAGAAAAAGAATTGGATACATAAAAGAAAACATCTGCCCTTTCCAAAGTTCCAAAAAAATATTTGTACATCAGTAATTGCATTTCAATTAATTTGTTTAATATTTATTTTCATTTCACATTATTATTCAAGATTTTATTTTTTCACGATATCGATGGTGACCCAAAGTTTTCCTCTCATTATTTCCCTAATAACTGTACTAGGGAACTTCTTAAACTAGCAACGCAGATGAGAATCGATGGTTGGATTTATAAAATATCAACTAGAAATGGGTCTCTTTTCATACAAAAAAGAGCTCATGATGCATTCACTCTTATTTCATCCAGACATCAGCTCTTGAGTTCGAAATCCAATCATAGACTTTCAATTATATCAAATCAAATTCTCTGATTTTAGTAATCATTATCAATATCAATTTAAATTCAAATTTAAGTCTAAAATCAAATTTCAAATTTACTTCAATCTCATTTTTGTTGTTTTTTTTTTTGTACTCAAAATTAATAAATTTATAAATTTTAAATTAATTCTTTACATTGTATCTATCTAAATATGTTGGATTTTAGTATTAATAATATTTTAGTTTTTACATTTAATTTTAAATTATATATTTGTGTTGAATTGAGAATTGTTTGCATGAACCTGCTTCTTAAAATTATGAATTTCTCTAATACTCATAATTCACTATCTCTGAGCACTATTTTTATTTGTAATGTCGGTTAATAACTTAGATAACAATGACAGTTCGGTGTTGATTCCAAGTATAGTTCTACTTAATGCTCTTAATAACGAGAAACTCCTTAACATTATTCATATAAACATCAGAAGCCTCTTTCCAAAAATTGATGCACTTAGACTCTGCGTATCTAATACAAAAGCTCATGTTATCATGATATCTGAAACCTGGCTAGACCCTGATATAAGTTCTGATATGGTTAAGATTCCTGGTTTTAGGCTCTATAGGTGTGATCGAGCTAAATTGGATGGATCTGGCAATTTGATTCGTGGTGGTGGTGTCGCGATGTATATTAAATGTGGTCTTCCTGTTAGAGTATTATGCAATTCTGGTTCATGTTATGATATTGAATTTATTCTAGCTGAAGTTAAAGTTAGTGGTAGTACAATCATGTTGGGAACAACTTATTTTGCACATCCGGCTGCATATAAACTTGATCCATTCAATAAGGCTTTGGATAAATTCTGTAGTAATTTTGAAAATATAGTAATTGGTGGTGATTTTAATATTGATATTCTTGATAACAGCAATGTTATGAGAAAAGTACTTCTGCAGAAAATTAGGAATTATTCTCTTAGTGTAATCAATAATGCTATTCCAACTCGTTTCGGTAGAAGTCGTAATTCTCTACTTGATCTATTTTTAACCTCTACGGAACATACGAATAAAGTTGAAAAATTTGGTCAAATATCGCTACCTGGATTATCTGATCATGACTTGATATATTGTTCATATAAAGTTAATGTTGATTTGCATGCTAAAAGAATCACTTATAGAGATTATAAAAACTTAAATATGGATTATTTACTTAACAGTGCGTCTCAGCTTGACTGGGCGCATTTATATTTCCTTGAAGATATCAATGACAAGACTAACCACTTCAATAAGATGGTTTGTAATCTTTTTAATGAACATGTTCCGGTCCGCCATATTAGACCTAAGAGAGATTTCATTCCCTATTATAGCTCGACAGTAAAACAAATGGAAGTAGACAGAGGTGCAGCTTATAAAATCTGGAAGCTAACAAAGACCGAACTTGACAGAAGCACTTTCAAGAAACTTAGAAATAAGGTTAATCTACATGTAAAACAGGCCAAGAAGAAGTACTACAGTAAAATTTTAAATTGCAATAATTCACCTAAACAGCTATGGTCTAACTTGTCCAAATTAGGAATAGGTAAAGCAAAGAACTGTGATAGTATTGATGATTTTGACGTGAATGAACTAAATTCTTTATTCATTGAAACTCCTGTGGAAACTAATCCTGAATTGTGCAATGTTCCAACTCGTAATTTATCATCTTCTTTTGCTTTTCGTAATGTTGGCATTGATGAAGTTCATTTTGCTTTAAATGAAATTAAATCAGATGCTGTTGGACACGACCGAATATCTCCGAAGTTCTTAAAAATTATATCTCCTGTTGTCCTGCCCTTCATTTTACATATTTTCAACCATATATTAACAACTGGTAACTATCCTGGAAATTGGAAGTGTGCTAAAGTTATCCCAGTTCCAAAAAAGGCTAATCCTTCTATTAATGATTTCCGACCAATTAGTATACTGCCCTTTCTATCTAAGGTGTATGAGTACATTATGCATAGACAAATCACTCAATATGTTTAAGTTAATAGTCTTTTATATAATTTCCAGTCTGGATTCAGAAAACAGCACAGCACATCATCCGCCTTGCTTGAAATATCCGATAATATGTACATGGAAATGGATAAAAAAAATGCTACTGTTTTACTATTCTTGGATTTCTCCAAAGCTTTTGATTGTGTAAATCATGAACTTCTATGCAAAAAACTCAGGCAGTCATTTGGCTTTGACTTATCAGCTATTAAATTATTATGTAATTACCTTTATAAAAGAAATCAATTTGTTTATTTGAATGAGATGAGATCGGATATAGTTGAGCTAAAATGTGGTGTACCTCAAGGGTCCCTATTAGGACCCTTGTTGTTTAGTTTGTTTGTTAATGACATGCCACTATGTTTATCTGAGTCAAAATGCAGATTGTATGCTGATGATACCCAAATATTTATTAGTGGACCTATTACCAATATCATTACCTACATTGCTAAAATTAACGACGATCTTGATGCTATTTTATTTTGGACTAAAAATAATGGGCTAAAGTTAAATGCATCTAAATCGCAAGCAATGATTGTTTCTTCTAGGGAAGTTGATACATCTATATTACCCCAAATTAAAATGAATAAATTAGCAATTCAATATGTCAAAATAAATAAAGCTAAAAATTTAGGAGTGATTTTTAATAATACACTAACTTGGAATGACCATATTATATTTATTTTAAGGAAATTGTGGAAATATTCTTATTTTCTAAATGAATGGTTAAAACGTAAACTCGTCCTAGCTTTATTGATTCCACATTTCACATACTGTGATACTGTTTACTCTGGTATGTCTGCTAGTGAATCTCACCGGCTGCAACTAATGCTTGCACTCGTTTTGTCACAAACCGGCGTAAACATGATCACATTAGTGATGTTTCCAACGTGAGATTAGGTGTTACACTAAGTAACTTTTTGAAAACAAGGTATATTGTTGTTATGAAAAAGATCTTATTAAATCTTATGCCATTATACCTTTCTGAAAAGGTCACTACTGGTAGATCAACAAGAAATATGAATTTAATAGTTCCTCGTCACAGGAGTCGATTAAGACACCTATCGTATTTTGTTAGAACTACTGTTCTTTGGAACTCCATACCGAAATACATTCTGCGCGTTAATAACATTAAAAGGTTTACTGAGCTCAGCAGTGAGTATTTTAGAAATCATGATTTGAGGTAGGCAAATGTATTATTTCAGTTCAACAGGCATACATTGGTATACATGTATTATATATTAAGTATGTAAATTTTTGTATATAGCATTGTTTTTTTTTTTTTTTTTCTCATTTTTATATCTCTATATATGTAATATATATATGTTTTATTTTTATTTTTATTAATTTGGTAATTTAATCTATTTATAGTTTAAGCACTTTATATTTTTACATTTTAACATTTTTCATTGTTATTTTCTAATATGTTTAGTTTTGTTAGTTTTAAATTATGGATTCTAGTTACATGCTTAAAAGACTAATCGTCTTATATGTAGCAGAATAAATGAAATAAATAAATAAATAAAACTGAAAAAATAATTTGGTAATGAAATGGATTAAATAAAGTGTTATTATAATAAAAATAATGATATAATATAATTAAATTGGTAGAAACAAAACGCAGAAAAATTATTCCATAAAGTCTGTTCTAAGACTTTAGTCTGTTTGTACTTTTTGTCATTTTAAATTAGTTTGATGAATCAAAAAATAATAAACAATATTTAATTAAGTGCTGCGCAAACAGAAATTAATTCAAATAATTAAACAAAATTATTTTTTCTCAAACGAAAACGCTTGATTTATAAATTACAGAGCAATGTTAAAATTTATTAGATAAAATTATTATAAGAAAACAAGAAACAAAAATTAAATAATATAGTGTAAATTGTAAATAATCAAAATAAGTGAACATTTCATTGCAGTATTTCTGATTTGACCCGTTGCTTCGCCTCACTCGATTAATGAGCTATTTTTGTCTTGATATTTTATTTGAACTGATTTTTTAATTTTTACATTGTTTTTATAATTTGACATTTTTTTTCTTTTTTACACCGTTGACAGTAACTTAGGTAGAATCACCTTTTCGTGCTTAATTAAGTACAGTACCGCAATTTACACTACAATATCTACAATACTTCGAGTATTTATTTAACAAATTGCTGGCATATTTACTGTGGAAAACTACTGCTACTGTCAAGAGCTACGCCTGAGCCTAAGCCTTAAATAGAATTAATTTTTATTTTTATTTGTTACCAGATTTAAACTCGCAAATTCTTTTTTGTTATTTTTTATATCCCAATGGCAAAGGATACTAAACCAGGTCGAAAAACCAATAAAGCATTTTTGTGATTCCTCGAGAATCCAACCTGGGACCTGGAACCCTGGAAGGCAAGCATTTTACCTGCTGCACCACCCAGCATATTAAGGAGTTCTTATTATTTTGTGTAAAATAAGAAAATAAAATATTTATCTCTAACAATTCCAAATTTTTTTCTTTTATTGAATAAAGTTTTAAATTAATATTTGACATGTTTTCAGTTGTTGTGTAGTATTATTATTTTTTTATTTTCTTTGGCAATAATAGTTTTAAATTTTGTAATGTATTTACAGCAATGAATTTTTTCACCCGCACTAAATTTCAGAGACTCTGTTTTCGCTGATGGTAGAAAAAAGTAAACGAAACGACTGAAGTTTTGGTAAAAATATCATCATAATTTTTTTTCACCACGCTCTGATCACATTTTGAAGTCACAGATGATGCACGTATACGAAATCGCAAACCCAACCATACCTCTGATTCCTATTCCTTATATATATAGGTAGGTCTTTATACTTACATATATGGAGTTTTTCAATTAGCTTAGTTTATTTTACTTTTTTTTTTTAAGAATGTTGGAATGGGCTTAACTGGTTTAACTTAAAACTTTACTTTATTGATTTTAAATCATAACGAAATAAATTCAAAATTTTAAAAATTAAATAAGCCTAAAAAAAAGGGTTCGGATTTTATCACACTTATTTCATTTAAATAATTTCGGGTCGAGATATATTATATTGGAGATATGGCAGGAACAAAGTTTTTCTAATCTACTGAATGACACAAATATAACTAACATATATTCGCCACTAGGCTTTAGTTCAACCAACCTCACAGACCCATGAGTAATATCAAGTTCAGTATACAAACTGAAGTAACCATTCCTAAATTAATAAAACAACAAAACGGGCAAGGTAATTGTTTAAAGCTTAAAAAAATACTAAACAAGTCTGGAGAAGTAAGCTCATGAGGTTAGGAGAGTTTATGTTAACATAGTGGCTGACATCTCAATTTTCTTTTCAGGATATCAACATATTTGTCCCAACTATAGGATAGGTCTCTTTGGAGAATAGGTAATGGTATAGTTCGTGTTGTGATGTCGTGAATTGGATTGTTTTGGTTCAACCCATCGCCTAGTGTCATGGCAATGAGGAATTTCTGTAGCTGTCATCCAATTTCAAATTAAATATATTTCATAAATATGTGTAGTTTTCACATAGATTGAAAAAGAAGCGGCAAAAGTGAGTTTTCTAATAAACGAGAAGAAAATTAAATATATGCTATTGACAAATAAACAGCTCTAGAAACATCGAACAACACAATATCACTGGCGGGTCTAATAATGTTGACGTAATTTAAGAATTTGTCTACGGAACAAAACATCAACTGCAAAAATTATATCGATATTGAAATCGATAATATAACATCGGAATATATTAACTGTATAAGGACATTGACCTAATCTCCATAAGCTGTCGTTGAGATTGATTACATCTTTTTTACCGCATAATAATTAAAAATGTTTGAAATATCCAGCTGCAGAGCATCTGCTTGTAAAGTCAGTGAGGGACGATATTGAGTCAGACCGTTGACCTTAACGGTACTCAACAAGTTAGTGAGTTTGCATAGTGATAATACCATTCATAATACATGATCAAATTTTGTTCAAAGTTTGTTAGTTTTGCTTTGAAAAAAAATTAAATTATTTGTAAACATTGTAATGAATACAACCTGTAACTTTAGAATTAGATTTTTTCTCCATTTTTTTTTTATTGAAAATTTGAATAACAATTCAAAAGTAATACAATAAGTCTGAATCTATTTGATGAGCGTTGTGATGAGTGTCATATCGTGTGAAATTACTTTACAATATGGTAATTAAATATTCATACATGATTTCCTCAGCTATATAATATATATATATATATATATATATATATATATATATATGATTAGTATCTAACCTAGTCTAACTATTTACTAACCTACTTAACTAATCTACTTAGCATAAATCTAAGAAAAAGAAGAAATACAATGAACTTGTTGAAATAACAATGGCTTAAAACACACTTATGGTGAGTCGCAAAATCACAAATTAGCAGGGCAGCAATTTGAAAGTTTGATAACTTGCTGAAAGTGTACTATTTAAGTTAGAAAACTGAACAAACATTTTTATTTTGTAGTCTGTTACCAAATAATAATAGTGTTTACGATTAAAAGATTACGATTTTTTATTTTGTATTTTCTATAACTGGTTAACTTAGCATATTATTGACTTGAAAATTTTGCATTTAGCATAATTATACATTAGCTCTCATATTCTATCGAAGCACTTGCTATATTTGCGTTAGACTAGTATGTAGTTTTTTATATGGTTAATATTCTAAGTAAGCACTTAGCATATTTGTGTTAGATTAGTAAACACCTTTTTTTAAGTCTCAGAGTAAATACTCATATACTATAAAATGAGAACTAACATTTTCACTTAACCTATATTTTAACACTCTATATATTGAAAATTACGAATTGAATGTCTTAGATATTTACACAATGGAAAACATCAGGCGCTTTTAAAATATATAAATGTGGCATAATCAGAATTTTGGAAAAATTGCACTATGTATAAGTGTGCACAATGCCATCGATAAGCTCCTTATAAGTGCATTTTCGCAAAATGAGTATCTTGCAACAACAGATTCTGTTTTCTGTGCAATTATAGCAATATTAATCTCTTATTTGCTTTATCATGAAATTGTTTAGTTGAATAAAAAAACGGAACATTGAACATTAACTTCAAAATTTTATTTTGAGCCCCTTGAATTTCAATTTATTTTGTATGTCTAAAAATTTACTCAACATTCTTTAAACTTCTATGTCTAAAAATTTACTCAACATTCTTTAAACTTCAAAATTAATAATTGCATTCCAGTCTTTATAGCTATATACGTATATGTATGTACATAATATATTTATACAATTAAAGGAAATTTAATTTCCTATCAAAAAAAAATTTTGAGAAAGACCAAACAGTGCTATAAAATTTATTAGCTATTATTATTTTATCAAAACACCTCTTTTATAATTTATTTTTAATAGGATTATTCAATATTTATTATTTTATTAATATACTTTTGCTTTTGCATACAATAAATAATATAGGTTCAAGTTCATATAATTAAAACAAAAAAAAAAACAAAACAAAATTAGAAAATAAATAAATAATCGCAAACGCTACCACATTTTCATAATATAATCAGAATGTACATACAAGATTTCAAAATGTTCACTTTTTTAATACATTTTTTTATTCTTTTCTTTATTATTTCTCCTCTCTTTTCAAATTTAGGAATATGTCATTTTGAATTTTTGAATTTTAAAAAATTAAAACGCTTTTCAATAAAACGTCGATCAATCAAATGTTCAATCATTATTAGACCTTTGTATATTCTTCACAATTGTTTTGATTTCCTATTTCGTCCCTTTTCAAAACCCTGTGCGCAATTTATTCTATTTCTCCTACCCTTCCTAGAAGTTCCTTATTCCATTCATAAGAGTATACCCAATGAAATCAAAGATTGCTCATAGTACCGAAATTCCTAAAAAAGGCAAGATCCAAATACAGGCTAATAGCTATAATATCGATCTTCTTCAAAATGCTGCAGATTTTAATAAACAAAAACCTGTAAAAATATCTAGAATGTCAAAGTAAATATTATTCACGATAGGCAATATGGATTTAGAATCACAACGATTCACCGCTAATTTGATGACATACCAACGAGAATCTAAATTACGTCATCATTTGAATTACTTGGGTGAAGCCAATGATATAGCTCTACATATATTTCTAAAGATTTGATCGAATATGACATGGCGTATTATTAGCAAAATGCCAAACTATACACATGGGTGCATATTTTTTAAATAAATTGAAAGCTTTCTTTCGAATCGTTCGATTTGAGTTGTTGAATTTTGATCTGATCAAATCCAAATAAGCGCTGGTGTTTCTTGATCAGTTCGTTCACCAATCTTATTTCTAATATTTTTTTAACGATTTGTTTCAAAATAAATTAGTTCGATCTATTTATTTAATTTATTTAGTTACATATAAGACGATTAGTCTTTTAAGCACCTAACTAAAATTAATAATTTTACATCTAACTAATTAAAAAAGGAGAAAATGGAGAAAACAAAAACAAAGTAAATAACAAAGGAAAAATGTAAATATAAAGTGCTGAAACTATAACTGGATTAAATTACTAAATTAATAAAAATAAAACTAAAACATAATTATAGAAATACAAAAATAAAATAATAATGAATACAATATACAAAAATTAACATACCTAGTAGATAATATATATATATATATATATATATATATATCAATATATGCCTGTTGAACTGAAATAATACATTTGCATGCCTTTAATAGTTATGATTTCTGAAATAATCTCTGCTGAACTCAGTAAACCTGTTAATGTTATTAACGCGCAAAATAGAGTTCGGCATTGAGTTCCAAAGAATAGTAGTTCTAACCAAATAAGATAAGCGTCCTTATCGACTCCTGTGACAAGGAACTATTAAATTCATATTTGTTATTGATCTACCAGCAGTGACTTTTAGAAAGCTATGATGGCATATGATTTAACAGAATATTTTTCATAACAACAATTACCTTACTTTTAAAAAGTCATTTAGTGTATAACACCTAATATTATATAAAAAACATCACTAATGTGAACACGCCTGTTTTTGACAAAACGAGTGTAAGCGTTTAAAACTAGTTTCAATATTATTAAAAATCACTCCAAAATTTTTAGCTTTAGAGACACATTGAATTCCTAATTTTTCCATTTTAATTTGGGGTAATATAGATATATCAACTTCCCTAGATTTCAATCTAATGCACAATTTTGCAGACTCTGGTACCATCCTATATGATTTTCATAAAAAATTTGAAGATACATTTATAACTGTTTAACAAAAAGAGACAGCATACCCTGAATCAAAAGCTGAGTCGAGCTTAATATTTCAAAAACTAAAAGTTATATTATTTCTAGTAAAACTTACATTTTTGATCAAGAACAAGAATTGCGTTTTAGATTGTAACAGTTCGAAATTTTTATTACTATTAAGTTGCACGGATCAGTGAAATTAATCTAGAAAATCCCACTTATATTAGTTTTCATAGCAAATTAAGCATAAGAAGAAAAACCACAATTGAGTAGTTCAAAGGCCTATACAATAAAATTGAAAACAAAAACTAAGCATTTATCAGAAAACATATACATTGTTTATTTTCTATACTGTAGGATATTACTTTAAGAGAAACTGAAAGATATTATAATAAAAAAAACCACTGTTATCCAAAATTCGAATAGAACACACTATCAGATACCCGCATAGCTATCTCATATCTCATTGACGGCCTTCAAAATACATAAGTCGTATATCAATGCATTCCAGGTATTTAAATCACGATAGAACCGATATTGGAGACCTTTATTTATACATTTATACAATAGAAGAAGCTTTTATTAGAACATATAGTGATATAGATACCTTTATTACAGCAGAAAAAACATACTGTGAAATGAATCATTATGTAGGTATGCATCTTGCATCTATACATCGATTCTGTTACCAAATAAAACACCATTTTTGTTTAAAAATATTGTTTTTGTAATTCGTTTTGTATTCCGTTTTTGTATACAAGTATTTGGTTTGTAATGTTAATTTTGTATTTTAAAATTTTTTCTGCATAAAGAAAGAAAATAATTATTGGGATGAGATGTGTATTTCATTTCAATAATTTGTGAAATACACAACTGCATATATATACATAATAAATATACATTCATGTTAAGTAAAGGTTAATGATTTTGTTACATAGATGTAAGTATATTTCCACTTACATTTTTATATTTATAATATACATTAACAATTTACATGACGGAGTATGTATATAAATATTTGAAACAATTCGCAGCAACAAAGTGGAACCTGGTGGAACTATATAAGTCTATCCTTTTTCTAAAAAAAAAAAACAAAAATGCGTCGGCATCAAAATAAAAATGAAAAAATATTTTAAATTTTTTTAATAAAATATCTATGAAAAATAAAAAAAAAAAAATCAACAATAAAGTGTAGTATTAAACAATGTGTGTTAAATACATTTTTCAAAACAATTAATTATTATATAATTTTATAGTATAATTTAATTTTGTTAGTTTCAAGTTTTATATAATACATATAATAGATGATAACAAATATAAATATTTTAAAAATAAAGTAAAATTAATAAATTAAATTAAATATAATTTCTTACCAAAGACTTTTTATTATAAATACTTACCAGAGATTGTAAGACCCTATTTGGTTAGAAAATGTGGATCTTTAACATAACAACAACAAAACAAATACCACAAATTGTGATTACATGTGGACTGTGGAGTGTATATAGAAAATTACTTTTCAGTAGTTTTCGAACAAAGTAAATTTAAATGATATGGAATAAACCTGCATTCTTTCGGTTTCTCGCGTGTCTTCAGCACTCGTCTACTGAGCCCACAAAATAAATTTATTCTTAATCAATTGATTTATTAAACTAAATTATTTTTTTGCCACTTTGAAGTTTGATAGTTATTTCATTTCTATACTTTTATAAATTACAATCTGTACCCGGTTCGTATTTCTCGCTTTCACTAAGTAACAATAATTTACCTTTCCCTTTGATTATTTTAACACCTTCCTTAACATATGTCCTTATGAATTAAAATTATAATTAAAAATTAAATTAATACTAGTTTAATTATACAAACATTGATTGATTAATTGATTTGGTTGTTTTTTCAGATGCGTAATGATGATGGTTTTACTTGTATCCAACATATATGCATATAATTGACATAAGAGAAACATGGATTTTCCAAAATTAAACCACCACTAACTATTACAATAATGAATAAATCAGTTCAACTTAAATCTTAGTTTATGCTGTATGATCTACAAAAATTATTCTTTTTGAAAAACTAAAACTTAATACATTACTTATATATACTGAAATAATAATAAATGTTTGAAATATTAAAAAAATAATACATTATTAGACTACTTATTCTAATAATTTGTTTTCTTCTTTTTTTTTTAAATTAAATTAAACAGCATGGTCCATCTGATGGAATTATTGGAATATGGTTGCTTCAATTACATTTGTCATTAATTTTTTTAACAGCAAGTCGTATACCACACTAAAAAGTTTTGTTGGATTAATATTTCATAGTAAAATGATTGGTAGATCAATTTTTAATTGAAGAATATGTCTCTATACTCCAGACAAATCTTATGAATTTGAAAATTCTGTATAGGATAATTTACCACTTCATCTTGATCCATAATTATTGATTTTTATGTAAATGTTTTACCGAAAATTTTATTTTGAATGCTCGTTCATTTAACCAATTATGATTTTTATATTGTTGTACAATATTTGGATATGTATAAGCTTTCAATTAACTCCTCTTTTGATTCTTTTAAAATATAAAAAATTTGTGGAAATGTAATTAAACCAGTTGTAATATTTTCATTTCCAATGCTCCAATCCTAGGAGTTGTATGGCAGCTACTCAAACCCATCACATTTTTGGAAAACAATAAAAGATGTAGTTAAGTTTTGGTAGAATACCTGTGTGGCGATTTTCAGGGCTGTACCACCTTTTGTTTTTAAAATATTCTTAAATTTGTATAGCAGGTACCCGAACCACCTAATATGGGACGAATTTCCAAAGTACAAATTAGCCATTCACTTAAACCCAAATAATATACATATAATAATGTTTGTGCTACATACTTTCATCAAATTAGATCGTGAGGTCGTGAGGAGTTAGCCTTTTTAGTCTTCTTTTATTGTTTGTTGTATTTAACTCAACTCGATCAACCTTAAGCTGATATTGCATTGCATTCTGATATTATGTTTTATAGTAAAATTTTGAATTACATCATTAATGTTTTTATTTTTAGATCCCAGTGAATATTTTCATTTGAGTATTTTCATGACAAGCAATATACGTTTGTTATAGTTCTAAGAATTTTATTTTATCAGCCCCGCTGTATTAGTTTGATCAATTTGGATAAGTTGTAATAAGTTGAACTTTTACACACAGCCCAATAATAACTATACCATTGTGTCCAAATGGGTTTAATTATACATTCGTGTATCTATAACACTATATGGAATACTTTTGTGTTTTGGCCAATTATAGCCAATGAATTATAACTTTACTATCAAATTATTATATTTAAGCTACAAGATTACGAAAAATATCAACTAGAATATTCTTTGAATAATGGATTAATTATTTTAAGGGTCAAAATGAATCAATTTTAAGACAATTCTAAATATAGATAACGAATAAAAGTATTGTTTAAAGTCAATATTGTCAGACTTATAATGACGAATATACAAATTATTTATATTCTATAGTATTATATATCTGTATTTTGGAGTACAGGCTTAGCTTGGACTTCCTGCTTATTAACCAATACATATCTTTGGTTTTTTTCATTGATTTTGCAACACCTTTCGCTTAACATGATGCTTCAAGTTTTGGCGCTAATTAAGGTGTAATTTTGGAATTTGTATAATTTATTATATACACGGTATGTTGAGGTGATTTACATCTTACTATATGCTTACGTACCTAATATGATTCGATTTTTGTTTCTTCAGTTTGATCTTGAAATTCTTGGCATTTCTTCAGATTTCTATCCCTTTGCTTATTTTTTCTAGCTCTGTTTGTAGTTATTCTGTTTGCTTGATTTTGCAACTAACTTATAGCCATTAACGTTGTTTCGTTTGCAAATTCTGCCATCTCCACTTGTTGTGTTATTGAAATATTGACACTATAGTAAGTATAAAATAGGTTTAAGGGCACTCGTTATCCTTGCAATAAATTACATTTTTTTTCTAAATAATATTTTTTTGCAAGAAAAGTTGAAATTTTATACAATTAAAAAACGTAAAACGAAAGCATTATAGTAATCTCAACAATTTCCCATCAATTTTGCTATCATCATAAAAAATTAAGAATACAAACGTTTAAGTATATGTTCAAATTATTTAGATTGAGCCACTTTTCTCATATAAACAGATTTAAGCTTCACTTTTTCGGTCGGATCGAAGGAAATTATTTAAATACAGACGTGTTTTTGCAGAAAAAGTGTCACAAAATGTAGGCTAACATACATAAATTAAAATGTATACACAAATAAAGTAAATCTATTATTGTTTTATTATTTATAATATTATTTATTTATAATATTATCCACATTTTTTCATCGTCTTCACTTTTTAATATTTAGTATACATGTACATACTTTTTCATGATTTTTTAGTGTGGATTCTTTTGAAGTGGTAGTTCTTCGAAACAAAATGGGATTTAATAAGAACTAATATTTATTTTGCTTCTTTCATTTAAAACATTCCATGATTTCAGCAGCTTTCTCGATTCATTTTTCGCTAAAAAGTAAATCGATGAGTATACCAAATATGAATTTTATCAAAATATGATAGTAAAAATTAGCCAATGAACATCACAGTGCAAAATGGTTTTAAAAAAAGAAATAAATTATTTGGAATCAATATTCCCTCTGGATTTCAAATTCATTAATCATTATAGTTACAAGGTTATAACTTTATCAGTTTGAATTAAATTTAATTGAATGCTCTAGAGTTTTGACAGTTGGTTTAGTATCTATAACTACGTTATAATCGTGTGTATATAGACTTCGTAAAAAATACTGATACATATCCACATCAAAATATCAAAATATTTTTTTTTCGATTTTTCAATGCATTAATCATACAAAACCAAAATGTCATTCAGACTTTTTGTTTTATAAAATAAATGAATTTAAAAAACTTAATCCAATATCTTCTTATTAAGTTTTTATAAAAAGTGTATTGGTTTGAATACAAAAAGTTAATGGAAAAGGGTATCTATTCTAAACTGTTTATGAGTTATGATGTGGTCCTAAAAATTTGTTCACTATATCAACATGCATATCTATGTATCTTGGTTAAATATTTTTCTAAATACAATAAAATAAAAATAACTACTTTCCATCCATAAATTAATTGAAGCTGCCTTCTAATTCATTATCAAGCATTTTCTTGAGTCTATTTAATCAGACGGAATTTATAATGCTCTAAAATTTAATATTTTTTAATTTCTATAACAATATCGGTTTGGGTTCGGAATCTTGCTTCTCAAAATCTTGCTTTTTTTTAATTTTTATGAAATTCTGGAAAAAGGATATATCTTGTTTTTGTTTCCAACATCGGCTACACATAAAAATAATTAAAGTAAATATTCTGTAATTAAAACGATATTTTGATAAAGCGAGATTTTAAAAGAGGAGTATGGTTATTGTTTTTATTTTGTAATTTTGAGTTGAAACCTTATTTTTAAAAGTTTTTTCATACTAAAATTTCTAGAAATTTTGAACCACAAAGGTGATGTTAAGCTCAGAATTTGAGGAAGAGAAAAAAGAATAACCAGAACGAAAACTAAAATTTTTGATGTTATTTAAACATATTTTCTTTATTGACATTTTATTAAAATAAAATATATAGGAATATATACCTACCCAACGTTCCCTCTAATTTTTTTTTAGCTGAGCAAAACAAAAATAAATTGCGCTATGAAATTATTTAAAAAATTAAACAAAAATTTGGTAGATTAGACATTTTATAAAAAATAAAAGTTTTTTATTGCAGTTTTTTAAGTTTTTTTATTGTTTTTAAATTTTTTTTATTAATTACATATTACATTATTATTTTTTTCTCTCCTGTCTTTGTTTTTCTTTTTAAGTTACCCAAATGATTTACTACCAACCTATTTCTAAATTTTATTTTAATCAAATTTATCAGGCTAAATTCTCTTTTACAATCAACATTCGACACTTAAAAGGTTCCAAATATCAAACAAAATTTTTATATTTTGAAAACTATCTTCACGAAGAACCAATTGAAGTAGATCATTCAAATTACGACTATTATTTTTGAAGCTTTCCGTAAATAAATATTTTAAATGTTTATACCCATCCATTATTATCTTATTATCCAATCAATGATATACGATTTAAATTATTTTCTAAATCTGTTAATCAATATCTTGAGATTGGTTCAACTGAATTGGAACTATCAATCTTTTCTTTGCAATATTCTGTTAAAACGTCATAGTTCCGAATAAACGAAATAATCTCAAAATTACGAGAAAGTCAGCGTAATTCATTAAGAAGCCGGAACATCAAAACTTCACAATCCATTAAACTTGCCATTTCTTCAAAACTATGTTTTTTAACAGCTGAACGATGGAACATGTTATATACTGTTCGCAATAATGTTTCTACTCGGGAAACAAGAAGTATACCCTTACAGGCATCATCGATTTCCAAATCCTCTCTATGTGCCACACAATGCGTGACAAATTGTGAAATTAAGTAACCAATTTCTTATGTTAATAGTGCTGTTATTCCATTATAGACTCCCAGCATTACTGCAGCTCCATCTGATCCTAACATTACAATTTTTTGCAAAACCAGATTAATAGTTTTATAAAAACATTTTACGGACTCCACAACTGATTTACCGTCACATGCATTTAATTGTATTATACCATCAAAAACAGTTTTATAATTAAAATTAAAGCGGTATTTTATATAAATAATTAACATTTTGTAAACGGAAATATCAATACTTTCATTCACTATTAAGCAATAGAATTGTGCCATTCTTATTTCTTGGACTGAATTCATTGAAAAATTCATTTTAATGGCAAGAACAACATTATTTATTAAAATTTTGATGTTATCTTTACCAACTTTTGTTCTAGAAATGGTTTCTGTACAATTTTCTCGATGTTGCTGATTAATTTGGCTATACTATTTAACTAGATAACAATTTGCACAGCCTACTAAGGAAGTATTATTTTAAATAACTAATATTTACAATAAAATTTCTAATGCGCAATTAAAAAAAAAATCCGTGCGCAATTGCGCATTTGCGCAGCTTAGAGAGAACGTTGTAAACCTACCTATATTAAAAATTTTCTGTGAATTTGCACAAGGACTTCCCTAGTATAACAAAACATACAATGCAATACATATATATAATATCTTCAATAATATGTTAGTATATATAATATAATAGCCGTAGTTGTATTCATGTCAAATGATTTGATTTAAATAAAATATTCTAAAGTTTTATCAGAAGTTGTACGCACATATATATATATATATATGTAGTTTCTTGTTTTATCATTCTTAAAATTAGCCAGGCTTAAAACCCAATATAAATGATTAGAATTTTAACGAAATTCTATTATCTTAGACTAGTCGTCATATTTTTAATTTTCACCTACCATATTTTATTTACTCAGTGACACCTATTGACAAAAAATAATTGAAAACAATTTGAAGTATACTTTATACCATGCTATGCGGCTATTTTATTTGTCGATAGATGGTAGTTACTGTCATTTTAGTACAAATTTATATCAGAAATAAATAATTTTATTTTGCATGTGTACATACAATATTTCATTTCAATCAAATTATTTGCTGGGATGTAAAAGCAATTCTATTGTAATATCGTATTTGGTATTATTATGTATAAATTAAATGGAAATTATACAGAATACGTGTATATACATATATACATATATTTATTAAATTGTGTTGTATGTATAATAATGATTGCATACGAGAAATTTTGTAATTGATTTTTGAAAATGAAAAATATGTAATTAATAACGGACAATAATTATTATAAATAAATGCAAATAAAAATGTCTAAATCATTTTTTTAGATAAATATTACATTTATGACGTATCAGCGAATTTATTTTTATTTATTTGGATTTTCAATTTTACCATTTGTTTACAGTAGTGAGTGCTGTGTAGAATTTAGTTATTATTTGAATTTCAAAAACCTGGTGTCAAACAGATTCTTACATCTAGGTAAATTGGAATTTCATAGATAATAATAATTTAGAAAATAAAATTTGTTAAGATTTACCTAACGTAGGTACCTATAGATACAATTTTTTTGTTGCTTCTGTTTTTCTTTTTGTGAATTTTTGATTAAATGAAATGTGAATGTGCAATTAAAGAGAAGCAAATGCTTAGCATTTTAAAAACTACTTACATAGCTGCATAAACAGACAATTATTCAATTATTCATTATTTCAATATTTTTTTTATGTTACATCCGATTTGGGCTAATTTTTTTTGCGGTAATGTAGGTATATTAATTACTATTACTATTAATTATGCATATATATTAAGAGATATAAAATAAGCTAACATAAAACTTGAACGGGGCTTTCCGATCCGATATTCGTCAAAATAAGTGAGCGAGGTTACATACCTTTTAAAAATAACGAGCAGTAAAACATGCACATCAATTATTGTGCATATAGAAAATTGTGTCGATGGAAAATGATATGAAAAGCATTACATTTGCAATAAATTTTTAGCCAATTACACAGTAGTGGTCACTACGCACGCTGTAATGAAGCTTTCCATTACAATTTGTTGTTTAATGTGTTATATGTAATGAAAATAATTGAATAATTTACTAGGAAAATTTATGCATAATATGTAATGAAGTCCATTACATATTAATAAAAGTTATTAAATATTTGTGACATATTTGTAATAAATTTCATTACAAGAAAAAAACAAAATAGTTAAAGTTATTGATGCTGTAATACCTTCACCGTAGTACATACTATAAAATGAAATTTAGAGTTGTCTATTAGACTATAAGAAGATCATCTGAAAAAAAATAGTAGTACTAAAATGCAATAAATTTTGATGACATTATTTAATAACATTTAACAAATACCTACTATTATTTTTTTTCCCTTTTCATTCTTTTCTTATTATTATAACTAAAATAACAAAATTCATACTATACAATATTAAATAATAATTCAGTCATTAATGTAATCATTCAACCATAAAAATCCAACATCTTCTTCAGATTTATCTTCAGGATATCTTCAAGATTACCATCATCGCCAGTATCACCACCATTACCACCGTCACTTTCAATTGTCTCATTATTATTCATAATTTTTACCTAAGATATATTAAGTAATGCAATTGCACAATATAACTTTGTTATAAAGTTGCACTCAATAAAAAAAATTTGACACTACCTTGTTAATTATACACAAAAAAAAGAGAGAGCCGTAATCGATTACATTCGTGTACGATAGAATCGATAGCGAATGTATTCTTTACATATTTTTGCGTGATCGATTGCGTTGGTGCTGGCTGGGTTTTTTAAGTTTTGCGTCCGCACGAATTGAGCAGTTACAAACATTTGATTTTAATTTCAATATTTCGTAAAAACGTTAGAGTAGGTGCAATGAAACCTATTATTTTACAGTTGAATTCATTGGAGTACAATCTATCTATTTGTTTATTCTACAGTTGAATTCATTGTATTTTGTATAGTGAAAATTATTACATTTTGATTAAAATTATTACATTAAACTGTTAAAAATTACTTAAAACTATATTTATATATATATGTATGCACATAGACACTATCCAAACAATTTGGCTTTAATTTGGCTAAAATTGTAAAAGTTATTACTGAATTGTAAAAACAACAACACAAACAATGTAAATCAATGCATTTTAAATGTAATGAAATCAATGGAGATATTGATAACTAAGCTATCACTTGGGAAAACATTTTAATTCAGAAATGATAAAACAATAAAAACAAAAAATATGTTTATTATACAATGGTCTAAATCTGTTTAAAACATTTCCAGAATGTAACAACAGAGGGTCACGGGTTCAAACCGGGGTTCAAAATTTAGTTACAGGTCCCACTGTTATATAAATAAATAAATTTTGCAGAAAAAGTAAAAATTGTAACTAATATGAAATTATTAAAAAAAAAAATGTTTATTATGTTGTTAGAAGTAATTTTTAATTTATAATTTTTTATTTATAAGGTTTTTTTTATTTATAATATAAAATATATATTAAATTAGGTATATTTAAATTTAAAATGTTTTTTTTTTGTTTTTGTTTTAAACAAATTTCTATTATTTTCAATTGAAATAAAAATTATTTTCTGTAGTTGTGAAGCTATGAACTAATATTTTATTATTATTATTTTATTTAGTAAATTTTATAAATTTCTTACTATTTTACAAAACAATTTTACAAGTAATCCATTTTTATTTGATTAAAACTACTTTATTTATTGATTTAAAAATTAGCTTTCTTTTTAAGAACCATTTTTTCTAAATTTTTTTGAAAAAAAATTGAAAAATAACTGTTATTTTGGGTCATAATATCCCCACATAATTGGAAAGAACTCATAATTTTTTGAAACTCATTTCCATTAAATCATACTTATTTTTTTTATTTTATATATACCTACATATTGAACAGCTCGTTCTTATCAATCTCATGTAATTTAAATAAAACGAAAAGGTGTGTAAAGAGTTATGACAAATCACCATTAAAAAGCGATTTGGTAACTTTTTATTTATTTATTATTATTATTAATTGACCACGTCAATTTAAATTATGGTTAATTAAAAGCATCAGAGGCATTCAGCTAAGTAAACTTTGATTATTGTTATTTTTATTATTGTTAATAATTATATTTATATTTTTTTTAAGTATTTTTTTAATATCTGCTTACCTATATTTGCAGCCTTTTTTTCCTCTATATATTTGAATTAATTCATTATGAAAACACTAACATTATAAAACTGTACACATATAATTATAAGTTATATTTATTGGATTATGAAGTATGTGCTAATAATATATTTATACAGACAATTTAGTTTTTATAAAATTCTTTATAATTCACCTAATCATGTCTATATATGATGATTTAGTTATAACAAATTTAATATTTAAGTATTATTTTTTACACAATATTATATTTAATATACAAAAAAATTTAATACAATACTTTATCTTACATATAATTGACTTAAATAATTTATTAATATTAACTCTTTCAGAAATGGTAGTTAATTTGACGTACAAAAATATATATATTTTGTCATAAAAACTAAAACTTTATTTCAAACTTTCACTTTTTTCAATTAATATCAAAATCATTCATTATTTTACATCAAAATCCTGGTATATTAATATGTATATTTATGTCTTTGAATTTAAATAAAGACATTAGGTCTTCGATTGACTGTACAAATGGTATAGAAAAATTTTATATCCGTTTAAAGTAAGAGATAGATTGTAAATGAAATTGTTATCATTAAATTTAACAGACATTTTTATAAGATAAAAATAAATCAAAAATGATAGGGTAAAAGAAAAACAAAATAAGGACACGCGCGTCTCAAAAATAACACCAATATATATATACAAGATATTTTAGATTTCATTGATTGTTATTTCCTGTTACATTTAATTTATTTACAAATAGAAACAAAGTGGCACTTAACTGAAAATTATTTTGCATTATATACTCTTTTGAAGAAGAAGAAGATGTGTTTCAATTCATATTCGTCCATAATATTTATTATTTTTTCCATTTCATTTATTTAATACAAAATATATAATGTTTCTCTTACTAATTATTTATTATTTTTACAGAGGTTAGATTAAAGAAAAATGTTGTCTTTATTGCTGAAATATTTATAAACTATGATTTTAATATAGATATTTAGAAATACATTATATTTACAAAGAAAATTGTAACAAACTTTATTGAAATAAGCTTAATAATATTAATATTAATCTAAACTAAATTTGGTTTACTTACTTACTTACTTACTTATTACAATATTCTACTTTTGGACTTTTTTTTTCGAATTGCTGATTTGTTTGACAGCAATATTTCATTATTACTCTAATACTGGAGTTATTCTACATCAGATTCTATTTGATAACGAGATTTATTTATTTATTTCGAGCTTAATTCAAGCAAGTTACAATAAATCATACTTAAATTAAATTTATAAACTAAAAATTAAACATTCAAAAAAGAATTAATAAAAAAAAAAAATAACAAAATTAAAAAAGAAAATAAAATCTTATATTTAACAATAATTAAAAAATAAAAATGAAAAAGCTTCAATTAAGAAGACAGGTCAAAGATTCATAAAAAAAATCAGTTACACAAATACAGATTATTTTTTAATGATTGTTTAGTTAGCAAAAAGTTAATATGGGGTTTGTATGCATTACAAAGAGACATCATCCTATTAATTGGTTCATATTTACCATAATTAGTCCGATGGTACTGCAAATTAAACATACTAGTAGTTCTCAGTCTAGAATGAGAACAATAATTAAGTTAAGCAAACAATTGGGGAGACGAAATGTTGCCTTTACTTAACTCAATTAGAAGTTCAATATCAGCAACTTTACGCCGTTTTTCAAGGGTATTAAGATGAATTAAATTTAGTCGATGTTCATAAGGAGGCAATCTTAAAGGATCTGCCCAAGGAAGAAGACGTAAAGCATATCTAAGGAATTTTCTTTGAACCGATTCAATTCTATCTATGTGAACACCATAAAATGGACACCAAACCTGACTAGCATATTCTAAATTAGGTCTAACCAAGCAGGTATAGAAGGATTTTAATACATACGGATCTTCAAATTCTCTAGCCCAACGTTTAATAAAACCGAGCATAGAATTGGCTTTGTTTAAAATATCTGAATATAATAGAGATGGAATGAAAGTTTAGTATTCCTAGGTCTTTAATCTAGATGTAACCTTTGGAATACTTTGGCTATTAAAAGAATATACATAAGAAATTGGGCATAATCGTCGTGTAAAAATAATATAAGCACATTTATTGACATTAATCTGTAGATTATTATAGGAACAGCAACTATAGAAACTGAGAATTAATGATGGGTTCCTTGTTAATGTCCCAGTATTCCATACTACAAACTTTCGAATTTTTTTTACAATAACCTTTATTTAATAAATTTCCAGAGTGGCTTATTAGAAACAAAAATTTGTTCCTAAGTAATATCAAGAAATGGCTTCAAAATATCGACCACCGTGGAATTGCAGTTATGTTAGATAATGTAGATTAATTAATTAATGTATTTTCATTAATTATGTAACGACTTAAAAATTGATACTAGTGATTTCTGTTTGGACTTGTAAAATTGCTATCTCCTAATTGTTTTCATTTAATTCATCTTCGTAAACCTTTTTCTTTTTTAATACTTTTAAATTAAATTTTCTCTTTTTAATTTTTACATAGTTTTATACATATTTTTCTTTTTTATATATTTTGAAATGTTTTTCTTATATTTACACTATTTTATTGTTGTTTATTGCTTGAAACTCTTGATTTTTTTCTTTAGAAGACTTTCTTTTTGTGTTTTCTTTTAAAATTTTATTTTAAAAATTTTGTTCACCCCACAACAAAAGAATTTTATTTGGTAAATTTAGATTTTGATGTGGTATCTAACACTATAATATAAGATACCACTAACTATTCTCCTATAAACTAAATTAGTTATAAGTTAATGTAAATATATACTTAAAAAATGTAAATAGGAAAAAAATGAATGAATGAAAAAAAAAAAAAAAATTAAAGGAATTAAAGGAGTCGATTACAAAGATTACAAGAGAAGAAAACTCTGTATTACTAACTAAATCAAGTGGAATTAAGTAGGCTTCCTCGTCATGCGGAACCCATTTAATATTAGGTAGATTAAAATCTCCGCAAAGAATTATGTCATCATTTGTATTAAGTTTACTAACTAATAAATCAATTTCTGATATGTATTTGGTATACACATCAATACTGGACGCCGGAGGAATATAAAGATTAATAATAACTAAATTTTTTAATTGTAATTCAATTTTAACAGCAATTATTTCATTTCTAAAATATCGGTAGAGTGGTGCTGAGAAAACAACAACTGTGAAGAACAAAGAGTATTTTTAACAGCTATCAATACAGCTCTACCTTTTGGAACATTATAAGATAGAGAACAATCATATCTATCTTTTCTATAAACTGTGTAAGAAGAAGGAAAAATTTCAAGGCTATTTATTGAAGAAGTAAGCCAAGTTCCAGTTAAAACAAATAGATCAGAATCTAATAAAGCAGAATTTTGGAAAAGTTTTTTACTTTTTGTACGTAGACCTCTTACATTTTGATAATAAACAGATAATTTAAAAGGATCAATTTTAGAAGAAATAGATTGCGTAAGACCTATGTTAATTAGATTTATTCTCTCTTGAAAGGGAACGAAAAAACTTATCGTGTTTTTCTCGCACACGTTGGAGATAGTTAGTTCTATTAGACGAGATATGTGAGGCAAAGGACTGTAAATCATTCAAAGCACTGTCAGCTGAAATATTAAAGGTTTCATGATATCTAATAAAAATATTGCGAAGTCATTAATATCAGTGGGTAGCCCTTCTTGTTGAATTGCTATTTTTAGCGAAGTATTTGTTTTACCACCAATGCAAACATCATTAGACTTATCGTGAAGATATGCAAGGTAGAGTCTGACATTGTCATAAATTCTGTTGTCCCTTAGCCTGGCTAAAACGTACCTACAGCTATTATTATTGTCATGAAGCGCTTTTTGAGTAAGTTTGACAACAGGCGGCAACAGAGGATCCAACTTCGGTGGGGCACTATTTGAATTGGATAAGGGAATATCCTCTCAGTTAGCTAAGGAAGGATTAGTTTGATGTACAGAAGGTATAGAAGAAGAAGAATTAAATTTTGAACTGGTAATACCCACTGGTAATACCCACTGGTAATCCCACCCACACTAGTGGTGGGTTTTGTTAAAACTAATTTAGAAGGTTTGGTTTGTGGTATAATGGTTTCACCTTGAACAAAATTTTGATATTTGTTCAACATCCGAAACCGACTTTTTGAATTTAGAAAATTTGTTGCTTAGAAAAGAATCACAATTATGTTTATTTTTAGATATTTTATGATAATCCTTAGAATTAATAGGAGATGCCTTATTATAAATTGCAATAACATTTTTGGGCAGTTTAAGAAAATTATTAGTATTAGAAGTGATTTTATCACTGGTTTTGTGTGTGTTAATATTCAGAGTAGGAATAGCATTAGAGTCAGTTTTAGTATTAAATATTTTGTTAGTATTGGTTTTAGTATTAGGGATGTCAATTACGTTAGAAGAATTAATAGAAGGAGCAGGAAAAGATAAATCAAGTAAATTTTTTTAAAAAAGTATTAGTGTTTAATGAAGGTTTAGTGTTTAATAAAGGTTTAATTTGTTTATTGGCTTTTAAATTCATTTTTAAATAATCTGCATTTGTGCCATTATTGATATATGTGCCATGAGAAGCTACACTAAGATCATTATTATTATTATTACCTTTGACCTACGTTTTTGATGTCCGGTGTTATTTTATTCCAAATGAAGGTGTTACTGGTATGCTGTAATTTTCTAATATTTTGAATCGATCCGGATAAAGAGAAGCAAAGATTATTTTGTTTTAGTCATTTTGATCCTTTTAGGTGTTAAATTGACATACGTTACATCCTTGATGTTGAATTCATCATTTATAAATTTCAGCAATTTGTTTCCACTAAACGAACATGGAACCCCTTTAAAAAAGATAGATGTACTTGTATCTTTTTTAACTGCAGATAAATGGCCAATATTTAATTTATTAATTCTATTTCTCCATTCATTTACAGTCCATTGCGTTCCAAGCTTATGCAAGATAAAAGGTTCAGCCGATAAATCTACAGGAACATCAGCATGAACTTCTGAATCAGTTTGAGTACTTATCTCCTTTGTACGATTGGCTGAAGGAACAGTTTTATCTGCATTACCGAATTGTTCTAATAAATCTATCAGAAGATTATTTGAAGAGAAAATAAAGTGATACCATTTTATCCATAATAGAATTGAATTTAGTGGAGATTAAATTTTCTAATGAAGTATAATCTGGCAGCCTATGAAAGTGACTAGGACCAGCTTCAATAGAGTCTATCACACTATTTTTAAATTCTCTAAAATGACTGGGCAGTACAGCCAACAAATCATTTTTTAAATTACAACTAATTTCAGAAAAGTCACAGTTTCTATTGGCATTGCTATGGTTGGAAATATTATTGCATAGCGAATCAAATGACAATGCATGAGAATTACTGTCTATTACACTGTTGCTTTTGGTGATCAATCCAGATTTTGCAATATCAAGGTCTGTTAAAAGGTTTTGAATGTTGACATACATGTTGTTTAAAAGTCCCTCGATGTTCTGGCAGTCTTCACAGATGAAAAATGAGTCAAGAGATGGATGATACCAGTCTCTATTAAGACCCATGCAGACTCCATGTAGCTTTCTTTTACAGAAAGCTTTATAAATGAAAAATTTGCTTTTATTGTCATTGTCGAAACGATTAGCCAAATTACATTTTTATGCTCATGCCATTAGTATGCTAAAGTTAAAACAAAAAGTTAGATTTAATCAACAATTAAAATAAAAAAAAATTGATTATGAATTTAAATGTAATTGGATATGGCAATTATAATTTTTTTTATTAGTTTCAAAATATTTATTTGATTTAACTGTACAATGTTATTATAATTAAAATCACAGTAAGTATCAATGAAAACAAAAAAAAATGCTTATTTAACAAAAATTTAATGTTAATGAACTTAGTATGAGTGTTAATTTAGTATTTTAATTTTGATTAAACTTTTGTGAACTGATAATTTAGGTTCTTATTAAAAAAATGTTTCGCTTTTTTTTTTTTTTTATTTATTTTATTGAGAAGCTAAAGCAAAAAAATAAAAAAATTACAGAGAAAGCGAAAAGCGAGTTAAGCAAAAGCGTGTTAATAAACCGGTTTACTAAGGTAGATTGAGATTCGTTTAGCTTTACAACATGCGTTGAATATTACTATAGTTTGGTTTATTTTAGATTAGCGTATTTTTTCATTTAAAATAATGTTCACGAGGACCTCCCATTTTATTGAAACTTTGGACATACATTTCATTTCTAAACTATGATGGCTGACTGAAACTCTTAACACATTTTGACTTGTTCTATGTTGTAATACTGTATAGCATGATGTGCCATTTGCCTTTTCTCGAAAAATTAATATTATTTTCCGTTTCATGGAAAACCAAACCCAAACAGGTTTTTATGAATATTTTTATTGGGTATTATAAAAATAATTGCTAAAGAAATACTAGTTCAACTCTATGTAAAACAGTGAAGTATACTCTATAATTAATGTTCTAAAAAGTAGTTGACCTAACCTACTTTAAATTAATATATTTTAGATGACGTATTTAAATATTTAAAACAAAAATTATAAAAATAAGAAAAAAATTATTTTGAAAGCCTGTAACTTAAGTACCTACAAAATTTATAACATTAAAGGTACTTCCTGGAAGACTTAATTATTTATTGTTCAAATGCATATCGAAAACATAGGTTGTGATTCACACGGTAATCAAGAAATTTATAGAATAATAGATTTAAGTTAAGCAAGCTGAGGGTAATGAATGTTTGCTAAGAATTACCCACTCCCTTTAACCAAATTATTAAATTTATTCAAACTATACCTACTCAGAATGCTAGGATATAAAAAGTCAAGTGAAAAATATTAAGTATGGTGTGATACAAGGAAGTTGGTTAGGACCAACTCTGTTTTTATTATGTAAGAAGCTTTAACAATATACAATTGTCAGGAAAGGCGTTTTTGTATGCAAATGATCTAGCTGGGTAGTATATTCAGAGGACAACCGTATTTAAATCTCGAACTAAAAATGAACTGAGACATACTTCAAAAACATGATTCGATGGCGCTGCACAAGTTAACAGTAAATGTATCGGTATCTATTAATGAGCAATCGGTTAATGAGCAAATCTCGGTAACCTACAATGGAATTAAAATAGATTAAGATTACTAGAATATACACCGAATATATATATATATATCTATACATCTAATAGATCAACACATATAACGGTTTATATACAAAAACATCAAAACAACAAGGATACTTTCAAATGTCCTTTTCGTCCTTAAAGGATAAGATGCGTCATTAAAGATTTACACCGTCTCCTTCAGAAGAGCCTCAAAACATTAGAAAACGACTACCAGGCAAAGTTAAACTGTCCACATATTACAGTTTTTATCATAATAGGTAACTATATGGTACATATAGGAAATTGAGGAAGCACATATGAAAGAAATCTAAGCTCGCTCCAAAAAATAAAAAAAAAAACAATTAAAAATATTTTTAGGTTTGCTGGAAGAACTTCAACCAATTATATTCACTTCAACAATATAATTCTAAAAATAAAGGACTCAAGAAGTTTAAGTCAAGCATCCCAAAAATACATCAATTTAAAAAAAAAAGTCCTAAAGAAGGCATTTTCTTATAGCTTGCACATCTTCGGACTTGTTGTAAAAATTTATTAGACTTTATTTTCCAAATCCGATTTTACTGAACCTGTATAGAAGAGATTAAATTTCAAAATAGACCTCTAGAACAAATTTTTCTTAAAAGATTTAAAGAGAAATCATCACTTTAAGAATTTCCAAGTCTGATCAGATAACCTTTGTTTAATAGATTATTTTCTAAAGTTTGTAACTTGTAAAATAGATTTTTTTTATCTATTCTTTATTTATTCATTTTTCTTTTTTTCTTCTTTAGTACAGTTATGGTACAGTATTTAATATATAGGTATTTATTAATATGTCCATGTATAATATAGTTTTTACTAAATTGAAGTAATAATTAATAATTTGATTGAATTGAATTAAAATTAATTAAATAAAAATTGAAATACTTTTAATATGAAAATATGGCAACAATACTCATATATATATACGTATATAAAGCACAGTTATAATTTTATTTAGTTATCAATAAGTTAGGATAGTTTATATTTTACTTTTTGTAATATACTATTCAAATAGCATCTATACACATTTTATCTTTCTTAATATTATTCTTTTTTTTTATATTGCACTTATTTCAATAAATTGAATTATACTCTGTACGAGCTAACAAGCTCTACATATACATTTTTTTTTCCTATTACTCCGCGTGGGAGCATAGGGCTTCGATAGTGAACCTCCATTCGTCCCTGTTGAGTACTGCTTCCTTAATATCGTCCCAGGTATAATTGTTGATTCTTAATTCTTGATCAATTGTGCGTCTCCATATGTTGGGTCTGCCGGTTCTCCTTTGTCCTTGTGGATTCCACTCTAGAGCTCTTCTTGCTATATAACTTTCTGATTTCCTTAGTGTATGACCTATCCATTTTAATTTTTTCCTATTTATCTGTCTGTTGATTGGTTCTTCTCCAGTTATCATCCATAAATCCTCGTTGCTAATTCTTGCCGGCCAGAATGTTCTGCATATAATTCTCAAGCACTTGTTGATGAATACTTGTAGCTTCTGTTTGATTCTGACCGAAGTGAGCCATGTTTCACTGCCATATATTAATGTTAACTTAACACATGCTCTGAATATTGTTAGCTTTGTTGTTCTCGATATTTGGTTGCTCCGCCATATCTTCATTAGGCTCCCAAATGTTCTTCTTTCCTTATTTATACGGCTGTTGACATCTTCTGTTGTACCTCCTCTTGATGTTATGATACTCCCCAGGTAGTTGAATTCTTCTATGTATTGGGAAGATATTTACATCGTTTCTGTTTCTTATGTCTGCTTCATTATTTGTACTTTCTTCGTTCCTCAGTTCTTGGAAATGTTCTCTCCATCTCTTTAATTGGTCCTCTAACTTTGTGAGGAGCGCACCATTTTTGTCTTTAATTGGTTTATTTTGTTGTTCCGACTGGTTTGTTAAGTTCTTGACTATACGATGCAATTCTCTCAGGTTATGTTGCTGTGCTGCTCTTTCTGCTTCTCCGGCTAAATTTTGTAGACATTTCCTTTTATCTCTTCTTGCTGCTCTTTTCACTGTTTTCGCTATTTCTTCAATTTCTCTGCTTGATGCCGTCCTGTTGTTTATTATTTTCTTCATTTCACCTCTTCTTTTAATCAAGGCCCATGTGTTGTCGGTTATCCAGATTTTTCTTTGTGGTTGTGAAATTCCAAGATTTTGTTCACTTGTTTGGTTGTAAATTTCCAGAATCTCTTCCCAAGTGTGTTCTCTGTTATTTCTAATATTCTCTCGTAACACCGTAACCATGTCAGTTCTTACTTGCGGATTTTTTAAGTTGTTTATATTTATTTTCTTCTTTCTATTTCTTCTGCCTCTTCCTTTTTGACTTAGCTTCATTCTGAAGTCCCCAATTAGTAATTCATGATCGCTGTGTATATATGCTCCCCTTCTATTTCTCACATCTAACATTGATTGTTTCCATTTCTTGCTGATGCATATGTGATCTATCTGATTTCTTGAGATCCCGTTTGGTGTTGTCCATGTGTATTTGTGGACATATACATAAATAAATAAAATAAAAAATCTAAATAAAATTAGAGCAAAAAGAAAAAGTCAAATTAAAGTAAAGTGTACGAAATATATTCCAAAAAATATAAAAACAGTGGCCTCGGTAGCCGAGTGGTAAAGCACTCGAGTGTAGTAATGTAACGACGAAAGTAATTTTCAATACAACCACATCAGTTCAAATATAATTTAATAATTAATAAAGATATAATATAACTAATAAAAAAAAAATAATATAAAAAATATGTAATATACAAAATATATACCAAATAATTAATATAATTTAATAAAAGGCCCACATTTCGAAAGGGAAAAGGACCTATAAAGTTGGCCTACAGATTCATCTGTAGAATCAACTGTTAAAAATAAATAAAATAAATAAATAAATATAAAAAGTTATTGCCCAAAATCAAAATTCCAATTTACTTTTAATTTAATTTAATTTATAGTTTTATGATGAGCCCATCAATCTTCTGGGATTTGCCGGACATGTATAGGGTTGTTAATTTATGTGGGCCATCAAAAAGGTAACTTATGTTAGCCTGCTGTGATCTATGCTCAGCCGGAATTGAATATAAACTATAAGAAACTGTATTGGCTGACAGGAAGAAATCGTTTGTCAATTATAAAATAATTTGATTGCAAATATCGATATTTCGGAAGCAACATACTTGCAGCAAGATTTCACCAACTGACACGAAGACTGAAGAGAGTTAAACCCTTCGAATTGGAGTCATAAAAAGTAAATGAATTAATAATATGAAATAAATAGAATCAATAGAGAATACTTAAATAATATAGTAAACAATTTTTATAACTTTGTAATTAACCATAAAATCTAGGGAACCCGCTAAGTAGTAACCTTTTCAGCCATTACTTTCTAAAAAAAAATAAAAAAACTAGTGTAAAATTATCGATTAGTCCATAAGATCATTTTTTATGTATTAATAAAGCGAAAAAAAATGTAACCTCTTAAGAAAATAACCCCTGGACGATCATTAAGAAGTGCGAATTCATCTATTTCTAGACACTCCGGTAGATTAAGACATCTATCCTTTTTTGCAAGGACTGTCGGGTTGTGGAATTCTTTGCCGAACTTAGTCAGGTGTGAGTTCTCTATTTCTAAATTCCTTATAAATAGATTAAGAAGAATAAAAATTTTGTAGAATAATGTTTGTTAGGTTTCTGATTTCTGAAAGATAGTTTTGTTTGGGAGAAACTTTTTTTTTCTTTTTTTTTCTTTTTGTTTTTGGACTTTTGTTATTTTATTACTATATCTCCGTATTTTATAGTTTTAACTTTAATTTTTTTTTATTTTTTTCTTTCTTTCGCTTTATAAATTTTCTAATATAAATTTCTTTTCTTTATAAATTTATTTTCTTTATTGTTAATTTCTTTAGGTTAAGGTTTAATTTAATTTAAGAATTATGAAAAAATTTGCAGTTCTACATCTGAAAAAAGTTATTTTTAATATAAAAAAATATTTTTCGAACCGTTTTTATTTCTTTATTTTTGGAAATAATATCGCGAAATAATTTCTATTATTATTAATAATGGAATTTTGATTTTTAGATTTTTTTTTTTGGTATTATGTACCTAAATGGTATTTCAGAGAAGAAATTTGTTGTTTTTTAATTATCGTTGTTTGGAACATCGTACCCAATCCTATATATAAAAACAGAACCAAAAAAGAACGAATTGAAATAAAATTGAATTTTTTTTGACTTAATCTTGTTTCAACTTTTATATTTCTACCATATTTTTGCTGATGCTTCTACAAATAAATATATTAGATATTGACGCAGATAGTAGTAACATTCAGTTACGGTTAAAATGGGTGTAGTCAATTCGATTTATTAACAATTAAACTACTCTTTTATCTATTTTGCACCAATAGAAAATTTAAATAATTTAAGGTAGAATAAAATAAATTATAATAGGTACAGCACATACTTAGAAAAATTTATAAAAAGCAAATACAGAAACTAGGGTGTGGCTTATAATCAATTGATGTACAAAAGGTATACTTTTATATTCAATAACCAGAGCAAAAAAGAATGTTGAATGGAAGAATGTAATATAATATGCAATTTTGCCATATTTCAAAATAATGGATTTATCACATGGATGTATCACATGAAATGTTTTTGCATCAGATTTAATTTTTAATTAGTAAAAGTGTTATTTTATTATTAAATATACATATTTGAAATTTTTTTTTTATATATTTTTATAAGTATAGGTAGGTATATATGCAATAATTACAAAATTCATATTTGTCTTATTTATTTACTCAGCTCTCTCAGCTGTTATATTTTAATGAATAATTTCGTTAAATTCGAAGTTAGAAATAAATTTTTTTGGTCATCTTATATCTACCTGAACAAAATACTCTGTTTCTTTCAAGATTTTCTTTGTAAACAACTTCATATAGGAATCGAATGCAAAAACTAAGCAGAGTTATTGCCAAATATAATTTAATAGACCTGCACTCAATACGATTTCAATATACTTTGCAAGATAACAACAAAGAAAAGCCTAACAATCTAAGTGATATATTTTGTTATATGTAGGTACCAATATTATAATCAACGGTAACACTGTCGTTTTATAACTCACTTAAAACTAAATAATATTTTTTTACTTATTTTCTGCATGTGAAAGTTTCAAACCATAAAGACTATGAAAATATATAAATAAAATTTTTATATTTAGCTCATTAACCTAAAGCGAAACTTCAGGAGCCATAATAAGATAATAATACTAGTAAGATTTATCTCTATATCGGATAAATAAAAGCATTTCTTAGTTTAAATATAACAGTTGTGGTGTTATTCATATTTCTATAAACCTGACAAAATATTTTTTACTTGTTGTTACTATAACTTCTATAACTGATTATACCGGGTGTACCACAGCATGCGTATCAGCTTTTCAGGAGAGGAAGTAGCCGTTATTTTAAGATTTATTAAAAAGTTTATTAACTAAATCGAGGATGCTCTATCGATTGGTGACATTTTCAACTTCCGGGAAGGACCACAAATCGGTTTTTTAAGACGGGCGAAATTGGCCAAAATCGAGATTTTTAAATGGGAAGGGGTATTTTTTTATACAAATCCAGATTCTACATCAAAAAATAAGAAATTTATGTTAAGTGATTTTTTTTGTTTTCTTAGTATTTTTCTTTAAAATTAATAATACTAAAACAAAAATGCTCAATATTTTCCTTTGGTAAACTAAAATTAATGATAGTCATTTTTTTTACGCTATTGAGGGCTTATTGTTTTTAAAATGTATAAAAATGATGTGTGAGATCTTTGACATGCTCTTAACATATATTTTAAGGCTTGATTTTATTACAAATATTTGATCTATTGTTGGATATTCTTAACCATTGTAACTGTTACGTGTCATATTGTCACTTTTTGTAACATATTCGTATATAAGGTATATTAATCCAACCTTTTTTTGCATTCACATTTCGCATGTTACAGACTTTTTTTTAAGTTGGGGTCAAATTAATGGGTTAATGGTTAAAAAGAAAGAGCAAAGTAAAGAAATAATAAAAAAAATTATAAAATATAAAAGAAATATAATATAATAGATTATAATAGAATAGAAGGATTTCCACTATTGGACTGTTATGAAGGACTACGTACTATTGTGTGCAGAGATTCGCCTCTCTTTCTCCAATAGCTCAGATGCTTGTTGCATTTTTTTCAACTTAGATGCTATTTTTTAGTTATTTACTTAAATTTGCGAAGAAGAATTCTAAGAGCAGTTGTCTATATTGTAATATATTCTCTTTGATTTTCTTCACATCTAACGTTTAATAACTTTTCCAAATATGCGAACCATCTGTTTAAAATATTTGAATTCTCAATAACGTTTTACCTTGTATATCCTTACAAACATGAATAATATTATCGGTTGAAAAGATTTTGTTTGTTTGGGTTCATGTTATTTGTAAAAATATAAATATCTGACACCGCTTATAGTCCCTCCTCATTATTATGTTGCATTTCCTCTAATAGTTTCTATTGTATGACTTCTGATATCTTACGGAATTGGGTTCATGTTTTAGTTTGTCTGTATCGTATTTTATTTGGCAACGTTCTCTGTTTTTTGTGCTAAATATACATATATATGTGTAATAATTGTTATTATCACTATCACACTATCACTTTCCTATACATCCAAAAGTAAGAATTGGTATTATTTAGTATACATGATCTATTTAACTCACAATATTATCTATTTCCAATATAGCTTTCTATATCTTTGTGGATATTTTTTATTCACTTTCGTCGCACTGACGCTTGTAAAATTATACAATTCAATTTGTATTTTCATGTCATTAAAATTTAGTTGCTATTTCTCGTAAAAGGCTCTCGTATCTAGGTTGTTTTCCACCTATTTTCTCATTAAAGTCTCCTACCAACATCAATGCATTATATTTACTACTTATCTCTCATATTTCTCTTTAACTTCATCATAGTTGATAGCTTCAAAAGAGGCTGATATTAGCCTCTTTGACCGTAGGGGTTTAAAATTTTCCTTGCATTCTAAAATAAAATTTAAATATTCTATTATACTCGTACAAATTGATTTGATAGAGCCTTAATACGTTTTTGCTAAATTCTATTCCTGTGCCATATTTTTCCGAATTTCTTTCTTTTCTACTGTTTTATAACGTAAAAATTCTTTTCCAAGGTGGTGTTCTGACAAAAATTTTCAATCATATTAATAAGATCCATAATAAGCGCGTATGCTGTGCTGTCGAGTCGATACTGCAATTGTAGCTAAATCTTCTGACGAATTAACAAAAATCTAAATATAGAAAAAAACTGATACTGTAGGATTAAAAATTAAAGAGAGTAAGGCAAAATATGAAAAGGGAAAGTTTGTTTGTTTGTTCGCTACACGCCCTCTTAAAAATAGAGTTCTGAATAGAGTTGCACAGTTATTCATGGTCAAAAAAGAAACCGGGTGCGGTATTTTACAAAGCCATTAAATGACAGGCTCGGTTTGCTGCCGTACAGCTTCTAGCAAGTCTCAGGAATATTTCAAAAACCAATTGTGAAAAAGGCATAAAAATTTACACTTAGATATTCTTTCCCCAATAAAGAAAAACGACTGTTACCGATTTTGTTACCGAAAAATTTTGACTGTACTTTTAGCACAAATTCAAATTTATTGTGGAAAAGGCGAACATATCTTTATTTCAAGAATACCGCAATAGTAAGGAACGTGTTTGCTTAAATATTCAATCAGAAAAAAACCAAAATGTTGTTTACAAAGAAATAATTTTAATATAAGTTGTAGTAAACGAAGTTGTAGTATTGTTGATTTTGCTACTGTAGTGTAAAAAACTATATATCAGAATAGTTTTGATAAGCCAATTTCATAAATCAAACTTCATTGAAGTAAATGTGGTCGACACGGACAACGTCGGGTAACTTTGCTAGTATTAGTTATAATAAATTACTAAATAATAAAAATTTACATGCATTTGACAATTAATAATAGAAACCAAGCAGCCCAGTTACAAGACGATTAAATTACAAATGTACAAGACCATAATAGTCTTAAAGTATAGTTGCGAAGCCTGAACAATGCTAATTTGTAATGAAAATAAATTAAAGAATGTTCGAAAGAAGAATACTGAGAAAAAAATTTAATCCCAAATTAAATGACGATGGTGAGTGCCAAATAAGATCAAGAGGACCTTAGAAGCCCTAATTGATAAATACAATATTATAAAATTTAGTAAGGTACAAAGACTAAGATGGGCAGGAAATGTGGTGAGGATGAATTATCAAAGGATGCCAAAAACAATATTAGACGCAGTACCATAAAATGAAGGAGCAAGAGGTAAACAAAGATTAAGAGTGCTTGATAAAATCGAGGATAACTATAATCGAAAGATTGGGGTTAACGTATGAAAGATAATTGCACACAAGATAGAGCAGAATGGAGGAAAGTTGTAAGCGAGGTTAGGGCTCCCCTTGAGATTTCTTGAGATATAGATGATAACGAAAAGTTCTCTTATTTATTATTATACCTTTTTCCTGCAGATTCTAAATTATTATGTATTTTTTACTCAAATGTAAAAACTATCCACTTTTCTTTTTCGAACGGTTGATCGTTCGATTGTTAGTGGCGCATATTGTCGAGTTCCTACATATTCGACTGCTTATATTACCTCTGTGTAGTAACATTTGGGAGTTGACTCATTCAACATACGATGATGAGCAGAATGAAATTGTACAGGGGAGACAAAAAGTGTAACACATATGTTGCATGCAATGTATGCTATAAATATCAAATACTATATAGCGTTGATTTGTGATTGTCATTTTGAAGTTACGTCTAAGCTTTCGTGGTTCGTCGTTTTAAAACCAATTAGTTCTATTTAAGGTGAAGGCTGAAGTTCCCTCGGTATATAAAAAGAGGATTTTCATTCAATAAATTACTTTTTTATGCATCCATTACACACACCTATTGTATATATAGAAGGTATGTTTGCACTATTAATATCAACTATTTAGAATTTTGCATGAAATCTTTGATTCTGGTACCTATTTTTAAACATTTGGACAGTTATCTGCGAAAAGAAACTATAATTTAATTTGTGTTGTGTTCCCGTGGTTCCAATTAACGACGCAAATCGAGGCTTTTTTACTTTTACTATTACTTTTTATGAACCTACTTTTACTTTTATTTTTTATATTATTTTATTTCCAATCAGTCTGTGTTATTTTTTTAACAAATTTATGTGGGAAAATAAGATATGTATATATACATACACATATAGTATATACCTATAGGTATATTCGTCTTTTTCAAAATTGATATACTTGTTTTATTTATTCATTTAATTACTTCTTCCAAGATAGGTATATCCGAGGGTTGAGTGAGTATACATCATATAATGAAATGTAAATAATCTTTATACACATCTTGATGAGATAAAATGGATTCGATGAATGCTTTTGATAATTGGTCTGCCTCCCGTTTTAATTAAATGCAATAACCATGTTTTACTGTATTATTTGTGCTTACTTTATGGTATTGTCTTATTCTAATTATTTTAATTCAAACAACAGGCAAAAGAAGCATAATTTTTACAATCCTATATACACATATTCGGATTTGTTTAATAATTTTCTTAACCGTATAAAATTGAAATTGACGTAAATACGCATGTTTACTTTTCATTCATTTTACATTCTGCATAAAAATCAAAATGGAGTAAGGATATATTTTTCTTAATAGCATTCTGAGAAAGGATAATAAAAATCACTCTCGTTTAATTAAAAAATTTTATATTAAAAATATTTTGCTTCATTTTGTTTTTATTTTATTATATTCATATTCAAGCTGACTCATAAAATATATTTCAACATAAATAAAATATAAATAATATATGATATCCTTACATATTTTATTCACATTTCAAAAGATCTATATATATATATATATATATATATATATATATATATATATATATACATATATATATATAATAATTCTAAGGATATATCTCACACCATTATTTTATGGAGTCTATGTATACATTATATACGTATTTAAAACATCGATGTTGCTAAAAATGTACGCTGCGCATAAACATCTATACACAATAAAATAGTAAATTTTCAACAAACACAATTTTAGTTGCCTTTCAATTTTTATTTGCTTTTATTTTTATTATTATTGTACATAAATAATTTTATGCATTCAACCATTTTTAATGAAAAGTAATAAATTTAGCTCAGTGTAGAATATTTTGAATTACTATATAACTCAAAAATATGCGGAAGGATCCCCTGTTAAGGTTATTAATATTTATTGTTATATATATATATATATATATACATATATATATATATATATATATATATATATATATATATATATATATTTCTTATTTGTCAAAATGATGCAATTTAAATAAATCAAAACAATATATATTTTACTTGAAAATAATATTTCTAACCAAAACACTTTAAAATTTAAAAATAGTTCAAACGATCGCATCTCTAGTTTGACCAATTTGATTTATAAATGTACAAAGCCTCTGTAATGTGTAACAATTAAAGTATAAGATCTTAATTAAGATTTTCTTCTTCCGGTCTTCTAACTTCGGGCGCAGAAAAAGTATTACAGGATCTTATTTCGTGATCTTTGGTTGTTTCAATCGGTAAGAATACATGGTTTAAGCCATACTAACATTAAAATTAAATATCTGTATAGTACCTATTTGTTTACTATGTCTTTTCTTAATTCACTCATTCTAAGATAAAATATTGTAAAATAAATCCAAATATCCGTAATAAATCAAAAATATTGTGCAAGTTTTGCTCTATCATTTGTTAAAGCATTTATTAGTATAGAAGACATCGTGGTAAGTTACTCAAGTTTTCTAATGCGTTACTGGTCTTAAAATATCAACCTCGTTAAGTAAGAACATGAATAAAATAAATAATCTAAAGGATTTTGTTGTCGTATTTATGCATTATCTTTCTTTTTTTATTTTCGCTATACTCTACAATCTATCTCATCAGTAGAAGTGCAGAAAAAATAAATAACGAGTATACAACAACAACAAAAACAACAATGGCACGTCGATACTAGGTAGAATAATACCAAAAGCTTAATTAACAACTTTATTATAAATTTAATAAGTTCAATTAAACTGCAGTATAGACCCGGAATCTTAACTTAATAAGTAGATAAACTCCATGTGCTCGCAAAGAGAATGACAAAGAATAAAACAAAATAAAATACAATGTCAGAACTGCATTGAATCAGTTGTATTATTAAAACTATTGAATTTCCAACCAATTTTTTGCTCTACAAAGTGACCACCACCAAAGTGAATCAACAATGTGTTTAAGTTAAAGTTGGACGCTGGGATAGCAACTCGTATAGTTCTAAAAAAAATCATATCGATCACGAAAAATCTACGACACGTAAAAAATCGAATATGGCTATAAAACGATATTAGATCATGGCAACGAAATATAGAAAATGATTTTGTAAAACACGATATTGGATCTTGGAATATAAGAAGAATGCTACAAACTGGAAAAATGTGCAAAAATAAGATATGAAGTGGTCGAAAATTGACAAGAAAAATTTCATTTTGTATATGCAAAATATTAGACAATATGCAAAACAGAAAATGTTATGTCAGTTTTATGGTATCAAAAAACATGAAATACGATGTTTTAGGCTTCTCAACGAACTTAAATAACATTCAAAAGTTTGTAAAAGAATAAAGTAAATTGGAAGATAGCAAAGACTTAATAAAGTAAATTGGAAGATAGCAAAGACTTAATAAAGTAAATTGGAAGATAGCAAAACTTAAAGAACCTGAAACAAAATAGAAAACTACAAGAAATTGCTAGCATATCCGCAGATATTAATGTTGATTGTAATACATTTGAGCTAATATTTAACAAAGGATTTCGAATAAAATAATAGGTATAGCAGAAATAAAACGTATAATGAAAAGAGCTTCCGCTTTGACAACAATTCTAAAGTAGCGATCTCAAAGGACAAAGTACATTAAATATATGTTATCGATCTACATGGTTTTGATGATTATAACATCTGCATACTAATCAGAAGGTACCCGATTCAAGTCACATAGTCCCATTCCCACAGAGTATGAATCATAAAAAAATTAAATTTTATAAAATTAATTGAGAGTATAATTTGCTAATAACAAATAAAATATAACTATACACTGGAGACCCAATTTCGAACAATAGTAGAAGTTTCCACTTTATTTGTTGATATATCAGAATTTTAATATTAATGAATAAATATACGAAATTCAAAAAACAAAAATAACACCATACTTACACGAAAAGGTATTTCTACTTAAATTTATAGATAAGAACGTAAAAAACAAAATAAAAAGAAAAGAAAAATGGACGGACTTTTAATAAAATAAGACGATTCTATACATGAAAATAAAAATAATTAAAAACGCATTTTAATCCTGGACTAATTTTATTCTTATAAAGAAATAGTCAAACGACAGCGACTACTGACGAGTCCTAGTGTCATATATTATAATGATTTATACGAAACTTCCAATTAGAACTGTGTAGTTCGTTTTTTCTCTTTCTTATTTTATATTTTTTTTAACTTGCGTAACAAGACGGTAAAAATCCATAAGAAAAACGTACGGATTTTTTCGTGACGTTTACACATAAAATAAACTATGAAACGTTCTTTTAACAAAATTATAAAATCAGCTGCTCAAAGAGAAACAAATAACTTCAATATTTATTTTTTATAAATTTCTAAAATAAATTAAATTTGATAACATTTTGTTTTGTTTTTTATTTTCTTACTTTTATATTCATCTTTAATAATGTATTGTATATACAATACTCAATGCATTTACAATTTCCTCTTTTAATCAAATATTTTTATTTTAGTGACATTTCTAAAAACAAATATAGTTTGAAATAACAACTTTTAAATAATTTTTAATACACAGTCATTTTTTATAATTTTTTATTTCATATTTTAAGAAGCAATAAATATGTAGCTACATAATATGTATATATATATTATATTTTGTGTATATAAACATTTCTTTCAATTCTGAATAGTCATCTTATGCAAAATAACCTGTTTGAGATGTAAGATTCTAGTAGCTCACCCAATTGTTTAGGTAAACAATTGCCACAAATTACCACACATTGTTAAAGGCTTGAGAGACGTCGGGGAAAATGATTAAGCAGAATTTCTAGTGCTATTTCTATCATGTTTGTGATACACACCTGATCTATTGTTGAATGTTTTGTTCTCTAAAACCAAATTCAATCTCATAAGTAGAAGCTTTTGAAATAATTTTAATATTGCTGGTAATAATGATATTGATCTGTTATCTGTAGGATAATATATTATAACCCTGAAACATTTCACGTATCTATCTTGAATTCCTCTGCGAATAGTAAGCCAATATTTCAATCGATATTTATAACTTAATCTTAATAAAGTATTTCTAATAACTTAAATAATCACAAGAAAAACAATTTAATGGTTTTGGTTCTGATTTATAACAATTTATAGGACGTTATTGTTTATATATTGTACGATTCCTTCAATTATTTACCTTAAATTGTCAAATAACTTTCAATTTCAGTGAGTTGGAATGTAATATTATGTTGAAGCAATCTATAAATATTTATTTTTATTTTTTAATAATTAGAAGAATAAGGTTCGATACTTATTATTGACAAATTTCTTTCTATTCATTATCTTAGATAGATAGATAGATTTTGAATTTTGGGTGGAATTCAGTCCCTATATCACCGCAATCGAAAATGGGCTTATTGTGGTAACCCGTGTTTGTTATTAAGTCTCTGAGTCCTTACGGATACCTGATTTTATAATCACACTCAGGATATTCTTCAACGGTATGTGCTGGATAGCTTCCAATGTTCGGGGAACGCTGTTCCCAAGTGACGAAATCTGCTACGGATGAACCATTCACATCCACAGAGCAAATGTTCAATAGATTATTCCTCTATTTCACATATTCTACAAGTTGTTTTCCGTGAGACCCATTTCATAAAGGTGATTCTTTATTAGGCAGTAGACTGTTATTATTCCTGCCAAGATAAGTACCTGTTCTTGCAGAAATTTAGAAGAGTTCTGGTTTTATTGAGCGAGCGTTTAGGCATGAGCGTTGGCCAAGGAATCCTCAGTTTTTTGCTCTACCCAAGGTTTTAATTGCATCTAAGCTGTGCTCTGAAGAATCCTATAGATCGAACTTGGCCCGATGAAAGGTGTGTCCGATGTTTTTCTTGCTAGATAATCTGCAGCTTCATTTCCTACAATGCCAGAATGCCCTGGTACCCACATTATTGTGATTTTATTTGTTTTTGTCAGCGTTTTGAGTATTTCTAAACAATCCCATACCAGCCTTGAAGTGATGGTATATGAATTAATAGCTAGTATGGCTGCTTTACTATGCGAGAGAATGTAGATTTTAAGTTTTTTGTAATTTCTTCTTAAATGCTCTCCCACACAGAGTTCTATAACATGTACTTAGGCTTGAAAAACTGTGTTTGTAGAGTCTAAGCTTGAATGAATATGGGCCTTGAGGCTTTTTTCGTATACTAATGATACCATACTAATGGTCGTTATGATACCATACAAAGTTTCTTCGTTTAGGGTAATTTTTGTGATAATATTGCATGTTCCCAATCTAATTGGCTGTGCTTACACTTATTCCTCGCCAATGGCTAGATTTTGGAGAGCGAGAGTTGTTTATTTATCGGGCTACATGTAGTGGTTCATGTTGTTGCATATGTTCTCGGATGTGCTGATCCAACAGATTTTTCACTGTTTTTTAAAGAAACGATGTTAGACTAATTAAACGGTAGGATTTGGGTTGGTCACTTTATCTTTTAGCTACCTTAGGTATGTATGTTACTTTGACCATTATCCAAGTACTCGGTATGTGGCCCCAGGCGTGACTACCTTGCATACTTTATTTATTATCTTACAACTAACTTAAAAATCTCAAACAGAAGTTATTATTTAAATGCTTTCCCAACCAGTTATTGATTGAAAGTCTAGCCAATACCCATAGCTGTTGTGCCGATGAACTTAAAACATCACTGGTTAAAAAATGTAAGAGTGAATTAATGAAATCAGTCGCAATGCTTATTAATGTTGTAATCGATAAAGGTATAATTCCCAATGCACTAAAAGTTAATAATTAAAAATAAAGTTATTACGGTATACAAATAAGAAGGAAATAAAAATGAATATATAAGTTTTTAGTAAAATTATAAAAACATAATATTAATTTAATCAATTATATTATAATATGAGAAATTTAATTTGCGCCAAAATAAATATGATTTTAATCCAAAAGATTTAAATACTATATACGGTAATATAATATAATATAAGAAAAAAGTAGTTGTGATTTTTTTCGATTTAACAAAGTCGTTTGACTCAATTAGACAATATAAGCCTTATAAGAATATTATATGAGTGTGGTATTACCAATTCATTTAAATGGTTTCAGTGTTATCTGAAAAATAGGAAACAGTATAATGAATATGATGAAATAAAAACACTATATACAAATGATATCGATTTTGGTGTTATCCAGGGAAGTTCTCTACAACCAGTATTGGTTTCATGTTACATAAGCATCATCAGTCTCTCACGATTAAAACTATTGAGTAGATAATATTGAAATATTTTTCTCTGGAAAAAATTCATTCTTAGCTCCAAAATGGACGATTATATTACACTATATATAACTGGATCTACATCAACTCACAGTAAACGTAACCAATGACTATTTAACATATTTATTTATTTATTTATTTATTTATTCAAGTTTCTCAAAATGAGCTAAGGAGCTTGTATTGTATAATATATTTCTTATATTTATTTTAAAACGAAGGGTGTGACATATATTATTATATAGTCATTGGTTTTACCTATTCTTACTTAGTTCGGGTCTATTTAGCACCAACTTTTTTAATAGGATTATCTGTAAAGTTGTTTGTCGTTTAAACTTTTTTCGCTTTTCAACGAATCACAATTTGTGTTTTGAGTTATAAAGGGAGTTATTTATTTATACTTCCATGGAAATATAAAATAAAAATTATTTTTTTAAATATGAACTTTCTGCTTTTTACCACAATCAACCATCACAATACACCACATTCTTGAGACTTGCCTCTTAAACAACAATGTAAGAATCCAACTTAAACGAAAAATAACTGAGGCTGCAGAACAAGTCATTGAACTCTTGGACAGAATTAAAATTATCGATCAAATATAACACCGAGAAGCGTTTTACTTAAATCCTCCTTCAACTTTTAGTTTGTTGTTATTAACATATGAATAAGGCTAGGGGCAGACATGCAATATTTAGTTTTGCAGCTGTTTGATTTGTGATACACACCTGATTAAAAATTACTAGAGCAACATTAAAAATTGCATGTCTGTGCCTAGCCTAAGCTAAGACAATACTAATTTAGTAATGAGATTAGTAATTGAAAATAAATTAATATTATTTTTTCGATAAACTAGTTTTAAGTAAAATTAATATGAATTAATTAGTTTAGATTTAAAAAAAACTTAAATGAAATGTAAACATACTTTGGGCCCGACAAAAACCTAGGAGATTGATAACCATCATAAAACTCTTTATATATTTTTTTTTCATTATTTTATTTAGTTATTTAAAAAAAATAGAAATTATTCAGATAGTAGTTCACTGTAATGTATGGTACGTACAGTATATAAATGGTATTCGAGGACAGAATAGATTTTATTTAGTTACAAATAGAAATATTATTATAGAACTATACATATCACGGAAAACCCCTTGTATATATATTAGACCTGATGTTGAAAAACATATGTCATAATTTCTATTTGTTTCTATTGAAATCTTGCTCCGAGCTGTTAAAATTGTTAACCTGTTCAGATAAATTGGAATTATTTTTCAAAATAATCTCGGATCAATGCGAAGTGGTCAACTACAGTGCTTGTAGTATCTTTCACATATAAAAAACAACGGCAAGCATCGGTAATAAATGATTTGAAAATGGTTGATTTTTAGAATAACCCAGTTATGTAATATAAGTATATATGTAAAGAAATATGTTAACGTCAATTTTTAAAATGTATGAGTCATTAACAACTATACTTCAATAAATCAACAACTAATACTTGACACAGTTCGCAACAACAACTAAGGTATAATAGTTTAATTAATTTAAATATTACGATGTAAAAATATGTCCTAAGTCACAACTACCTGTAAAAAAATACCTTCGAAAAGAGCTCAGAGAAAAGGAAATAAGTTATAGACAATATTTAAAAAATCACCTATTAAAATAAAAACACTGATTACTCTTGAATTTGATGGTGACAAATGTAGGTGGCGCAGTAGATAGAGCGCCTGCCTGTCTTTGTCATTGAAACATAAATGATAGAAAATAGTTAAAAGTTTTACGAAAGTATAATATCATAAAAATTCTAAAAGAACTATTGTATATAACTGTTTATGCCAAGTCTCTGTCTTTCATAAATTTTTTAAACTTCAAGGTTTTGCATATGACTCAAAGCCTTTTCCATTACTCCTATATGTTCCTCATCGGGTTGCTTAAACCTGCAAATCGATATAAACAATTTCGCTTCTTTGTGATCAAAAAATGAACTTGAATTGAGCACTACTAAATCCCAAATACTTACCTTTTCTAAGGGAAATTCTGCTCGGACAGTTTAGTTCAACTACCAACTAAATGGCTGTTCGCTTTTAAGAGTAAATTCTACTATACACCTCGGATTAACACTTAATTCCAAGCTAAGCTTCAAGCTGCATATGGTAAATAGTCAGCAAAGCCAATTGTTCTTCAGGTTTCATTAAACGATGACTAAAGAATTTTCTGATCCCTGGATCATGAAATATTTTGATGTTATATAATATGTAAGGCCTACCCTTGAATTAAAATACGTAGGTCTAGGTATATAAAGTATGGTCTCCAAATTATATTTTGAGTGACATTAATCGAATTGAATCGGTTCATTGAATTTTTTTTTACTAAGAATTTCACCTTATTCTAACTCGTCTTCAACTGATTGACTTACAGCCTTCATCTAATTGTCGGGTAATTGCAGATATTTCTTTTATTCACCAGATCCTTTCAGCCAAGACTTTAGTACTTGAAATTTGAAATTATTTGATTAAAAGAACTAATCGGAATAATCTCCGAACCGAACAAGAACATAAAAAAATATCGCTATAAATAAAGTGAAACAAAAAAACATTTTCTTGAAAAGAATTTGATTTATACTGAAAACAATATAATTAAAACAGCCAAGGGGGAGCATATAATTAAATTTTATTAAATAGACTCAGGGTTTGCAGATTTAAGGATGACAAAATTGACCGAGCAACATGTTTTGAATACCGCATAAAAAAATGAAGTTATTGCATTGCGTAAAAGTTTTAAGTGGTACTTTGAAAACTAATTTTATATTCAATTGGTATATGCAAGGGCGCTTTTACTAATAGGCAAACCTAGGCAACTGCCTTGGGGCGCAACCAAAAAAGGGCGTTTGCAATTTGATTTTCTTTGGAAAATTTTATCAAGCATAATTTTTTTTCACATAATCAAAATTAATTTTATATTATTATTGATAATTATAATTAAATTATGTAATATAAACTAAGAATTAAACAAGATAATTAATATACATCAACATTATTAAAAAATAGTACCATAGACTAATACAAAGATGATTATTTCCGAGTAGATACCGCTACATGTATTAAAATAAATTTCAAGTACAGACAATTTTTAAAAATTCTAATATAAAATTGAAATAAACAATTTGAGAGGACCAGGTTATAACGCTATCGCATGTCGATAACGCTAGTAACATGTCAATGAACATTTTATACCTTGTGCAGCACACTCAATGAACTTGGAAAAATTGTGGCAGATTGTTGTCGAGATGTACCATCCTTTTTCAATTTGTTACAAGAATTATTTATTTTGTTTTCTTCTTCAGCAAGTTGTTGGTTAGTGTTAACTACTACTTTAAAAGGGCGAACCACAAAAAATGTTTCCGAAACAAGATGGTCTTGTTGGTATGATGCATGCAAAGCTATGTATGAAAAGTGGGCGGGAATATCTAAAGCTTTAAAAAACATATCAGAAGATTAAAAAGTATCTTCTCAAGTTAGAAGCCAAGCTCAAAATATTAACAATCAAATGAATCGTCTCGAAAGTGCTTTTATGATGCCATTTTGGAAATATATTTTAGAACGTTTTAATTGTAATAGTTTAAAGTTACAATCCATTGAAATGATTTATCTATATTGTTAAAGAATTTGAACAAAAATGCATAAAATTTATACCAGATAGACAAGAACGATTTAGATAAATGTTTTATGGAAGAATGTGTGTACTTGGGATCATATGAAATCTAATGAAATTTCTGAAAATTCGATATTAGAGCTCCGTAAATTAATATATAATAAAAAAATAGAAACTGTTTTTCCAAATATAAATTGTGCACACATTTGAGTAACTACTTTGCGGAACGCAGTTTTTCGTTTCTGAAAAGATTGAAAACTATTTAGGATCTACTATACAGGAACAACGTTTAAACGAATTAGCAATATTATCAATAGAAACAGATTTTACATCAAATATAGGTTATTCTGATATAATTGATGATTTTGCTGACAAAAAATCAAGGCGAAAATTTTAATGTGTTAAAGGAGGTAAGAAAAGCTAAATTTTACTTAATTAGTGTAAATCAATAAATTAACAAAAACTACAGATAATTAGTTTTTATTGTATATTTGTACTTTTTATTTTTATTACGAATTATAGGGCGCTTTAATATTGCCTAAGGGCGCCAAGGATGCAAATGCAGCAATGGGTATAGGTAAGGGTTTTTTTAATTTTTATTAATTTGCATTTATATTTCATAATAAATAGGTAAGAGTGTAGACAAAATTTCAAATCTGTCAGGAGAAGGTGCAGAGGAAACAGCTGCGGCTATTATAGTTTTAGATCGGCTATTTGATTCCATGAATGGCAATTCCTCAAAACAAGCAAGAGGTAAAGAGCTTATTAGGGCCCCTGTCTATCGGAGAATTAATTCAAAAGTTTTGTAACAATGAAGCTTAACTTATTCTCTGAAACATGAACTTTACAAGAACTAATAAGAATTTTAAGCCACCTTGTATAAATAAATTTTTGAGGAACATAATTTTACTGAAATTGAAAAGAAACTTCAAGAAAATGGTATTAAATAGATTTATTTAAAAACTTTAATCAAAATTCAATAGACAATTGTTTAATCCGGCCAATCAACTTTAGGAATAGGAATATTAATCCAAATCCAAAACAGTTTATAAGTAACTTTTTATATAAGTAACAGTTAATAAGACACTTTTAATAAATAATTTGACATCAGTACATTCAGTAGGATCGAACTGCATGAATGATAACAACACTTCATTGATTCAAAATTTAAATTATTTTATTAAAAGTAATTTAGAATCATCAGTGTACGAAAAAGTAGACAACAAAAGACTTGAAGTTTTGAAAATACGTGCATCATCAACAAAACTTTCAAGCATTTAGTCAGCTTGAGAAAAAAAATATCTGCATATGTAGCGTGCATTTGTTGTGAAAAAATTTAAACAGATTGCAAACAATGGCAGTGTTTGTTATAATTTTATATTTAGCAATCCGGACTCACAACTACATAGCTATATATTAGCAAAGGAACAGGCCATAACAGAGGGTGGGCCATGAGGGCTATTTGGCTCAGGCCACGAGTTGTGAAAGGGCCTCCATTGGTTTCCTAATTTGGTCACAGTAGGTGCGGAAAAATTAAGTTGAAATATTATTTTGAGTTCAAAAATAAATTTATTTTAAAATATATCAGAAAATTATGCAACGATACAAAAATTATAGTAAAAATTTCAAGTTATTGTTATATAAAACTTTTTTATGTAGTAGGCCAATTGCATAAAAAAGAATATTTAATTTTCAATTATTAAAAATTCAACTATTTTATTTTCAATATAACCAGTGCTTTATTGCAATCAAGTGAATTTCATTAACAAGTAGTTGCGGTGAATAAAATTTAATGTCCAATTCTCGCTGTTTTTATTTATTTATTTATTTGTAGAGGATTAATATAATGAAACATAACCAAGTGACGCAAGCAAGGGACGACAGAAAAAAGAACAAGAAAAAGCCAATCAAAGTCTGCCACGACTAACGAAATTCTTTAATAAAAATAAAGTCGCCTAACAGATTATCAATAAAACAGTCAATACTGAAAATGAAACTACTCACAAATGGCAAATGCAACCATTACAGATAGTTGTTGATGAAAATTACTTGTCATCTAATCCACCCTATATTCAAGGAATTAAAGCAACAACTTCAATACCGGTTTTCAAAGATGACGTCGTCTTACTTAACTAGAAAAATATAATGCAAGTGGAAGATTTTTTGGAAATTAAACATTTTAAAATACCTAAAAACATCCCAAATGATGCTGAAAACAATAAATTCCCATATCGTCTGACGAAGAAGGTTTTAGCGAATGGAGAAATTTTCAAATAGGTTATGTTGGAGCAATTCAAAAAAGTCATTGTTTTGTTTTCTTTGCTTCCTTCAGGATACGAATGTGCACATAAAATATCCAAAGGAAAGGATTTCAAATGAAATATATGATGAAATGATATTTGATATAGAATCATCTTTATCTCCAGCAAGGTTGCTGCAACACATTTTAGAAAAAAATCTAATTGGATTGTTCCCAATATTTCAACAGCTTTAAGAGTATTTTTAAGTCTACCCATCTCCGTTGCTTCAGCGGAACGCAGTTTCGGTGTGTTGAAAAGGGTTTAAAGTTTCAACAGATCTGTAATGAGCCAAGAACGGTTGAATGGGCTATCAGTTTTAGACATAAATTCTGACATTGCACAAAATATTGACTTTTCAATTATTATAAAAAATTTTGCTAACACTAAAGCTCGAAAAGCCTATTTGCAATTATTAATTTCATTTTATTGAAATAAATTGAAAATAATAAAAGAACTATGTAAATTTGTCTTTTTACACAAACAGGAGACCTCATATTTTTTGTTGGCCTGGGCCCCCTCTCAGCTCTGCAAGAATACTAAAAATAGTTCATTAACTTATTCAAATAATCAGTTTTAATTTTATAATAATAATCAATAAATTTTTCGTAAATAATTTTTCAATTTTTTGCAATAAATTAAATATTTGTTCTATTTTAAAAACTTATATTATAGCATTAATTTACTTTAAAGATGAATGTTCATTGCATGGTAAAAATATAATTATTGTATTTACATTATTGTTTAAATGAATTAATTAACATTGCGTAAATATTAATAGGCGATTGAGTATTATAAAAAAAACATGTAGAGAAAACTTACAATGTGAAGAAATTAATATTTATAAAAAAAAATTTTGTAAACGAAAAAAAGTTTCTGAACATAAAGATTTAAAATAATTATATAACAAAAAAAAAATTTGTATTATTTAATTTAAAAGTATTTTAGAAACAATTGCAAGTACCAGATAGACTTTTGGTAGTCTATGAGTATGTATGAATGAACATGGTTTGTAAAACTTATACTCCTCTTCCTCTTCTCCAAGACTTTCAATTTTGCATTCAGTTTTCATTCAGTTTTTTATTTTCTTCCTTCTTTTTAATAATTTTTTTAATTTAATGCTATTATAATTACTTGAATGTTTTTTTTTTTTTTTTTTTTGCGTGGATTGGTGGGAATCTTTATAGACACATTGAGCCCCGTAGCTTCCATTGTGTGTCAAATTTTTACTGACTAAACCACACCCCTCACATTAAAACTAGTCCGACGGACTAACGTTTAATTTTTTTCTAGGGTTATTTTCTTAAAGAAAAAGTTCTCGAAATTCTATCGTATTAAATCTAGTGGCTTAGTTCTTTTAAGGCTTCTGATATCATTTTAATTATCTAGCAGTTGAGTGGCCTCAGCGTTAACATGACCCTCCAGACGTGCTATATGCTTTGCTGCATATATTTTTATTTCATTTTCTATGCAAGGGATTTTTAGATCTCTGTGCAAGTCACTGTTGCGAGCATATCAAGGGACATTTACCATGTTGCGCAAGGCTTTATTTTGGAATTTTTGTATACAAAGTACATGTCGTCGGTCGCAAGTTTGGTTGATCCATACGCCATTTTGACATTTTTGACATTAGAACATTTCTTGGTGTTTTGCGACATGCTCTTTCTTTCTGTCTTACCCGTTTTCTTCTATATCTAATACTTTTTGCGATAATGAAAGGTAACTTTGAACCACATCCACTTTTTTATAATTTTTTATGCAACTTTGATATATATCCAAAATTTTGGCGTATCACAAAATATATGAAACATCAACTATTGAAATTATATGTGCTTATTTGATCCACGATATTGTATAATACACATGGATCACTAATTTATAATTTTTTTTCAATTCAATTTTGATCCACAACTATTATTAGTGTAATAAACTATCAAATTTTGCAATCCACATGGATAAAAAATAAATGGTTTTTCTTAATGTCAATTTGATTCATGTACATATTATATTTATATACATACTCCATTTTACCGTATATATAAAGAGCGTATATATAAAGTGCGTATATATAAAGTATATATATTCAAGAGGTTGAAGTATAATGAAATATTCAAGTGGTATATTGACAGGAATTCAAAAAGCTTGGAAGTGCATAACCTCTTGCATCTTGTAAAGTTACTCAACGGAATGCAGTCAAAGAAAATTTGTTTGAAAGTAATTCAGATGACGATTTTAAATTTTTTTTCTATTCCTGTGCAAAATTTTACTTTAACAAGGTTCAATTTTCAAAAATAAAATGCATATTATATGAAAAGGATGAACCTTTTGCTATTAAATATAAAACATCCTTTTTGGATTTGGACTCTAATTACATTAGCATTAATCAAAGAAAAAAAGCCATCCAAAAAGATCCTTCCAAAAGCAAAAAATTTGTTTAATGTTCAGCCTCTTACTTCGAAGCCATCCAAAATTGACATTTCCTTAATTTATTTAAATAAAACATTGATTTGTTTAATAAAAACTAAAAATTAAACAATATCGTATTTTACTTTTATGTTTTTTGTTTTGGTACATATATAGAGCTTTCTTTCTTCAAGAAAAATTTAATGTTTGCTTATTTGATCAACGTGCGCCACCCTTGATTCACGTCATACAATGAAATACTAAATTCACTTTAAAATTGGATATGGATCAAAGGTGAAAATTGAATTTTCTTTTTAAAATGAACAAACCAAGAGTTATTAGTCTAAAAATTTGCATTGGGTTTAATTTTCCATTTCTTTGTCCAGAGGTATAGGTTGTCGCTTGGTCTTTGCAATTTATTTGTAGCCTCGTCAATATTTGATCCTAACTGCCATCAACGCAGTATCGTCAGCGAATGTAGCTACAGTTATATTTTCCATTTGTGGTAAACCATTGGTGTAAAGCAAATACAGTATGAGACCCAGAATACTACCTTGAGGCACACCCGTTTTAATATCTCTGATAGTAGAATACTCTTCGTCTTGTTTTATTCTGAATAGTCTGTTTTCTAAATATGATGAGAGTATATCTACGTATTGTTTAGATAACATATTTTTTAGTTTATTTATTAAGCCTCGATGCCATAATTTATCAAAAGCTTGGGCTACATCTAGAAATATAGTAGAACATATTTGTTTTTCTTCTAATTAATTACTTCAATATAATATATTGTTTAATTTTAACTTACACACTTTTGTTTTTTTTAAATAAGTAGTTTTTATTAACTCTATAAAAAATTTATAATTGTATTTTTATATGTGTTACTAAAATACAACCTGTGAGGCAGCTAAACTTTTAATTAACGAGTTGTTATTTTTGACATTTGTAATTTATAAAGAAAAGAATGGAGAACAGAGGAGACATGAGTAAAATGCAACACCAAAGCGCAACACTGTTCAATAGTTATGAACAAATAGTTATATTCAGTAAACTATACTAATGCAGCCCACTCACCAGTTGTAAGTTTCAATGAAACACAGTGAGAAAAGAAAAACACTCAATTAGTGCCCTGAAATCACTACAGGAATATGTGGAGCAAAAAAAGAGAAACAGGTCTGACGACAACTCACCGCCGGACCCGAAAAAGATAAAAGCTACTGAAGCGGTATTCTATAGCCAAATGGCTATGGTATGCCTCAAGGCAGCAATTATAGATAAAAGCCACCGTTTAGGATAATTTCAGAGGAAACTAACCGGCTTGTTTTGATTTAAGCCTTCGAAGAGTGGCAAATCACAGAAATAAGGAAAAGGGTAAAGGTTCCGCGTTTTGTTAGGCTTCTTTTTGATGGCGACATTCTAAAAACTATGTGTGAGGACGAATTTGCTCTGCAGTTCCTAAAGAAAAGAGTGGAAAAAACCGAGAGCTTTGGAGTTGTGCCATCTGCAAGTAGTACGCAAGGCATCAGTTCCAAGGCTCAGAAGGATATCACTGTGGTTTTTTAATGAATTCCGTGAAACTAACCTAGATCATAGAATTCTTGGAAGTAATAAATGACAACCCGGAACTCAGGATCCCGAAGTGGGCGGTATTGAGAAGAGAAACACAGGAATACAGAAGAACATCGCACTGTCACAAATTAAGTACTGAAAGAAGTAGACGAATTGAATGAACGAAAGAGATAGTGAGAATGACTCGATCATTTCCTACAACTAGGCATGGGCCTTTATGAGCTATGAAGATGACTCACCAGATTCCACGCTCGTGGCAGACAGTGTTGAGAATCAGGAAACAGAGCTGCAAAAATTATACAATGATGATGAGGATGACTCCATGGACTTAACGAACTTTTTCAAATGTCATAGACAGGAACTAAGAAATGAAGACTCACTTGACTCCACCACTGGGGCGGCCTTAATAGACAGACGCATGAGGGAGCTAAGTGAGCCACCGGAGGAATCATATCACCTTCGGGCAGATAGGAGGATGACCATGGAGCTAACAGCAATCCAGGCCAATCTGCATAGGAGTAGCGTTGCAACGGCAACGATATTGGAAAGTATGAAAAAATATAATATGCTTCTGGCCCTAATCCAGGAATCCTGTACAAAGAATGGTAGGGCTGGATAATGGGCTGTGGTAATAAAGTTTACCAATATTTTTATGCTGTAGGCGAAGGACGGCCTAGAGCATGCGTTGTAGTAAACAAATTGTTAAAGGTTGTATCTATTCCCCAGTTCATTAACAAAGATTCGGTGGCGGTACTACTCGAACTATCCTCAGTCGGCATAAATATGAAAACAGGTCTGGTGTCATCATACGGCACGTAAAACTCACCAACTAACATCTTCAAAAAAACTATTGAGTAGGCTGAAACTGTTGATCGGTTGTGATGAAGCCAAGAAAATGTAAATGGGATCTATTCAGACAAAACCTAAGAGGAAGCTGGATATCTATAGACATAGAAAAAGACAAAGCAGTTGACAGGGTGACCCAAGCTATTACAACTTCCTTTAAGGAATCTTGCCCAATAACGGTAATAAAAAAAGAATTCTATCTTAAATGGATGAATAGAGAACTATTACAGCTGCGGAAAAAAACTAGGTAAAGTTGTAACCGAGCTTATAAAGAAGACAAGGAATCCCAGTGGGATAAATACAGGGAAAACCTTAGATGCTTTAAATCAGAAAGCAGAAAGAAAAAGAAAAACCCTTGGAAGGAATACACAGAGCAAATACAGGTGCCTATTATGTATTTCGATAACGATTACGATTTGATCGAACGAAATGTCAAAATGCAAAATTGCCATTACGTATTACGATATCGTTCAGAAATTGTCGACGAAATCGATAAAGTTTATCGATGTAAACTTTTACCACGAAAGAGATATCGAAAGAGAGGTTTTGTACAAATTATTTCAATTTTGAATTGAAAGGATAAAATAAAAGAGATACAAATATATTTTATTTATATTGGACATTATATTATTTTATTTATATTGGACACTTGGTGTTTTGTTTTATATTTATGATATTTTTTTAAATAAAAATAAATTTAAAAGTTGAAATGAAAGTAGGTATTTTACTTTATTCTACATAATAATTTTTTATTGAAATAAATTTTAATAGGAATGAAAGGCCTGTTACAAATAGACTGCAATATGAAAAGTTATAGTGTAAATAATGAGACACCATTATAAATTTTCCAAAGAGGTACCAGGATATCTTGCACTCACAAAACCAATTACCTGATTATGATCACATATCTAAAAACAAAAACTGTTATAATAATGTAAACTAATTACAATAAAGTATAAACTTATCAGAATTGCATTAATGCTACAAAATCCCTTTCTACTATAACATAAATTTTGTACGTTTTGCTTCGGTGATTTAATTTGAATAAGCTTTCCATCTACTGCTCCAATTATTTCAGTAATTCTGCTCAAAAAATCATAAAAATAATGTTTGCCTGACTTTTTTCTTCTAGCGCGTAATGGAATTTCATCCATTTTGCACATAATTATAAACTGCAAATACATATAAAACTTCTTTAAGAACAAAAAAAAATTAGCTGTGCTAGTCCGACATGGAAATCATTTCCTACGTTGAAAATCATTTGCTTGGTACAAACCGCACAGGATCTTAATACACTAACCAATTTAATTATATTTGGAATCGACGTATTACTTATTGGCTATTTCAATTTTTGCCTTAATTTAATAGTTTTCACAATGTAGATAATAAGTCCTCAATTTCATGTATAATTATATACGTATAATGTTCCAAATCTAGTGGATTAGAATAATCGCGAATATATGTTCGCTTGTTTTTTAATTCTGCAATTTGATAGCGTTTTTCAGCACTATCAGAAATTGAAAAATTTAACTCTGCTCAAATCTTTTTATTTATAAAAACTTATAATATTATAATTATATTTTATTTAAACACTTCAACTTAAAATTTTTAAATATAACATTGTTTTGTTTTTTTTTTCGTATAATAATTTGAATTTGACAGTTAAAGAATGAAACATATGTCATTTTCATCGTAGATTTGAATTTTACAATGGCAGCATTTTTAAACACTTTCGATCAAATTTTCATCGAAATACATAATGACACTAACGATCACAATCGAATAACTTTAACGATAACGATGAACGATTCGATTAATTTCGATCGAAATACATAATAGGCACCACAAAACACAAGGGAGGTGTTAAGACTAAAACAAATTTTAGCAAAGACGCATTCCCAATCGGAGCTGATTGAGCGCCAAGATGGCTAAATAACAATAGATATGAAAGAGGCCTTGGAAGTACTAATTATTGGTAACTTTCCAGACAGCTTAAATCTACAAGATAGGTTGGTTTACCCAAGAGAATCAATTATGGAAAGGTATCCTCAATCATATGGAAAGGTATATCTCAAATAGATAATGGAAAAATAGAACAAGAGATTACACATAAAAGAAGAAAATATGATCCTTCAGTCCATAAAAATCCCCGGGAACGGATGAGATTTACCCGAAAATGATTCAGGAAGGTAGTAATCTACTAACAGCAAAGCTCGCAGATATATATAAGATATGCTTAAGACATGGCTATACACCAAAGAAATGGAGAGAAGCAAAAGTAGTTTCATACCAAAACCAAATAAGGTCAGTTACGGTAAAGCAAATACGTACAGACCGATAAGCCTGACATCATTCATACTCAAAAGTTTAGAAAGAATAATAGAATACCAAATGAGATTGAAGATTGGCAAAAACTTAAATCTGTGTCAACATGCGTACGTTAAAGGCCAATCAGTAGATTCTGCCTTACATAATATAGTGCATAGTGTAGTGCCTTACAAAACTTTAGAAAATGCCTTTATGTTAAAAGAATACGCCCTGGGATGTTTTATAGACATCGAGGTGTTTTCAATAACATAAAAACGGAAAAAATAATAAATAACCTAAGAATAAAGGGGATTGAATATTGTTTTATAAGCTGGACAGAATCCATGCTTATAGATAGAGTTATATATTATAGCAAACAAGCTTTGGCAGCGAAAAAATACAGACTATAGTTGGGAAAGGTACTACTCAAGGAGGAATACTTTCACCTCTACTATAGCTTGTTGCAATAGATATACTACTAGAATCTTTAACACAAATAGGAGCCAAAGTAACATGCTATGTGGATGAACTGGTTATACTAATAACTCGAAGAAAGGAAGAAACTCTAGGGACAAAGTTGCAGCAGACCATAAAACTGGTCTTTCTCCAAAGGGCGTCAACAGGATATACACTTGTGTGATAACCAATGGTTACATAGGGGTCGATTGTCTGGTGAACTGCCTCGCACAAGGGAAACACATAAAAAGCCTTATATAGATGCTAATGTTGTCTCATTACTGGCGCCACAAAAACTACTCAAACAGCGACGAAATCGCTAGAAACCATGGACCACAAATCGAAATACATGTAAGACAGAAACCACAAATAGAAATACATGTAAGACATATGGCACTGAATGCGTCTATACCACTACGTATGACAGGTGAATGGCACGCAATGCAAAGAAAAAAACGACACAAAAAAATACCGGAACACAAAATTAGAATAACTCAAAATGAAAAGTGGGTCAACACGCACGAGGGTCAAAATAAACAAATCCAACTAACGATATACACAGATGGGGCGAAGACTGTGGGATAGGAATTTTTTGCAATGAATTAATAAAAATAAACTTTAGGAGTGCAATTCATACAAAAAAATTTTGAGGGACCCAAACGCGGAAAAATCAAAGAAAATAATGTCACTGAAGAGAACCGATCTACGAATCTACACATGGATATGTACTGGCGACATGCTACTGAGGAAACATGCTACAAGGTTAAGGCTTGTGGAGAGTAACCTATGTAGGGCGAGTGGAGAAGAAGAAGAAGAAGCAGTGTTCTATGTGCTCTACGTTTGTCCAACGCAAAGAACAAGGAGGGAAAGAATACTAGAAGAGTATTATTGGGAAAATTTCTCAGAGGTAAAGTGCAACAAACCTAATGAAGTGCTTAGGTTCATGAAAGAAGTGGGGCCTTTGAGAGAGGTACAACTAGTCGCAAGGCCTAAGTGCGAGGCCAATTTACTATCCCACTCATTTAAGCAACCAACCAATAAAAAGTAATATACCTAACCTGAAAACTTATTTATATAGTTCTTACAAAAAGACCAAAACCAACAAAAATTATTTAATTTAATTTTTTTCAACAAAATCATTTAATAATTCTACAAAAACTTTCAGAAAATTACTAATTAATTCAAATTTAAAAAAATATCATAAAAATCAGTTATTTTTGGCAAGAAAAAATTTAGACAAATTTATGCAAACTATTATTTAACTATTCTCGTAGAATTTTGTGATCAAATGATTTTCCCTCTCATTTTGCAAATAAAAGTTAACATACAGTCTACAGACCTAATAAAAATACTTTGACACTGACAGATATTATAAGAAAAAAAATGGAAATACCCGTTACCGAAATAAATCGGCGCCAACAAATTTTAGTAGATTTGTACCACTTTTCTATCTGTATGAACATGCATATTAAATTGTTTCCTCTGAGCGTTAGCACTTATTTGATCGCCTAATTACGGCATTTATACATGAGCTAAATTTTTTTCAATAATAAATTCGTTTTGACACTTACTGCTCAACCTAACTAAGAGCGTGCGTCGTACGACGTATAGACACCGTATGCTGTAACGAACGGCGCTCCCCGAAATAAAACACTGCATTTGTCAATTTAATGTGTCAATTTCACATGTTTTCACTCATCAGAGAAAAATAAACTGAAAACTTTTAACATCGTCATCTAACAACATCTAATTTATATTATGCTACTGACAGACATGCAATATCGATATTGTAATATTGCTAATACCGTGATATTCCTATATATATTTCAATTTCAAATTTGCCTCCATTATTTTCTTTTTGTATTTTGACTTGACAATGAAAAATCTTGTTTAATTTTTAAAATGTGTCAAAGCAACTATTTTTTAGTATTAATTTAATTATTTATTTGACTTTAGACTGCGCTGACGTACATTATTGTCGCGTTGATTCGAAATATTATGCCTTTGTTTGGTAATATCAATACTACGTTTATTTTGCAATATTATTTATTAATATCATGATATTAGGTGACGCACATATAGGAATATTACATATCTGTCAGTAAGAGAATATGGATGATAGCTTATAATTGCTAATTTAGCAACGGTATTATCCGTGAAAAAATCATAGAGCATGTTCACGCGACAAATATTGATCACAAAAAAAAACCGGTTTCATACTACAAAAGTTTCTTAATGTTTCTTTTGACATTTAAAATTATGGAGAGAGATTATTTTTTTTTATACAAAAATTGTTGTGTCTGACCTGAAAATATATGAGAAATACCTATAAAAGATTTAGTTCTTGTGAAAGATGGTCTTTGGTGTAATGTTATATAAGATTTATAAATGCTTAAAAAAACTCTACTACTGTCAACAATTTTTTTCTATTTTGACTACTTTTTTTCAAATATTAAGTATCAGCCCTATCACGATCTGTCATATTTACTAAATATATATATACATATAAAAAACAATTATATCTTGAACTACAGTACATTTGATTTACATACTATGTATCTTAATACAACTAATAATTAATATACAATATCAAATTATTCACCTTACATTTTACATTACTATAGTATACATATCATTTATTTGCAATTTGCATTTACATTTACATTACATACATTACATGTCGTGTTTCTGTTAAAGGAAGTTCTGTTTTTGCTGTTGTTGGTGAAAGTTAAAGATATAATAAAATTGTGATAAACTATTGCTTGCGTTTTAATTTGGAAAATGTGTTTTTTTTATTCCTGTTTTGGGTAATCAAACCGATCAAATCAACAAAAAATTTCATATATTGAATATTTTATGTGAACTCAGTTATGGAAGAGTTGTCAATTAATTCAGCATAATTAAAACAAACAAAAACTCAAACTTTTATTATGGCTACATTGCCACCAAGAAAAAATGCAACTCCAACAAAACTACCAAAGAAAAATATAAGCCCTCTACAAACTTTATTGCAAATGGGGTTTTCGAAACATCGAGCGTAAGTTCTAAATCTAACTATTTATCTGGTAACTTAATAATTCTCATTTTTGAGTTTTCCTAGAATTAAATAAATTAAAGGACTACATTAGTTTAGTAAGGTTTACGTCCTTTTTCAAAGGCTGATACGAATTTTTAAAAATTTAATGTATATGTGTGTATGAACTTGTTTTGCAATAAAATTTATGCATAATACGTCAATCAAAACAATATATTGATACTTATTTCTTCTTGACCATTGCAGAAAATTAAATGAAGTTGAAGATAGAAAAGAATTGCAAATTTGATGACAAAGGTATGAATATAATAGACAATTTATGTATTACAAAAATACATATGTAAATATATAAATAAATAGATACACATGATTAGATATATGTACAAATATGTATATCAAATTAAATGTAACATGTGGATATGATTTGGATTACTTAGAACCTAATTCAATAAAAAATATAAATGAATATAAAGTTGATCAAATTAAACTAATTTGTGGAACAGATAAAATATATATGTACATACATATACATTATAGAAATATTTTTCAATAATTTTTTATTCTAAAAAATGAATTGTAGTTATACTTGATTTAAATATAAAGTCCCCGGCTGCTAAATTCTGTAAGTGGATTAATTTTTTCACTCACTATTTTGTTCTGTTCAAAATGCTGTCCTTTAAAATAACATTTTTGCTACTCAGCACATGTGGGATTAAGGTATTAATATGCAAATAAAAAATACTCACTTATACAATATATGCACCTCTATAATAATCGGACACCAGAGCTATATTGATATTTTCCAACCAATTTCGTTGAGTCTTAAAGAATAGTATTATTATCATACTCACATTCGACGATAAAGGTAATTCTTTGAAAATTCATTATCTTAAGCTTGATTCACTTAAGTTAACATAGTTTCATTACCATAATGTAATCACAGTTCTCTACATAAATTAAAAATTAATTAAGCTTTTAAGAACGTTTTCCCCAACAACAAGACTAAAAACAGATGTTGATGATAGGTTCTAGAATATTTAAATATTTCTTTATTTTCTTTTAAGAGTCCTTGCGATAATGATGATACAATTTATTTGAAGGAATAATGATTTTTTTTGGAAAATATATAAAGAAATAAATTCATCCGTCAAACTATTGAACGTTCAAATAACATTTTTATCCAATTCGACCCATTTAGATAGCTGCGTAACAGCAACGTGCACAAACATCCTATTTACATATTTTTAATTTAATCAAACTTTTTAATTTTAATTTAGATCTATAAAATTTCCTTCAAAATTAAATCTTCGCTTTTTTTTTAGAGAAAAAGCTTTGGCTTCAACAGGAAATAGAAGTGTTCAGTTAGCTTCAGATTGGCTTTTAGCACATGTAACGTATTAAATAAAATAATGTTTATTTACAATAATAAATATATAATGTATTTTTATAAAAAACAATCTTAAATCTAATTGATGTTGTATTTCAGGTAGGCGATCAAACGTTAGATGAATGCAATCCTAGAGAATATATACTATATGCTTGTCCTACAGGCCCCTTAGGAGCTAAGTAAGTGAAACAAATTATAATTGATAATACATAGCGATTAAAGAAAAATTACAAAAATTTAGAAAATTTAAATATTAATATTATGTTCAAAAATTCATTAAATTGTAATGTAATTTGCAACTAAAATTTGTAAATCTACTTATAAGAAATCGTACGAAATCTTTTCTACCTCATTTAGTCATTCATTATATACTATGCATCCACATAACTGAGCAATCATTCTTATTGTAGAAGTTAGTTTGTGCATCAATTATCTGACAAAATAAGTCACATAATTAATATCAATGAAATAGCACGAAGAAAGTTTTTCTTTTTATTTTACGTTAAAATTATAAGGCACAACATAAATCATAGATTTATCTTATTATCCAAAATGATTAATACAAAAAAAAGAAATTTGGTATTTAATGTAATGTAATATTAATGAACTGGTGCTTTGTGGATATTTTTTTCTATGTTGCAAAGTGTAAATTTTATAACATTTTATTGATTACTTTTTAGATTTGTTCCAGTTAAAGTCCCAGTTAAATTCCAATTAGTTATTATTTATAATTTTTGTTTTGAATTTTTTTATAATATTTTACGATTCTCAATAACCTAGATAATAAGAACAAATGAATTGAAATAACTAGTCTTAATTTTAAGCTAAAGTGTAAGAAAAAGTTAAAAATTTATTTACAATTTTAAATAACCCAGACATTAGATCAAATGAACTGAAGATTTTTGTATTTGTTGAAAGTAAAATTTTCCTAGAAGCTAGAAGTGTAGTATAGTTTAGTATTGTATTAATTAGATTTTTGAAAATTATGTAAAATTCAAGTTGGCCCACATCCCCAATGGTAAAAGGTTCAATTTTTTGGCTGGGGACTTATACCAAATAAGAAAATTAAATTCTAAGCATTACATATACAATTCGTTGTACTAAATAAAAGTTATAAAATTAAAATTTCATTTCTACTTAATATATTCTTAAATCGAACTTTAATTTTTTTATTTTTTGTTTTAAAAATTTTTTAATTTTTTAAATTAGTTGGTAATTGATTAAATAATTGTAAATCATCATTAATTAAAATATTCTGTGTTTTGCTTTTCTTAAATAGATTTCCCTTTCATTTTTATTTTGAATTATAAGTTTTTAATTGTTAAATATTACGAAATTATTTAAATATTTTTTCTACTACGTTGTTTTAGTCTTGTCTATTAAACTGCAATCATATAAGATATTAGTAAAAGTAAGTATGAATTTTCAAAGTTTTTTCTATTATTTTAGGTCTCTTTAATCGGAAGCTCTGTGGACCTAAAATTCAATATATCATTAATTTTTACTAATTAAATATTATTTAAGTTTTATTAAAAAAAATAATTAAGACCATTTTTGTAGAGTCAGTTTTTTGTTGTTTTTTTCTCTTATTTTTATTATATATATGGTTATAATTCTAAATGTATAAAATATAAAATTAAACTAACATAAAAACAAAAAATTCTACATCTCCATAACCCCTAAAAGGTTGAGTGAAAATGATGTTTCACCCTTCCCAATCAGCCTAGTTCAATAATTTATAATTACCGGAGCTCCATGTATATTATATTAAACACGAGTCAATAAAAATTATAAGATATACATTTAATTTTTCAGATTAGAGGAATTTTGGTTAAAATCAAAAGAAATGTGTGGATGGAATGGCGCTCATAACTTTGTGCCGCACATTACATTGGTGTCATTTTTTAAGGTTTGAAACATTGTCTACTAAATCGAAAATAATTTTAAATTTCATAATTCTTAGGCTCCAGATGAGTGTTCTCCACTTTTAAGTAGATCTTTAAAAACTGTACTTGATATGGTGGGAACGGTTATAGAAAGCCCAATAAAACTTGAGTTATATACAAGTCAAAATTTTATGGGTTTTTTTGTAGAAGAAAGTGATGCAAATTTTCTTAAACGACTTGCTTTACAATATGTAAAAGAAATTTCAAATTCGAGTAAGTGCATTTTTCATACAATTTACCATTTATTTTTGTAGTTAGATTATTGTTAAATTGAGACTGTAGAACTCTTATAAAGATAAAATAATTTAAAAAAAATGGTTTATATTTTTTAATTTAGTAATAAATGACACATATGAACAATTAGACGCGATTGTTGCTTGTTTTCCATGGTGTGGTTCTATTTCAGGTTCTGGTAATCGATGTATACCTCGTAGTAATCGATGTAAGAAACCAGTTAGATTTAATATATATAATATATATATATATGTATTATTTTATAATCTTTGTTTTTCAAATAATTAAAATTAAAAGTTATATTAAATAAGTATTATTTTAAGTTGTCGTTTTCATTATACCGGGTGTTCCAGAGCATGCGTATCAGCTTTTTAAGAGAGGAAGGAGCCGTTATTTTAAAATTTAGAGAAAAGTTTGTTAATTAAATCGAGGGTGCTCTATCGATTGGTGGTATCTTCAACTTTCGGAAAGGACTGTTAATCGGTTTTATAATATCAAAAATCGCCGAAATTGGCCGAAATCGAGATTTTCAAATGGGAAGGGGTACTTTTTAATCTTTTTAATGCAAATTCGGATTCTACATCAAAAAATAAGAAACTTTTGTAAAGTAAAATTTTTTTTTTTTTTTTTTTTTTTTTTGTTTAAACTTTGTAGGAACCCAAAACTGATATAAAAAATATGATAACATGAAAATCAAATTAATTTATAAAAATGATTATCATTAATTTTAGTTTACCAAAGGAAAATATTGAGCATTTTTGTTTTATTGTTATTAATTTTGAAGAAAAATACCAAAACAAAAAAAAAATCATTTCACATAATTTTCTTATTTTTTGTCGTAGAATCTGAATTTGCATTAAAAAATACCCCTTCCCATTTAAAAATCTCGATTTCGGCCAATTTCGGCGATTTTTGGATATTATAAAACCGATTAACAGTCCTTTCCGAAAGTTGAAGATACCATCAATCGATAGAGCACCCTCGATTTAATTAACAAACTTTTTGCTAAATTTTAAAATAACGGCTCCTTCCTCTCTTAAAAAGCTGATACGCATGCTCTGGAACACCCGGTATATTATAGTTTAAATTTAAATGAATGAAATTAAACTGACTAAAATCACATCCTTATACACAATTATCTTGTTTTCGATTATATAATTTAAACATTTTATTTAGTTAATTTCATTTTGAAATTATTAATTAAAATGGTTAAAAGTGTAGAATTTTTGTTTCAATTTATATGACATCAATAAAGAAATTACCTTACATTATTGGTGACGCAAAGAGTGGAAAAAATTTGTACCCTTAATTAAAACTATTTACGGTAGTTAAAATTTATTATTGCAATATAGTTATTACTTATGAATATTTATTCATTATGGGGGAGTTTTTTTAATTAATTTAAATTAAAAATACTATATTTTCGTCTAGTAAGGACGTCGTCTTTTTAATTAATTTTTTAATTTAATTTTAATAATAGTTTTTTTAACAATCGAATTCATATTAAATGAAAAATAAAAGTTTGTGAAAAAGAAATTTTGAATGATATTTTATTACAACTATGCATATTTCGCAAGCAATAAATTTTCTAAATCAAAACTTCAAACTAATTTTAGTAGTTTAATAAAACTAGCATTCTACTGCAAATATTTATATTTGAATTAAGTTTATTTTTAAATAAAAGTTGAAATTTCCCTTCATTAATAATTTATTTTAATTGAAAATGTATAATATCGAAATATGTACACTCGTTTTATTAGTGCTTAGGCTTACTGCTAAAAATTTTAATTTAGGAACATTATTTTTAACATTAAAAATGTTTAATCAACTGACAACAAAATTCATTGATTTAATGAAAAAAAAAAAAATTTTAAGATATTTGAAAAGCAAAAGACATGAAATTTTGTTTGTCTATTTAAACTCTTATTATTTGTTTTTTTTTTTGCTTTGATTATTATATAAAACGTATTCTTAAAAGTTCGATAAATTTTTAATTATTTTAAATCAAATTTATTCATGTTCTAGCTATATCTCTAGAACCTCATGTTAAATCGTTGCATATGACATTGGCTTATCAGTTTCAACAAAAGGAATTTGGTTCATTAAAATCATTGGTGGAAACATTAGATCCAAATATGTATTCAAGTTGGGAGCTGCGATTATATTCAAGAGATTCTCGATTAGGCACTAAACAAGTAATTCTAATTTAAAATTATAATTAAATATGTTAATATTTTGAATTAATTTCAAGGTATATAAAGTTTTACATCCTCATGCGCCCGTAGAAAATGATGAACTTCATTTAAGACTTGGTGATTATATATATATGAATAGCAAGGATGTTGAATCTTCTACAGATGGATGGGTTGAAGGTGAACTACATAAGAATATATTATTTTATTTCTAAATTATTTTCTATTTAAGGCATATCCTGGTTAACTGGAATGTCTGGTTATTTACCAGCAAGTTATACTCAGCGCACAGCAGAGTCTGATGCATGGACTTTACACAGAACTATGCCATTGTACTCAATAACTGCTTCAGTACCTTCAATGTCTGAAGAAATTGATAATATTGATGGAAGTAATAAAAAATTAGTCATTTAAAATGTAAATATGTATTATATATTATATTTATATTTAATTTTTAGACGAATTAAAATCATCGAAAAATATTACTATTGAAGAACCGAAAACTATAGCAAGTTTAGAAAGTTTGCAAAGGAATTTTGCAGAAAAAAATCAAATTAAACTAGTAAGAAATTTAGAAACAATATCTGCTAATGAAGATAGTCCTAATATGCTTCAAAACAGTTTAAAAAATATAAACGGAAATAGAAAAATTTACCTGATGCGACATGGAGAACGTGTAGATTTTACATTTGGAACTTGGGTAAAATAAAACAACAAAAATTAAATGATTATTAAACTGTAACTTATTTTCCAGATACCTTATTGTTTTAATGAATTTAATATTTATGTAAGGAAAGATCTTAATATGCCGAAATTTCTTCCTAAAAGGTACAATTTAAAGTTCGATTAGTCGATTTATTTTTTAAAATTTATTTAAAATTTGTAGAAAAAAATGTCCTGAAGGTTGGCAGAATGATTCTCCTTTAACTAATATAGGTATTTTTCAAGCCCAACTAACTGGCGAAGCTATGAGCGAAGCTGAAGTCAAAATTGATCATGTTTATTGCTCACCTTCTTATCGTTGCATTCAAACTTGCTCAAGTGCTTTGGAAGGTAATTTATATTTGATAATAACTTGCTAATTGTTATAAATATTAAAACAATTGATTAAAAATTATATATGTATAATACGGGTTAGTGAGCAAATCCACAAAAAAAATCCATAAAATTGTGATAAATTAATCCTGAAATAGGGAAATATCCTCACTGTATTGAACAACGGCTATGCATAAAAATAATTTATATAAATATTCTGTAAAAGGCGTAGAACTTTGATTTTGAATCCAACTTTAAGATCTCTCCTAACTCAGAATTTCGCATAAAGTGCCGTACATAATAAAGTAATGCGTAAAAACAAATAAAGATTTTTGTTTTGTGGCAAAAGTCGTTATAGATTTTGTTTTTTGTAGATTTAAGGACTAACCCGTATAATACGTATAAACATTACATTATGGTGCTTCTTAACGTATACGATTTCATTTTTTTTTTTTTTTATTCTATTTAGGAATGAGTTTAAAAGACAAATTACCAATTCAAATAGAACCTGGTTTTTTTGAATGGATGGCTTGGTACCCAGATGGAGTGCCTGATTTTTGTACAGCAGAAGAGTTAAACGAAGCAAATTATAACATTAGCAAAAATTATAATTGTATTATTGATGAAACTTTTTTGGGATCTTGTTTAAAAGAAACGTCTGAAGATTTTTATATAAGAAATTATGAAGTTCTAGAAAAAATTATCAGAAATACAAGTAAAAAAAAAATATTAAATTTTTAAATTTTTAATATATTTTCAATCTTTTTGTATCAGCTGGAAATATTTTCATCGTTGCTCATGCTGCTACTTTAGAAACGTGTACACGACAACTAGTTGGGAAAAACCCCAGGTCAACAAATGAACTTAGACAAATTATTCACAAAATACCGTACTGCAGTTTAGTATCTGTCGAAAATACTAATAAAGAATGGAAAATAGTTGAACCAGTAAGTTTACCTATTACTCATTCCAAGAATCCACGCTTTGAGTGGAATATTCTCATTGCAACTTAGTTCAATTTCAAATAAAGGTTTATTAAATTATTACATATGAAGCAGCAAACTTAAATTTTATTATATGATTTTAGGGAATTTAGAAAATTTAAATATTCAAGATTTTTTTATAGCTAAAAAGTGATTAATAAAGTATTATTATGATATATGCACATTCGTTCTTTTTTTTTTGAAATATCGAAAATAAATAAACCCCTGATGAAAATGGTTTAAATATTTGCTTAAGGTGCTCTGAAAAAGTTTCTACCTTTTCTTCATTACTACATGTCCAATGCTGGTTATTAGTTCTTATTGGCGGATTAAACTGCTGCAGCTGTTTCAATTTTTTTCAAAAAAGGTTTTCACAATGAATAATCCGTAGCCTCTGTTGGTGTTAAGTTAGAGAGATGTTCTTGAATAACTTAATTTTTAGCAACCTAATTGTTTGCCATATTTGTCGTAAACGCCTCTTTTCAATCACTTTCGTTTTGATAAAAGTCTGACATATTTCAGTTTTTCCATATTTTTTGATGGTGTAGCTTCTGAAGCCGCTTTCTGTATAGATTTATCGAAATTTTCAACTGCCTCATCTATTTCTACATTAGTTTTCAGAGAAATGGGCTGCTTTTGTCATTTGTAACCTAAATAACTACCTGTCCGTTTTGTTATTGTATAATGTTGGTCGCCCCATATTGATGACTATTTTTGTTCCCTATTGTTACTATAATAGTAGACGAGTGGTCAGATGGCAAAAATCAATAATATCGGGACCTTTTTTCTTATCCGTCGGCCAATACGTTGGTTGCCCTGTTGATAAATGCGGTAGGTGGTTAGCTAACATGGATTTTAGGAGTTCTCAATGTGGCCGAGTTGGTCGAGGTTACTGTAAAATTCTTCAAACTGTTCCTTTTTCATTGTATGTTTTGGATGGAAACTTTCTTTGCGGATTCCTCGATAGACAATACAACATTTTGTAATTTGCCAGATGATTTCCTTCGCAAAGTATACATTTCACATTACTGTCCTTTATTTTACGTGGACACTTGCTGTAATGGTGGTGTTCAGCACACTTTACACATCTTGGTTGTCTATTACAATAAATCTTCGTGTGGTCATATGTTTGGCAGTTAGTACATTATACTACTTCTCTCTTGCTTCTTGGTTGTTCAGTTCTTATTCTGCTGTGCATCAAATATTGGATTTCATATATATCCTTATTGTTGTCTTTCGCTTTGAGTTCGAGCATGAATAGTGGCATTGGAATGCGTGTAACTCTCTTCATGATATTTACATAGATGACGTCATGGCCCAGAGCTTCTAACTGCTGTCTTATTGCCTGTTTATCACTTGAGTGGTGAAGGCTTACTATTACGCTTTGAAAGTTTTTTCCTGCTTAGATCTTTTTTTTTTGTTTTTTCTTGCTTTTTTTGTGTTTATACTATTACAAATTTATTAATCTTAAAAGTTAGATTTCTTATTGTTTTTTTCGTTTTAGTCTACTGCCTCTTACATTGGAGTTCTTAGATCTATTTTAATTTTAATTTATTGACTTATGTATTATGTTAGTTTTGTTATTTTTATGTGTTTAATGTAAATTCTTTTTTTGGTTAAATTAAAAAAAAAAACCCAAAATCCATTTCTTAATAATAAATTAATATCTAACCTAATACTAAACCTTAAAAATAAAATAAAACTGTTGTGCTATAAATAGCCTTAATTTCTCCACCAAAATCTCCTATTATTTTTATTAAAACACTTTCTGTCCCATTCAGTTATATTCAGATTGTATTTTAAATTTTCAGAACTAATATATAACGGATTATATTCTATTTTTTGGTCCTTACCTCTTCTATAAATATGATAAATAATTGGCAGGCCGTTGTCGTTTTGTAAATATCATTTGGAATTTAAATATATGAATGCTTCTGGTCCGTTTGAATTTTAAAATCTCTCCAATACTTTTTTATGTTGTAGTTGAACTTTTCTAATCCTTTACGAAAAAGTATAGTTTCTGTTTTACTCTCGTTTATAATTAGATTCCAATTATAAAGAAAGTTTTCTACCCGGTTATAGAATCTTTGTAGCCTGTCTTCCGTTTCAGTGACTTCAAAATCACTAGAATAGATCACTATATCATCTGCGTATGTTATTCCTTTACTCAGTACTGACCTCATTTTTAAATATATCGGCTAAGAATATATTAAAAAGAGTCGGAGCTAAAATTGTGCCTTGCTGGACACCTGACTGTACATTAAACTGTATTGTCGATAGTTGTTCCATATTAGATACAATAAATTTTTTCTCTCTTATCATATCAGCTATAATTAGAGTTAGTATTCGTGGAATCCTATATAATTCCATTTTGTAAATTAATCCTTTGATCCAGAGCGTATCGAATGCTGTTTTCAGATCAATAAAACATGCTCCCATACATTTATTACCATTGAGGCTCCAACATATATCAGAGGTTAATTTATTTATTGCGTGAACTGTCGAATGTTTTTTCTAAAACCAAATTGTTCCTCTGGTATGATTTGTTTTTCTTTCATGACAAAATCCAATTTCTTCTTTATTATTTTTTCAAATATTTTACTAATATTTAGTAAGTTTATTGGTCTATAACTTTCGATATCTACTGGATTTATACCTGGCTTTATAATTGGAATTATTTTTGAACATTTCCATTTTTTTGGAAAATAGCTGTCTTTATCATATTGTTGAATAATCTACAGTAGCTACTTATTATGCTTTTAGGTAACATTCTGAGTATAAAATTTGGAATTTCATCAATGCTGTATGATTTTTTATTATTTACTTGCCTGAAGATGTCATAGAGCTCTTCTTCATTTGTAAAAATGCTATTATCTATTTATGTTAAACTTAATATGATTTTTATTTCTATTGTGCTTATCTATTTATTTATTATTAATATGGTTTGAGACTTTATTTAGATTGCTATTAATTTCATTATTTATTTTTCCTACATATACTTTTTCGTAAAATTTTCCCAGTATATTTATTTTATCTAAATTATTAGTCACAAGCACAACATACCTATTATTTTCATCTTTTTTTTTATTATTTTTGTTAATCCCTACTTCCTGTAAGATACACTCATGGGTGTGTGTTATTTTAAGATAATTTAAACCTGTTTGCCCTTTTTTCTAAATATTTTGTTAATAACTTTAAAAATATTTTTGCTGGGTCTGATATTTTTTAATTTTTTTTCCCAATATCTATTTATTTCTAAATTGATATTGTCCTTTATTAACTTTTTTGTGTTTTTTATAAGCGATTTTACTGTAACTATAATACTATCATATCGATGTTTCAGATTATTTCTTCTCCAGAGATTAAGTTTTCTGATATATTGTATTTCTTGTTTCATAAGAATTTCTGTAGTTCTACTTTTAAATTTACTTGAATGATTTTTCTGTTTGTACCTAGGTACACTGTATTTCATACTTTCTTTTATCACTCTATCTAGTTTTTCTAAAAACGAATTTATTTGGGAGTTATTTAAATTTATGGTAACTGGTATATTAATATTTCTATGTAATTGTTTTATCCTTTTTTTGAACATTTCCAGGTTTATTCTTTCATAATTTAATTTTATTTTTTTTGTCAGACATTCAATATTGAATTTTTCTTCGTTTTCTTTTTCAATTGTAATTAACACTGCCTTATGGTCACTGGCATAATCTAATGTGTCTAATTTATTATTAATTCCTAATGTTAGTATATTAAGCCTATATTATACATTAATGCTAAGTCTAGAACAGAATTTGCTCTAGGAAATGAAGGATGTTCAGTTGTTAATAGTCCGCATTTATATTCAATTGATTTGTTATCCAACGATGACTTGATGTGATTTCCTTTTGGGTTGTTGATTCTATTACTCCACCTTTTGTGTTTTGCGTTTAGGTCCCCCGCTATGACGTAATAATTTTGATTTTTATATAGTTCTAAATTATTAAATAGTTCCTCAAAGTTTCATTTGAATTCCATAATATGGTTATTTGATTAATAAACTGATAAAATATATAAATTTTGCTTATTGTTTATTTTAATGTTTATAGCACACGTTTCAATACTCTTAAAATTACTAAATTTTTCAATATTAATAAACTTAAAGTTATCTGTTATTAGTATCGCTGTTCCTCCAGCCCTTGTAGCAGTTTTTCTACCATTTCTGATAATATTATATCCTTCAAAATATATCTTATGTCTAAAATTGAGTTTAGTTTCACTTACTAATAAAATATCTGGTTTGTGTAATTCTAAGAAGTCTATTAAATATATCCGTTTTTGGTGGGAGATTAAAGAATTTACGTTGATTGATATTATCTTAATACTTCAAACCCATTGTTCGTGTAGTTATCTTTATTATCCTTATTGGACATAATGTTCATTTTAAATTCTATTTTTAATATCCTATCGCTTAGCTCCTTGATACTTATCAGTATTTCACTATTGTAATCAACGGTTTGCTGTTGTCCATTTGTTCTGTTGCTTTGTATATGTTGGGATATTTATTGTGTTGGTTGCACGATATTACCAGCCATTACAGCGTATGTTAAATATGATTTGACATATTTATTTACCATATTACCTTTAACTTGTTCTCTTATGATTTCTCTCTCTTTGATATTACTATAAATTTCCTTGTAATTTTAACATCGCTTTTACGATGCAGGATGTCCATTTTTGTTGCATAAAGCACATTTTAATTTTGATTTTGTCTTATCTGCTTCTTCAGAAACAATTGGTTTTTGTGGTAGCAAGTATTTGTCTGCTCCATGTTCCTCTCCACATTTCACGTATCTGATTTCATTTCACAGTTGCTTGCAGAGTGACCATATTATCTTTGGCACTTATAACATTAGGTTATGTTGGAGTTTTTAATTATATTTTCCCATTTAATAAAGCGATTTTCAATTGCATTAATTTTTTTTACTTCGTTAATAGTATCCGCTGATACATGTACTATAAAAAGTGAGGTATGATAATTATTTTGTTTAGCATGTTTCGTACTAAATCTTTTCACATTTTCAAATTTTTCTATTTTTGATTTGCAAAAATTGTAACGCCTGCAGTATTTCTTCTGGTTTATCTTCTGGGTCTCTTAAAATTATATTTTTTTGTTTTTCTTGTGCAGGTGTATAACTATAGTATTCCTTATTAGAATTAGTTAAATTATTTTTCATCTTGTTATAAATATCAAGATTTTCTGTATATATGCTAAATTTATTTTTATTAATTTTTTTTTAGTCTTTTATATCTATTGATTGTTTGATATTATTATTAATTTCAACTATTTTTTTATCATAAACATATAATGGCGGAATTTTTTGTTGTTTGTTTTTATTATTTTGCATGTTTTTGTTTTGGTTGTTAACATTGTCAAAATTATTTTCTCTATTTTTATCATTCTCTTTCGAATTCATTGTTATATACTCATTTTGTACCTCGTCGTAATCCATGTTATCTTCGGAGTTTGATGAATATTGAATATTCGACATAATTAAGCACGTGGTTTTTCATTTATATTTTTTTGAATAATTTCCCTTACTTGGTTATTTAACTTTTCATTAATTTTTTTTAAATTTTCATTTTGATCTTTTAGTTTTTTGATCTCTGTTCTTAGTTTTCCTATAATAAAATAATATAATATAAGTCTCTAGGTTGGTTACTTGCAATGCGTCTTTTTTCCGCCATTTTTAAATTTTTTATTTTTTCAAATTTGTATTTAGTTAGAAACTTTTCGTAACTATTAAAATTTTTATAATCCTTTTTATGTTCACATATTGACATTAATTGTTTTCTTTTTCTTTTTTTTTAAGTTTTGTATAATTTTATTTCTAAATTAATATTATTTTTTTTTTTTAAATGTTAATTTATTATACCGGGTGTTCCAGACCATGCGTATCAGCTTTTTCAGAGGGGAAGGAGCCATTATTTTAAAATTTAAAAAACAGTTTGTTAACTAAATCGTGGATGCTCTATCGATTGATGGTATTTTTAGCTTTCGGAATGGACTACAAATCGGTTTTTTAAGATCAAAAATCGCCGGAGATTTTTAAATGGAAGAGGTATTTTTTAACGCATATTCAGATTCTACGACAAAAAAAAAGAAATTATGTTAAATGATTTTTTTTTGTTTACTTAGTATTTTTCTTCAAAATTAATAACAAAAAACAAAAATGCTCAATATTTTCCTTTGATAAACTAAAATTAATGATAATCATTTTTATAAATTAATTTGCTTTTCATGTTATCATATTTTATATCTCAGTTTTGGGTTCCTAAAAAAAAAAAAAAAACAAACAAAACCAAAAAAAAATTTAAAAAATAAAAAAAAAAACAAACAAAACCAAAAAAAAATTAAAAAAAAAAAAAAAAAAAATTTACTTTACAAAAGTTTCTTATTTTTTGATGTAGAATCCGAATTTGGATTAAAAAGTACCCCTTCCCATTTGAAAATCTCGATTTCGACCAACTTCGGCGATTTTTGATCTTAAAAAACTGATTTGCAGTCCTTTCCGAAAGTTGAAAATACCACCAATCGATAGAGGATCCTCGATTTAGTTAACAAACTTTTTTCTAAATTTCAAAATAACGGCTCCTTCCCCTCTTAAAAACTGATACGCATGGTCTGGGACACCCGATATATTATTATTTTTTTTCTTTAGCTGTTATCGCCTTGAAGTTCAAAGAGTGACCTCCTGTTTAGCTCTGAATGAATGAAATTCCGTGTTTCTGGTTAGAAATTCTTTGACTACGTCAGTGTAATGTTCGCTAGATTCCACCTTTTTATCTGCGTTCTCCTAATAGATTTGATTTCAAATTTGTCCTTGGTAATAACTTTAAGCATATCATTAGCGGTCTAATACTCCGTAGACATAGGTATAGAATATAGGTGTCATTTTCGGTTTTTTTCGCGCATTGACCATCGCAATAGCTGCTTCATCACAATTGACATCTACAGATAGTTTTATAAACCTGTTACTCGTGAATGGAAGATCTGATAACCAGTTTACGATCTTCTATTGTTTCAAATTTTGTTTTGGCGTAAGGGGACTTTCTCTTTTTCGTTTTTATTTTTGACTTCTGTGAATCCAATCTATCGCTCCTTGTAGTTAAATGATCTGCATGTTGTACATTTGTTTCCTTTAGATCATAGACTGTAACTGCTATAAGTTTCATTAAAAAAATCACATTGCTAAAGTTATTCTTTGGCTTTTTTTCATATCGATTATTTGTAATAATTATTCTTAATCAAAAAAATTTTCGCTCATATAAAATAGTTAATACTCAATTTTTATCTTTTTCTCTTATTTTTGATAGTTACTAAATAATTTTTATTTTTTCTATTACCGATAATAGTTACATGGAAATTTTTATTTTTTTCGATTAAAAGAAAAATCATTTTCTAATTCTGAAGCTACTTCAAATCATATCTTCTTGAAAATTTGCATTGAAGTAGCTGTAAGTATTTATTTTATAATATTTGCTAAACTTAAAATAAATTATAAGTTGAATGTGGAAACATATCAGAAGAAATATGATTCCACAATCTTGAAGTGCGAACTATGAATGAACTTTCATAACCTATTTTATGCCATCTTGAGATAACCACAGTGTAGAGATGGGCACTTGCGGCTCCTCTTGTTTCGCGTTAAAATTTTTTAAGAGGAAGAAGCAGTGCTTTGACTTCTGCTAAGCATGTGTTCACACCTACGATGTATCTATAAAACAGGGAAAGTACTATGACTACACATCGATGTCCAAGAGAAGTTAGGGATGAAGTTACATTTGGATCCCCAATTAGACGAATAGCGCGATCTTCAACGCGGTCAAGGTAGCCTAAGGCTGTGAGGGAAGCGCCAGCCCAAGTGTGTGAGTTATATTCCATCTTGAGACGTATAAATGATTTATAGATATTAAGGACTTCCAAAGGTGAAAAGACAGCCTTACATCGACTTAGATAGTCTAAACACTTGGAAGCTTCTTTTGTATGTTTGCGATATCTACAATATGGTTGTTCCAAATGATTTGTTGACTAGCTCATAAAAAAATGCAAGAGCTTATCTAAAAAAAAAACTTAATTGAAAATAAAAACTGGTTTTATAAAAAAATTGACTTCTTCTCTTTGACTTCTATTTTGAAATTTTTACAAGTCAAAAATAAAATATTGAACGCAGAACTTGAAAAAATTAAGTTAATTTTTTCAGTGTTGTCCTTTTCGAAGTCCATATTTTAAACTGAGCATCAAAACGCTATTAGACTGTCGTCTTTCATCAGGCTACCAATAGACGATTACAACCGCTACTCTTTACCTTCAAAATAAAATTCTACTTACCATAATTTAATCATTTAATTTTTGTCTTAATATTGCTAATACTAATACTTAACATTTTTGCTAGGTCAAAATAAAATGTTAAACTGAAAATATTAACTTAGATCAATTTTAAAATGTCTGGCACAATTATTCTACAGTTTTTTCGCTGCGAAAATAGCTGTTAAATAGCTGGAAAAAAATCATTAAGAAAACGACACCTTTTAATTATTTTCTGTATTTTATTTTTACTTTTTCATTTTGTTTATTAGTTTTACTTATGATCATTTTAAAATATACAGTATTATTACTTTAAAATAAATATCAAATGTTTAAAATTTCAAAAATACCACAAAAGATAAATTTATGTTCATAAGCTTAACCAAGGCCATGATCCTCGAAAAATCCTTGAGGTGTTTCATCCTAAATAAAATGTTTTCATGTTATTTTAGCATTTTTATATATAGACTACTAGAAATACATAGTTACGAAATTTTAGCCTTATTTAAAATAAATTAACTCTTTATATTGTTCAATTTTATAACAAAGATAAATAATTAAAAGAAAGAAAAACAAATATAATGGAAAAAGCAGCATTCAGAAGTATAAATATTAAAAAGTATTAATTAAAAATTTCGTTAGAAAATAAATAAAAATAGAGACATTTTGTTTTTATTTAGTTTTAATTCGGTTTATGTACATAATATAAGATGGTTCTTCAACTTTATGATACTTTACATATAAGGCTAAGGACTCCCTCTAACTGTTAAAATACATATTTATTACTAATTTTGAATACATCTGAAGAATTAATGACATACATATTTATTACTAATCTGTTGAATATATATGAAGAAATGTCGGCTAGTAATCGTTTTTAACTGGTACTCATCTATGTAACCTGAATATTTGAACATACAACCATATACTTTGAAAAAAGTATAAAATTTTCGATTAACAGTAATGAGAAGCACATCGACACAAATCAGTTAATGGTCTAAATTCTAGAATATGTAGGTGTATATATGTACATCCGTGAGTATCATATTTAAAAACATTATTTAAATATTATTATTTAGTCTAGCACTTATATGAAGTACGTACACCATAAACCAATAACTAAACTTACATATTTTTATCACCAAGTACAATAATAACATTTTAGCAAAAACTAAGAGAAATGTATATGAAGAAAATGTCGAATACGTAGTCAATGAAGAATATAAATTTTTAAGAATAAATTCCAACATAAAATGAAGACGAATATTGACACCTGCGTTCCCAATTGTTTTCCTATCTTCTATTCTCTTTTCCCTAATTAAAATTTTTACTGGTAGATATTTTGGAAAAATTTATTTAACAAACACTTTTGATAGTGATGATTGGTAGTGAACTTTAATTATGGTGGGCAATCGAGTCGACAAAAATTGTAAGAGTAATTTAATTTTGCGTTGACTAATTAACTTTGATAGAAAGAAAATCACTTTCACTTCGAATCGATTATACAACTAAATCACCCCCTACATTTTTCTTTTTGGGGGATTAAGTCAAAATGGAAATAACGCGTAACTTTGACGGTTCAACCCAAAATAAAACGATAAGAGCAACTGAGCAAAGTTAATAATTGAATAAATACACGGTGGGTGGCGCAGTAGGAAGAGCACCTGCCTTTCAACCGAAAGGTCCCAGGTTCGATTCCCGATGAAGCAAAAAAAATGCTTTATGGTCCAATTACCATTTGTCATTGTAATATAATAAATGACAAAAAATAATTGAGAGTATAATCTGACTATAATCACATTAACATTTAATGATAATCACATTTAATGACTCGATAAACTAGTTTCATATTTGTTAAATATGTAAATACTCGAAATATTGCAGATATTGTAGTGTAAAATTGCAGTACTGTACTTAACTAAGCACGAAAAGGTTACTCTACCTAAGATACTGTCAAGAGTGTAAAAAAAAAAATGATTTTAGTTTTAATACTGTCGCAACTATCTAATTAGTGAAGTTTGAAAATTTTTGTAATGACTTCAAGTAACAAATTTATTTTAAATTAAAGTTTAAAACAAAAAAACTATTTTATGTCAAGCGTTTTTGGAATTTTATTTAACGAACATTATTTTTTGTGTATTAAATGAGTAGACATAACTATACCACAATTCATGCACACAATATACTTCAGCATGGTAACTCAAAGTACTGGTTGAGGAAAAAAAATTAGTACGTCTGTGGTATTTACATTAGACTTAATTTTTGATAATTCGTAACGTAAAATGAAATATCAATATTGGGTATTTCCTGAAGGTGAATGAATTTATATTATAGCTTTGATAAACGATAAAGGTGATGTTTTTATATTGGTTGAGGAACGATAAACTATATAAAGTATTGAAATGTGCCCTTAGATTTTCTTCACTCATCAGTCGCTCAATTTGTTTAAGATTTCACAAAAAAAAAAATTGCCATGAAAAATTACAGTGAGTATCATGATGACTAACAAAATATAGGTGACCTAACCCCTCTATATACTACCCCCACTTCCTAATTAAATTTTTCTTTCATTATTCACAAAATACATTTTTCTTTAAGTTGATATGTATACTTAAGTAAAATAATATGTACAACTACTTTCAAAGTTTTCGGAATAAATTATACGATTTAGAATATTCAATTTATTTATATGATATCCACATAAAGTCAACTTAATATCATACTTAAGGTGGATTTTAATTGACCAATATTTAAATTCTTAAAAATTTTATCGGCTCTAAAAAGATTACATGAAATGACATTATTTTGTTCAATGCGTACGACAAGAACACAAAATATCATTTACCGGGGATATTTTCACAAAAATTGGGGGTATTTTCAAAAAGTTTCAGATATTATACTTTGATAAAGTATATTTTTAAAATATCGGGGATAGTTTCTTAATACCGGCAACACTTTTTTAACAATTTTCTGACTAAATGTATAAAGCTACCTACAGACGGAGACACTTGGTGTCGCCACATTCTGGCCACATTCTCGCCACTTGCCTATAGACGTAACAACATTTTTGTACACAAGAGCGGCTCCCGCATCTTAAAAAAAAATTAGTATGGAATGAATAACGGTCAACGGATAAAAATGTATGAGTATTCAATTTTTTTGTAAAATTTTGTTTGTTTTTGTTTTTTAAAACTTATTTTGCTTGTAAAAATTTACCAAGAAAACAAACTAGAATTTTTTTAAAGGAAGAACAAATTAAAATCATAATTTATAAGATTACATTTAAGAAGATTGTATTATACTTTTTATTATTATTAAACCATAATTTAAATTGAATTTGTATGTAAAAATAAAATAATTAACAACAAAAAACCTAATTAACATTAAGAAAAACAATGTAGATATATTAATAAAAAATAAATAAAAAGACTAGAAAAAAATGATAAGAAATAAGCGTACACTTTCTGTTAAATGTTTACGTCTTAAAAACAAATTTGAACTGAAGTACCCAAAATGTGTCTACACATCACTCACTACACTACAACTTCAAGAGACACCAACGAAAAATCAAAAACTGTTGATTTTACGGACACCAAGTGGCTGTATTGTGTCTTTTCACTACAGACGAAGACAATTTGAAGACAACTCAAGAAAATTTTAATATTGAATACTTGTGGCGACACCAAGTATCTCCGTCTGTAGGTAGCTTAATAAGAAAAAATATATTGTTTTCAACTTATGGTTTTGACGATTGAATTGTTTTTTTGTGTATAAAACAAATTTCCCAAATAGAAATTTAGAAAATTCTTTGCAGCGGTCTATTTTTTTCTTACATAAAAAATCAACAAGCTATCTCCCTTTTTAGAGCTAATCAAATTTTCAAGATTTTTAATATTGATCAATGAAAACCCACCTTTAAGAAAACAACAGAAATTATTCTCTTAAAATCAATATGCCTGTCATCCTCTTTTTTGAAGTTTATGTATTGAGATTTTTACTCTTTACAAATTTATTTGATTAAAATAGAACTGTTCCATAACAATCATTATATTCATAATTTTATATTCACACTAATTTTTTAATATAAGATTAGTTATCTTATTGGATAGAAGCTAATCAAACATTATTTAAATTTCATTTATTATTGTAATAAAGAAAAAAATGGAACTATGCTTTTGATGAAGATCCAGTTCTTGGTAATAGTAGCAATTTTCCACATTTAATTAGTTTATATAGTATGTACATAAGTATGTTAGTATGTACCAGAAAATTGAAAAAAAAAACTTGAAAAATATTATTACACGATCAACTTTATTTAATAAATTGCGACACTATACCTATTTAATGTATGAAAACGAAAAGTTATTGTACTTAATATTATAAAATTAATTATAATGAATTACCATACTAAGCAATTATTCAAATTGAAATATAATATTATGTTAATATAATTATATTAGAAACTTTTTATTAATAATTTAGCTTGCCAAAGATGTTTTGAAACCAAAGGTTATAAATTTTATTTTAAATTATTTTAAAATTTGTCTTCTGATTTTTTCTTTATATTTAAATTTAAAATGTTTTATTGCACGTGGCCTCGGTAGCCGAATGGTAAAGCACTCGAGTATAGCAATGTAACGACCGAGTGGGTTAAAACTCCGTGAGAACCGAAAAAATTTTCAAATGATGAAACTTACTGAAAGTAATTTTCAAAACAACCACATCGGTTCTAACTAATATAATAATAATAATTAATAAGCATATATTATATAATAAAAACTAATAAATTAACAAGCATATCTATAAAAAAACAAATAACAAATAATATAATATGTTTTATTATTTATGTAATTTTATTTTACTACTTATATTTTTTTGTACTATGTATGTTAAATATAATAATAAATATAAAATAAAGAACAACGTCGCCTTAAGTCGATTTAGAAAAAAGTTTACCCGCAGTAGATATACAAGTACTCAAAAGTATAATTTCTATATAGCATAAAAACTAATTGGGAAACATTCAAAAATTAATAATAAACGAAACATTACCACTTCACGGTTGAAAACTATCTTTTAAACCTATCAGCATTATATCATACAGAGGCTGAAATCTGGAAAACAACAAAAAATTTAACCCGCCAACAGCTTACAGCAAAAAAAAAAGCAATTTGCCTTAAAATTAAGATCATACTGGATATACTGGATTACGGGACCTAAATCTCAAATTGCGTCCCAAAATAAAACCCTATGAATGTTTCGAATGTAACTAGGACATTCCCCATGACCTGATGATGAATTAAAAAGATAAATTTTACAAACGATTTCAAAAACTAAGAAATATTTAATTAACCGGTACACATTTCTAACGTCTACAATTTCTTGCAATTTTTTATCACTCGGAAAATTATGAGAAAAAGTTATGTGTTTTTATGAAAAAATTTAAAATGAAAATGGTTAAAAAAAATAGTAAAAATTTTAATTTACATACATATATAGATATGCATTAATATATGTATATATAAATATGTATTTTATTTTTTCGTATTAAAAGATTACTATGTAACAAACATATCTAAATTTTGACTTTTTAAATTTTTCAAACTGCTTAATTAAAATTACAAAATTTAACAATACTGAAAAAATTAGATGTTTTTACATCATGTAACAAAATTTATTAAAAAATTAACAGATTAATATTGTTGTTTTGTTTTGCGTTTAAGTTAATTTAAATTAGATAAATAAAACAATTTACTTTTATAAATCCAGAGTTTCTGGTGTACTGACCTCTTGTAACAAATCCTGAGATGCAATAGCTTTCAGCACATTCTTTTTTGATGTTTCTTGCATTTCGCCTCCAATTAAAAGTTCGTCCAATATAAAATAAGCTTTTTCAAAATTAAAAATTATATCCAGTTCACAAACCTAGAAATATATTTAAAGTCAGTAGGCATATTATTTAATCGCAAATAGTAACTACAGATATTATTTTACAATATGATTAAAGGTTGATTATCTATAATTATAATTGACAAGCATTTAAGGTCCTGCGCAGTAGACGCATTTTTATTTTATTTCAATTCTCCTACTCCTTAATGAACTTCTAATATATATAATATATAAGATTGTATATAAAACAAAAATGCGCACATAGTTGAAATTTTTTTACTCATATGATTTTATTATTCAGCAAATACATTGTGCATATGTGAGAACTTATGAAAATAATAAACAAAAGCAAACAAATCAGTTATTATAATTTACATTATGTACTTGCAAATGAATCTATGTACAAATGCCAAAAAAAAAACAAAAAGACAAATTCATCTAAAATTAAAAATATAAAAACAACAAGAAAACAAATCACTTGAATTCTTCATTTTTATCTTTTTAAGTAACTGTTTCTAAATTTTGGTTATTTGTAGTAATAATATAGTTTTTATTAAACTTATGTATTATGTAGTTATATATATAAATACCTCTTTAATGACATTTTTTATTTTTAGTGATTTTATCACTAAATGCCACTTACTATAGGGAATATATCGGAAACGAAGCAGTATATGAGGGACGTGTATTTATGTGTCCTAAATAAAACTTACTAACCACAAAACTTTTTATTAAACACGAGTGGTTTATGCTATATCGTGCGAAGTCTATGTCAGTACGTAAATTACTCTTTTTTTTTAAAACTTTAAATTTGACTTCAACTTGAAATATAATTACTCAACAGGTGCCCCTAGTCCATAATTATAATAGACAAGCATTTAAGGACCTGCGCAGTAGACACCTTTTAATTTTATCTCGCTTCTCCTTAATGAACTCTTAATATATAAATAAGTGGTACACTTATACCCCGATTTACGTCACTGAATGGTTCCACAAAAGTAGGACGTAAATCAAACCGATGTAAATCGAAACATTAAACATACGTGTTCATACATTTATGCACATTTTAACACAAATTTATTCAATTACATGCATACAAACTTGAAAAAGTTAAATTACACATAAATAATATAAAACAAGTGATTTTTATAGAATTTGTGATAAAAATATATACAAAATATAGTGTAAAAAAATTTTACTCTGAACTTGATAACATCGCGCATGCTATTTCGTATTTCATATTTCTAATACAAAAAATTATTTGAATATTTTCTCATTATTTTTTTTCTTTTAAACTTTTTTTTTATAGGATAAGGATATTACGTAAAGCAGATATTAGTTATTTTAGAAATATTTTTAAAAATATCAAAGACAAGAAAACATTTAATTTCTCAAAAAAAAAAAAACAATTTTTTTGTTTTTGTTAAAAAATGTTGATCTTATCCTTACACATTTTGCCATTTTATGTTTTTCTTTTTAATAAGAGTAGAAATACTTACTACATATACATATAACAAACAAAAATATTGTTTTACGATCGTTGTTAAAAATAAATGAAAGTCAATTTGAAAAACTTAAAAACAACAATCGAGCCATAATTACAAAATAAAAATATTACTCAAGGAACTCTAATTTCAAATCTTTTTATTTTAATTGCTAGATCAACAATATTTAAATTATTTTTATTTTTCTGCAAAAATATATGACAAAAAAAAAGTCAATACGTAAATACATAGTTATAAATAAAATTATGTATTTAAATTATTTTCCTTTTTTTTTGTAAAAATATATGACTAAAAAAAATCAATACATGATAGTCATAAATAAAAATATTTTTGTCATCAACTCAAACCCTGAAAAAACATAAAAAAATTCAATCTGCATATCATATAATTTTTTTTAAATTTCTGTATAAGAATATTTTCTTTACAAAAATAAACCTGAACTCAATTCATATTTTTGTTTATTTATTTTGTTTATATGCATTTGTGAATTTACAGCATATGTGAAGCACAAAATTTTTTTGATGAAAAAACCTCTCCACGACGTAACAAAAATGTCTTTCTATAAACATTAGTTTTTAGAGAAGGGAATGAGAGACAAGGAGAGAAATCATGCAATGCAACATTGTCTAATTAGACCCATTACTTGCAATGAACCTATAAACATGTCAAATAATAACAAAACAACAAATACATCTAAAATAAAAAATATTAAAAGAACAAAAAATAAAAATTAAATCAAGAATTCTTCATTCTTAGTTTTTTTTAATAACTGTATCTAAATTTTGGGCATTTGTAGCAATCATATAGTTTTGATTAAAAATATGTAGGTACATGTACATATATACCTCTTTAATTACAAAAATATTTTATTTTTTAGTAATTTTATCCACCAAAAACCACTTACTATAGGGAATATATCAGAAACGAATCAGTATATGAGAGAGGTGTATTTATGTGTCTAAAATAAAACTTACTAACCTCAAAACTTTTTATTAAGCATGGTGTAGAGTGATTTATGCTATATTGTAAGAAGTCTATGTCAGTACGTAAATTACTATTTTTTTTTTTCAAAACTTTAAATGTGGCTTCAACTTGAATTATAACTACTCAACAGGAGCCCCTAGTTTTATTATATTATACAAATACAGGTGATGTTGAAAAATATACATATGGATGAATCCACAAAATATCTACCAAAAAACTATTAAATTTTAAATACACTTTTTTCTAAACCCAAAATTTAAAAGATCGTGCTCAAAATTGGTACAGAATAATGCGCTCAATGCTCATGAAAAAATCAACACAAGAAAAAATAAGCACATTCCACAAAAAGAAATTTACATTAATTTGTGTACAACCATCCAGTTTTTAATTTTATTCATATCCTCTTTAATTTTACTTTGTAATTCCTGACTGGATGCTTCCTCATATACAATTGCTATATCATTATCGTACATGAATGATGTTCCATTCAATTCTAGATCTAAAAAACGACTTACATAAATACAAAATAAGGTTGGTCCCAGAGAAGACCCTTGTATTACTCCATAGTTATTTTCTTCGATGTTACTTTTTATGGCATCACATTCTGCATATTGAAACCTGTAATTTATATATCTTCTAAACCAACAAAACTCCTTTCCACGAACTCCATTTTCTATTAGAATTTTCAGTAATATATCTCTAGCCAATGGGTCGAACGTTTTTTTTTACATCAAAGATAGAGACTACTTTTTTATTTTTATCAAGTCCCGATTGTATTTTCGATAACATGTCCAATAAAGCTGCTTGTGTATTTGATTCTTTTCTAACTCCATACTGCTGTTTATCTTTTACTTTTCCAGAAATCTGCCAGTTGACCGTTCACAACTGTTTCAATTATTTTTTTAAATATTGGTGATATAGCGATTGGTCTAAAATCTTCTGGTTCATTGTAACTACCTGTATTGTTTGTTATTGGTATTATTTTTGACATTTTTGGAATTTTAGACATATCACCTTGGTTGAGACTCATGTTTATTAGTTTTGTAGTATTTTCAGCTAACTCTTTTTTGCATTCTTTTTCCACTAATGCTGGTATGGTGTCAGCTCCAGCTGAATTTGTGCTTGTTAAATTTGAAATTAGTTTGCAAACAGTTTGTTGATCTATATTCTTAAACACAAATGTATCACTGGTTTCATCTTTGGCAAGTAAAACCCATCAAATTTTTTTGCCATGACCTCTCCAACTGATGCGTAAAATTTATTAAACTCATTTAATTTTAATATTTTTTCATCTTCTTTCAATTCATTGTTCGCATAAAATTCATTTACTTTTTTTTACTTCACTCCGATTAACTTTTTTTTTTATGTAATTCCAGTTTTTTCTAGGGTCATTGTCTGCTATTACAAATTGTCTTCTGTCATAATCCTCTCTTTTTGTTTTTAATTGCTTTGTTCAGCCAATATTTCTACTTGTCCTTCATAAATATTGAGCACCTATTTTGACAATACTTTTTGTACCAGCAACTTTTTTTTTCTATTATCTCATCGTTATTTTACTACAATTTGTTGTTTTTACAACGGTAACACCTTCAATTATTTCTTGACATTTTGTTATAAACTCTATTGTGAATTGGCTAGTATCATTAATTGGCTAGCAGCATTTAATTTGAACGTTTTATGATTTTAAAAAAATGTACTTGATCTTCATTTATCCACGATTTGGCTATAATTATAACATGAATAGTTTGCTTAAAATTGTCTAACCAAGCGCGATTCCTCTAAAAGTTCATTTCGTTCATGAACGACTAGAAAAATCTCTAATCTATTTTCTATATATTTATAACTTTATTTACTTATTTGCTTACTGTTATGATACTAATTTACAGATTATTATATTATTAATAGAAATAGCCATAATATTGTTATGTAAAATTAAATGCAAAATCAACTGCGTTTACTTTCGATTTTAACGAAATCCTCCTAATGATTTAAAAACTAAAATTAATACATACATAGATATTCTATTCTGTATCCTTTTTTTTATGTAAGACAACATGCATACAAATACAACATGCAAAATAATAAGCAACGCGTTCACCTTCTGTGTACACGAAATCTCCCTTCGCATTGTAATGAATGAAAATAAAAAAAATCATACATACATAACATATTCTATACTGTCTGAATACTTTTATATGCAAAATAAACACGCGCGACTTAAATGTTTTTATTGCTTCGGCAATAAAAAATAAAAACAAAATTTCACTTTTTAAAAAACAAAATTTATTTTTATTGACTGTACTCTTCAGAGTTCAAACTAACAGTAAAAATACAAAAAGCTTTTATTTAAAGTTGTTTTAAATTTGTGGAAACATAAATTGATGTGTTTGCAAGTTTTTCATGAGAATCACAATTTTATTATTTCTCATAAAAACTTGGTTTATGCAAAAATATGCTGATTTAGATTTTATTAGGAATTTCATAATTTTAATAAAATAAGAATAAATTATATTAATATTAGAATTGTATTTTAAAATTATTATGTGAAGGAAATGAAGTATCGTCTTTCGAACTCAAGGTTTTGGGTTCGTTAATCTTCATTGACGTAACTCCTCCTTCGCTTGATTTGAGACTCTCCTGAGTCGACATATTAAATTTTATTTTAAACAATTTATGCTTCCAGACTATTGTTACAATTAATATTATTATTATTACTATTATACAAATTACAATTGATTCATATATAAAATTAGTTTTTTTCTGATATTTGAGTTCGACAATTTCATTTAAATTTTCAAATTGTTTTAATACAATGTCGTCAAAAATCAATTCATTATTAGCATCTTTTATATTATCCATAAAATTGGGTATTGTAAAACCCTGTTTAAATTCTTTTTGATTATTTTGTATAGTATGATTATTTATTTTAATAGAACAATTATTGAAATTTATTAAATAATTTCCTTTCATTAAAAACTTTCTTTCATCACAATTACTAGAAAGTTGTACATTATTTTGATTTTTTGCTAAAACTAGTCCCTCTTGTATTTCAAAAATTTCAGATATATTATTAAAAGACTTAATACAATTAAGTTTAGTTATACAATTTCTTAATAATTTTAAATTCTTTAGATCAGTATTTTTAACATAACTATAAATTTTATTTTCATATTTAACAAAATTTTGAGGGTTAAAAGTAAATTCTTTATTTGTTTTATTAGTTATAGGAACTAAAAGTGTATTTTGTAAAACAATTATTTCTTTTGGAATTTTTATTACAAATATTAAATTTTCTTTATTATCAATTAATGTTCCTAATTTAAGGTTTTGTAACTTATTAAAATCTATATTATATTCATTTATTTCTTCATTTGTGAGCAAATTACTATGTACAATTCCTAACCTTGCTGAGAGAATATTGTCTTGTAAATGTTCAATGTTATCTTGTAAAATTTTTAGTTTCAGTACATAGTCCGTATATATTACTTGTTGAAATAAATTTTTATCGTTACTTCGAATTATGTTCAAACTGTTTGTTACGGTGGATCTGTCCTTTTCTATTATTTGTTTAAGTTTTGTAAAAGTTTCGTTAAAGTTTTGATTGATTTTTATTTGGTTATTGAGATTATTAATGACATTATGGTTATTGGAATCGATTGTTTTGAGATGTTCTTCGATTTCCTGTCTGTCAATGTCGTCCATTGTTCCATAAAGCCATTTGTGAACAGTTCCGACAAAATTTAATAAACCTCGTTTTTGTCTGTGGGGTATCAGTGTTTTTATTTTATTGCGAATAGTTTTAATTTGAAATTGTAGAGTAGTTGCCTTGTCTTGTAAATCAGTTTTATTAATGTTAGCTTCTAAATTATCTAAAATATTTGAAATTTCATTAGGATTAATTAAATGTAGAATTGTATTATAATTTTTTATTATGTTGACTTCATTGAGCTTGATTTCTGCGTATCCTACTTCTGTATTAATTAGTTCGACTGTAAGATGTGCTTGGGCAACTGTCAGCATCGTTAGAAGTAACAGTGTTTTGAATGTAATTTTTACCTGCAAATTTTGATTTTCTTTTAATATTAGAAGGGTAAATGTTTTGAAGTTTCTGTTTTGTGTATTTTGGTTGCTCTTTATGCCTAACACTTTTATAGTTTTTGATATATCCCTCACTCCTATTTTCTATGTATTCCTCTCTATTTTTATTGAGTTTATTAATGTACTTGACTTTTTCGTTTAATAACCTATTGTAAATGATATTCTTATCACATTTTCCTTCTTGAATATTGAAGGGTTTTTCTTTAGTTACAGAATGGTGGCTGTTATTATACCACTCTATGGCCTTACTCATTTTTTCAATAACACTACTCTGTTTGTTTTCGATTCCTAGCATTCTTATTTTTTCGCTTAAAGTATTGTGTAGACGTTCGATGTCTGCATTACCGGTGTGATTGTTGGGTTTTACTAAGTGTAACTCTATTTTTTCGTTTTTTAAGTAATCTTTTATGTTGACACTTTTAAATTCATTGTCTGTAATGAGTTTTTTGAAATTGCCCTTTTGAGATTTGAATTCCCTTAGTTTTTCAATTATTGTTTGATTATTTCTGTCAGAAAGATAAAAAGCTGTAGCAAATTTAGAAAATCTGTCAATAAATGTCAAAAAGTTTGCTTTGGAATTAGTGTATACATCCATATGAATTATTTCTTTAATATCTTTAGGGGTTTCAGTTATGTGAAATTTGGGTCTAATCGGATTTCTGTCATATTTGACTCTACTAGAAGTATCACAGTTGTTTATAAATTTTTGAATGAGAATCTTTAGGTTAGGGAAATATATTTGTTTTTTCAATCCCTCATAATTTTCATTAATCCCAGTATGTCCGGTTTCGAATTTATGATAGTTTTCAATTTGTTTATAGGTGTCCTCTTCATTTTCCATGTCTTTAGCATGAAATGAACACTTTACAAATTTTAGGTTTTTAAAATCTTGAAAAAGGTCAATAATTTTTTGCTGTAAGATATTATACTCTCCGTCGCTTAATTCTGAGTATATACCTATTTTTCCTATTTTTACATATCTGCGTAAAATGTCAGTAAGATTGTTTTTAATGTCTTCTGAATTAATATAAATTTTTCGATTTTTGTGTTTTATTTCAAGTTCATTTAATTTGTTATTTGTTAATATTAGTTGGGTTTTGAAACGGTTAACTATGGAATCTAATATTGGTATATGATTATTTAAATTTTCGCTTTGCGAATGAACAGTTGAAAAGCTTCTGTTTTCATCTTCATCTACATTGTTGTTCATTGAGATGTCAGAGAGATTATCATCTTCAGATTGATTTACTCCGACTAAATTAATTTCATTGGTGTTGTTATCAATTCGACTTAAAAAATCGGCAACCTTGTTCTCTTTGCCCTTTATATAATCTATATTAATGTCATATTCTCCAAGTTTTAATAGCCATCTATATAGTCTTGGGTTGACATCTTTTCCTCTAGTTTTGGCGAATAACCACTTTAGTGGTTGGTGATCTGTCAGGAGATCAAATTTTACGCCGTATAGATAAGGTCTAAAATAATTGATTGACCAGACAATTGCGAGAAGTTCTTTCTCAGTGGTGGAATAGTTTCGTTCATGCTCATTAAGTGTTCTGCTAGCGTAACATATGGGACGATTGTCCTGTTGTAGTACAGCTCCTATAGAAAATGCACTAGCATCAGTGATTAGTTTAAATTTTTTTCTAAAGTCAGGATATTTTAAAATTGGGGCTTCAGTTACTATTTGTTTTAATTTTTCAAAAGAATTTATGTAGTTGAAATCATTTGTGTTTATTTTGGAATTTTTCTTTAAATACTTGGTCATTGGCTGAGCTACCTTTGCGTAATCTCGAATAAATTTTCGGTAGTAGCCGGTGATTCCAAGAAAAGATTTTATTTGTTTCTGAGTATGCGGTAGTTTGAGTTTTAAAATGTCAGAAATTTTCTTTGGGTTAGGCTTCACTCCTTCAGGGGTTAAAACATGACCAAGGTACTCGGTTTCCCTTGATAAAAAATTACATTTATCAAATTGTATTTTCAAGTTGTGTTCTTTTAATTTAGTAAATATTTTCTTTAGACTATCTATATGTTCTTCTAAAGAAGTACTGAACACTAAAATATCATCCAAGTAGACGACGCAATTTTTATAAATATACTCCTTCAGGACTGAGTTCATGAGACGTTGAAAAGTTGCCGGAGCATTTTTCAATCCAAATGGCATTCTTATGTACTCGTAGTGTCCCAATGGAGTGGAAAAAGCGGTCTTTTGCCTATCTTCTTCCTGTACTGAAATTTGGTGGAACCCTTTGGCTAAGTCCAGGGTTGTGAAATATTGGGCTCTCCCCAACTTATCTAAAATATTTTCGATATTTGGAATCGGGAATTTATCATCTACCGTTACCTCGTTCAGTTTGCGGTAGTCGATGACAATTCTCCATTTCTTTTGCCCCGAATTGTCCATTTTCTTTGGAACAATCCAAAGTGGGCTGTTGTATGGAGAGTTACTTTCCCTAATTATTCCTTGTTTTAACATGTCCTTTATTTGCTTTGATATTTCTTGTTCATGGACTTGTGGGTACCTGTATATCTTACTATATATAGGTGTATTTGTTGTTGTGATTATTTGGTGTTTTATTTTTGTGGTGCTAGTTAATTGATCTCCTTCTTTAAAGAAGAGATCTTTATAACTTTTTAGTAGTTTGGTAAGAACTTTTTCTTCTTCAGAATTTAAATTCTTGAAAAGTTTATCAAATTCTATTTTGCTACATTCTAATTCGTTAACTTCATTTATATCGAAGGGACAACTGTTTACAAACTTTATTTTATTGTTATTTATTTCCATAGTATTATTTTGCATATTAATTATTGCTTGTAATGGTCTTAAAAGGTTTTGCCCTATTATGGCATCAAAGTTTTTATTTGTGAGGTTGGTCAATTTCCAAATTACAAAAGCGTCCTCATCAAATTCTATAGGTAAATTTGTTTTTATTTCTTTATTTATATAAATTGTTTTGTTGAGTGTATTAAAAGCAATAGGGTTTTTTATATTAATTCTTTTATATTGGGGAAGTTTCTTAGAATCTAAAAGACTAGTAGAAGACCCTGTGTCAATCAGGCATCTTATTTTCTCTTTCCCAATTGTAAGATCAACTAGCGGTAAGTTTGTTTTTGAGGTATTGATAGAAAATTTACCTCTTGTTGGTCAACATGGTCAACTTCCATGGGTTCTGTTTGCCTATTGTTAGTACTTAACCTACTATTATTAGATAATCTAGATTGTCCAGATTGTTCAAATTGTCTAGAATTGTGGTATCTGTTGTTATTGTACTGTCTATAGTGAGGATTTTGGTTGTTGTAGTTATTATTTTGATAATTGGTGTTATTATAACTGTGATTGGAATTTCGGTTACCTAATTTTGTTTGGCTAGAATTTGTATTTTGGTCAGTATTGTTCTGGTAGTTTCTGTTATATCGAAATTGATGTGTATTTTGTTTATTATTTATATTAAAACTATTTGAATTAAAATTATTTTTATTAAAATTTGTATTTTTATATTTTTGAAAATTATTTACACTTTTATTCTTATAAAAATTGTCTCTAATTAAACCTGATGTTTCAAGTAAACTATAAGCCGTTCTCAAACTTTGTACATTTCTACTTAAAATAAATGATGATAAATGAGGGTCAATATTATTTATAAATGTTTGTAATATAATTGACTCATTTACCATTGGACTAAATTGTGTAGGTTTTCTTACATCATATTCGTATTTTTCGTTTATTTTATTTAATATATAGAGTAACTTATTATAATATTCACTTACTGTGTACATTTTAGTTGCGAATACTTCTGCATATAGTTGGTGGTAACTCTCCTTTACTCCAAATACATTAGTTAGTGCTGTTTTGATTTGGATCCAATTTGGGTTGTTTCCTAACGTTCTTATTACTTCGAGTGCTGAGCCTTGAATTTTATTTATTATTGTTCGTTGAAAAACGTACTCCTTGATGGCTGGATGTTGGTCGAGTAGAGGTACTAATGTATCGACCTCTCTCAGGAACGATGTAAGTGCATAGCTGCTATCACCGTTAAATTCATGGATTCTCTGACATTCTTTCATTATATCATTTACGGAAAGAAGGTCGGAGTTGTTTACCATGTTTTCACCACTATTTTCGTTGCTCATGTTGTTAGTTGTTGTGTCACTTATTAACTTTTTTGGAATGTAATATAGTTCAAGTTTTTCACTTTTATTAGAGTTGTTTTTTATTTTTGGCATATAGTTGTTTTATATGTTTTTTTTTTTTTGTTAATTTTATATTTAATTTTATATGTTTCTTTTTTTTTTTTTTTTTTTTTTTTATAAGTTCTAACTAATTAAAAAATTTTTGTTTAATTTAATTAATTTAAAAAATTTTTTTTTTTTTTGTTTGTTTCTTTTCAGGTAAGAAATTTTCACTTTGTTTTAGGAATCACAATTTGTTAAGTATGTATTGATTTTTTTTTTTTTTTTTTGTATTATTAAATTATTTTTTTTTTCTTATTTTATGTTCGATCACGAAATTGCTTATCTTCAGATAGCAAAGTTACCGAATGCGCCACTTAAATGTTTTTATTGCTTCGGCAATAAAAAATAAAAACAAAATTTCACTTTTTAAAAAACAAAATTTATTTTTATTGACTGTACTCTTCAGAGTTCAAACTAACAGTAAAAATACAAAAAGCTTTTATTTAAAGTTGTTTTAAATTTGTGGAAACATAAATTGATGTGTTTGCAAGTTTTTCATGAGAATCACAATTTTATTATTTCTCATAAAAACTTGGTTTATGCAAAAATATGCTGATTTAGATTTTATTAGGAATTTCATAATTTTAATAAAATAAGAATAAATTATATTAATATTAGAATTGTATTTTAAAATTATTATGTGAAGGAAATGAAGTATCGTCTTTCGAACTCAAGGTTTTGGGTTCGTTAATCTTCATTGACGTAACTCGCGTTCACCTTAAATTTGCACGGAATCTCCCTTAAAAAAAAAAAAAAAAAAAAATCCAACAACAATTTAACCAGCCATTTCGTTCAAATTTGTTATGAACGATAGCCTTTGCTTTGAGAATGAGAATTTATGAGAAAATGAGAATAATGAGAATACAAGAAAAAAAAAATTCTTAAAATTTTATTTGCACATACGCTTATACTAATGTTATTTTTTTGTTGAAGAAAACAAAAAAAGTAGCAAAATATTATTTTATTTGGTGGACAGTAAACACACGATTATTATAAATGTTAATTTTTTTTTGTAGGCATATTAAAAGGAGAACTTAGTAAGTTTTAATTTTATTTTCATTTTACTCTGTTATGTAGGTTTGTTAAATTCCAAAAATTTAAAGGAATATTCAAAAACTTTCCCAACAAATTTGTTGAATGATTTAAAAAAATCTTATTTTGAATATTTTGATATTATTGGTGATAAAAATGAATTGACTATTTTTATAAGCAAAGTCATTTTTGCGACAAATCTATACAGAAAATTTACTAAAAAACTTTATTGGATGACGTAGTTTCTGTTTTTCCGGAGACTGCTAAATTATGTGAGCTGGTTTTAGCAATAACGTTTTCAACATTATCAGTAGAAAGATCATTCTCGACGTTAAAAATAATTAAAACCAACTCTCGCAATACAATGGAGCAGAATAGATTGTCAGAACTGGTAATTTTTCGGATAGAAGAAGAATTTCTAAGTCAGCTTCAGTCAGAAGAAATGAAAGTTTTTTAGAAATTTTGGCCAAAAATCATGATTGAACACTTTTAGACCTTATTTATAAATCAAAAATTTAATAAAATTACACATTGTTATTTAATATGTGAAAAGTAAGAATAATTTTCCACATGGTACCACATGGTGCCCTTCGAGAACTTTTTTGCTTTGAACGAGTAACTTAAAATATCACGAGTCGCCACTGTGGCTAACATACATTCGATTTCATCTAACTTATTAGTTATACTTCTGGTGTTGAAATGTAAAAATTTTTACTTTGACTTCGTTAAGGTTATAAATATTCGTTTTCACATAGGTATTTAGTGGCAAACTATATGTAATACTGTAAGACATTTAAATTGGTCTCCTCAAGTACACGTATCGCTTTAGTTTTTACTGTTTTTCTAATAAATAGCTTGCCATTTGTTGCCCAAGTAAATTCGTTTATTTTATTTTCAAATCTCTTAATCTTTCATTTATGAATATGTATTCTATTTTGTATTTTATTTTTTTATCTGCTATGGTTTCTATTTGAATATCATTTTGTTTATTGAAGATCTCCGTAGTTACTATGTTCTTTTTTAGTGCTTTCAATAGTTTAACCTTTTTTTTTGTTTATTGAATTTAATGATAATTTTATTTTGCTCACCTGACTTAGAGCTTTTGTTATTCAAAATATAAGATTCTCTAATATCGTTCGCTTCCATATTTATCCCTAACTTGTTAACTATTTTGATTATTGCTGTATCAGAATTTACACATAATTCTGAAGGAACGCTAGTTATTTCAACACTTTTGATATTTCCTTTTTGCTTAATTTTCTCTATAATTGTATTTTTATTGATTTTTTTTTTATTATGTTTTTGATAGTAACTTAGGTAGAATCCCCTTTTCGTGCTTAATTAAGTACGGTACTGCAAGTTTATACTACAATATCTACAATGTTTTCGAGCATTTATTTATCAAAAACTACTACTATTGTCAGGAACTAAGCCTTCTTAAATAGAACAGCTTTATAAGAAAATATTTTTATTGCACTTATTACACTGATTATTATTTACATTTGACATTTTGACATTTTTTGTGATTTTATTCTTACTAATCTCTCTTTCATTATTTATATATACAATGCGTAATTTACTACTAATGCTGTGCTGTGTCTATGTATGCCCATATATGGCTATATCACTTATTTCGTATTTAAAAAGTACCAGTGGACCCCAGTGCAATTGCACAGTAGTAACTTTATTAGATAACAACATCATCTTTGATTCATATGAATTTATATGAATCTTATTAATTTTTTTTCTGTATTTAGTATTTTTAGTATTTTTTAGATAGGTGGGAACCCTCGAAGGACACCAAGTGATTTCAGTCACGCGCGTGTAAAACAACAATGGTAGAGAGGGCCTTAAACCCCCTAAAAACAACTCTTTTTTGTCTTTAAGTAAATTTAAATCAATTAAAAGCTTTAAAAAAGTGATTTAAAAATGAAAGATATAAAAATGTAAAAATTAATGTATTTTTCTGTTTTTAGTATTTTATCATAGTATTTGAATTGCTTAACTTTTTTCTGTTATTGGCCTATCCTTATATCTCTTTAATCTGAATATATACCATGAAAAAGAAATCTTATCTCTATCAATTTGACATCAATTACGGTAAAAACCGGTGATAGTCACTACTCGTTATAGGCACAACTCGCTTTTACTGTCATCATCTTTTTTAATATTTTTGTATGTATTTTAATTCATTTTTAGTCAAAAACGTTTGTAGTCACAATTCTGTTATAGTCAACAATTTTTCTGTTCTTTATTACAAATATGTATATTTTGTGATTACATAACAGAATTGCTATTTATGAATTAAATAAAGTTAAAATTGTTATACGAAAGATATTTTATTGAATTTTGTTTATAAAGAAGCAATTTTCTTTTGACTACGCTACGCCTATAGTCACAAAACGGTTATAGTCATACATATTACGGAAATTTAGCAAATGACTATAACCGTGTTTTACTGTATATATTTTTTTTAAATAGCAGAAGCAAATGAACTAACATTTATTATATCATTTTTAAAGAGTATGATCTGATTTTTGTTTTCAATTTTTGTTTGTGTTTTCGTTTTTGTACTTTTTCTATAAGTTTGTGGGTTTATTTAAAATGAAAAAATTTTTATGAAGCCTTTTTAAAAATTGTTGTGATTGAAATTTTTTTTAGAGTATAGATGTCGCTCAACTTGCAAATAACCGTCATTTATTTGGTGTAACGATTTTAAATGTTTTAAGTATTCACCATCAAGAACTAACTAATTTTTTTTTTTTATACATGTCCAAAACACTAGGTGGGGATTTTTTATACCGATTGGTACGTTAGGCTAGGGTGGAAAAGGAAAATTAGGAAAGAAGGATGGTAAAAAAGGGAAGGAGGACAATTACGAAAGAAGGTGTTAATGTTCATCTTGAATTTATTTAGGTGATAAATATAGAATTTGTCATGTTTTGGGAACACATATGATGGAATTTGGTTCCACATTCGGGATGTTGAGGTTATAAACGAATTTCCATAACTAGTCTTTTGCCATCAAGGGATTTCAATGGGTTAGAGATGAGCGCATGCTGCTGTGCTGTCGTCGCAAAGCTGTGGATTGGATTGAAAGTGATTTGGAGCAAATTATTTATAAATATATATAAGGAATAGGGTAGGTGAGAGAACTGATTCTTGGGGAACACCAGCGTTTATTTGGAATTGATCGGACTTAAATCCATCAACTAAGACTTCAATCGTAATAGCTTGAAATTTTGCTAATAATGCCATTACTCGATCGAAAGCTATGCCATACTCGATCGAAAGTTTAAGAAATATCCAGAGCCACAATATTTGCTTCACCCAAATTGTACAAGCAGGTATTTAGCTTCTCGTTAAGGTATGTCATTAAATCACCGGTGGACCAGTGGAATCTAAATCAATATTGCCTATCGTATTGATATTTGATCACCTTTTTGTTTATTAAGATTTCCATCACCTTGCAGAGGATCGATATTATAGCTACAGACATGTAGTTGGAGGGATCGATTTTGTCGCCTTTTTTGGGAATTGGGTTGATATGCGCAATCTTCCATTGTGTTGGGTATTCTCTGTAGAGTAGAATAAATGGAATAAGTTGCGCAATGGTTTTGAAATAGCGAAGGCTATATGTCTTAGAACCATTGCAGGGATGCCATCGGGACCGGTAGACTTTCTGATATTCAGATTCTTAAGTACCTTACCAACGGGTAAGGATGAGTTACTTATAGGAACTGAAGGTGGATTTTGAGTCGTTGGGGGAAGTTTGGAATTAGCAGAAAACAATTTAGCAAATAAATTTGCTTTTTCAACCGAATCTGATATTATTTTGCATTTATATTATCTGGTCTATTAGTGGCGGAAATGAAGAATTATGCATGACGTTTTTAGCAAAGGACCAAAAGGTTCTGCTAGTGTTAGGGAGATATAAGATTTCTTGTCTCAACCTTTGAGTATGTAAAAACTTCTGCTGGTTAATGACCTTTTTACAATTATTCCTGACGATGTTGTAATTCTTCCTTGATCCCTCTGACTCATTGGCCATGAGATTCCTAAATGTCACATTTTTTTCTTTAATAGCTTTCCTACAGACGTCGTTGAACCACGATGTAGATGATTTTTTTACGCTTTTTAACAAGTTAGGAATAAAAATTTTCATACCAAACTTAATCGTTTTGCTAACAACGTCTGTAGCAAAGTCGACATTTTTTTGTTAGAAACACAAGGACCAATCAAAGCTTGTTAAAAAATTGTTTAGACCATTCCAGTTGGCTCGATTATAATGCCAGATCAATCTTTTGGGATGAATATTTTGCTTGGTCAATGTGCTTGTAAAGAAAATGCATTTACAAGACAATGGTCAGGTTTTCCAAGTCCAGAACTAACGAAGGTGGAATATTTTTCGGGATGAGAGGTCAGAAATAGGTCTAAGAGATTCTTTTTATCGCCAAACCGGTCCGGGTTCTTGTTGCACTTTTTACAAGTTGAGAAAAGTTGTGTTAATTAGAAAAAAGTTCTACTTGCGTGCCTTTGGAAGTATTGCGACTAGAATGTTTGAGCCAGTTGATATTATGAACATTAAAATCTCCGGCTAACACAATTTCAGATTCTGGATGGTCTCGGGCCTACTGAATTGAAGTGATCTGTATAGAAAACAGAAGTGAATGATGTGCTTTCCAACATGGATTTTTACCCACATGTAGTGGAACAGTGGGTTGAAGCTCTTGAAGTTGTGAAGAGTATTGTAAGCAACATCAGATCGTATATTATATAGGGCAAACCCTTCGATGGGGAACAAAAAGTCGAACTAGTGAATAATTGTTAATGTTGAAATTATTTTCACTGTTTACTTGGGTTTCACTTAATGCTAAAATTGCTGCATTTTCAGTATGTAAATGAGCTTCAACATCATGGAAACTTGTTGATAAGCAACTAATGCTACAAAAATTGATTTTGAACATGAAAGAACACGATAAAAATGACACTTTGACACGAAGTTGTAAAGTATTATCATACACTATAGTATAAAATACAGTGAACAAAAAACAGTCATTACCTACATTTCACAGCTTTTAGTACCTTATCGTATGCAGGGAATAACTAATCTTATCCATTGTAGATTGCCAAACAAACAACAATCAAAATAACAAAACAAAAAAAGGGAAAAATCAAAATGTATAAGGTAATATTTTAAAATTTTTGTGGTGTAATTTACTATTCAGCTATTCTTGCTTTTTTACTTCCCACGTCGTTCATCTTGTATATTATATATAAGAATTAACATCGAAAGATAGAATGTGCAAAAAAATCTTATGCGCACGGAGTCCTTTAAATAATAATAATTTCTATTAAATTACAACAACAAAAAATGTGATACATAAGAAATCTTATGAGCGAAATATATGAATTTTTTTTTATTCCTTCCCTGTTTTCAATGTTTTCATTCTTGCACAAAGATTTTAATTTTTATATACTATTCAAGTTCATGTTAAATATAGGCTAGGTAGGTAGTGGATTTTGTTGTTATTTATAATATGAAGATTTATTATATAGATATAGATTATGGCAAAATTTAATATATGGAATAAGTATATAATATAAATAATCAAATGTTGGTAAAAAATAAAATAAAGTATAATGTATGGATATGTATATTTGAACACGCATATAGTATTCGTGTTATATATATATTATTCGTATTATAGGTAATACTAATAATAATAATTTATATGGCAGTATTGTGAAATTGAAAAAAAAAATTATTAAAAAGGAGACTAAAACAAGTGCTATATTTTTGTTTAATATTTTTTATGTTGAAAAAAAGTATAATATAGAAAATAATATTAAATCTTTCTTGACGCTTCTTGGCGCCCTGTTGCACATATAGACGGACCCGTCCTGCCTAAACAATTGCATATTCTTTAATAATCAGAGAAACAGACTATTTTCAAAAAATCCTACCTAAAAATCCTATCTAAAAGAAACAATCACCGATAAGATTAAATTAATAATTAAATTTTTAAAAATAATTAACTTATGTGATAAACTATAACTAACATTTTCTAACAAAAAATTATAATTACAACAATATAAAAATAAAAATAGCTCTATGAATAATTCTGTAAACTTTTCAGCTGTACTCCATAATAATTTTTAGAATTTTAATTTTATTTTAAAAAATTTTTCTTAATAAAAAAAAAACAATGAGTAATTCAAATCAGAATATTGTAATAAATTAAACTAAAATTGTATTTAAAACTGTAAATCTAAATAATTAAATAGCCAAAGACCAAGATGTTAGTGCTACTTTTCTTTTGTACCCATATGTATTATGATTAATCAGATACTATCACTCCAATCGTGGTTGTCAGTTATCAGTATTATTTATCAGTATTTATGACAAGTTTCAGAAATTCTGATACGCCCTATCGTGGTTGTCAAAACTATCAGTTTTTCTGATCGATTGTAAATTTTATTAACGTCACTGATAAATTGGCATCGGGGTGCTTAAAATTTGTCATATTTTCTGATAATTGTCATAATCTGTATCAATTACAAATAAGTTGTATGATCAAAATAAATTTACAAAACAATGCATATAAGGATAATATTAAAATTGTCAAATAAAATTCATTTAGATCAAAAAAACTTTAAGTATAATTCTAAAATAAAAAAAAAAAACAAAAAAAACTGACTTGAAAATAAAAGAAAATTCTCAAAGACTAAAAGAAAAAGACAGGAGAACCAATAAAAATTAGAACGGGATTCAATTAACAATTTTTTCATATGAAATCATTTTTAATTGGTTTTGTTTCAATATGAATTCATTTTATATTTTCTATAAATAGGTGGTTTTATAGCAAATAAAAGACTGATAGTTAGTTTGATTCAACCACAATATTTAATTAGCTTATTTTTAATTTTATTTACATTTGATTTATATTTTATTTCACATTACTGAAAAAAAAAAACTTATTTTACTTCACATATATTTTTGTCTTTTCTATGAAATTACTTTACTTTAAACCTCTTTTTTATTTTATTTATATTAGATTAACACTTTTATTTTATATTTTATTTCACAAAAAATAATTAATTCAATGAATCAGCTGATTTTTGAAATGTCAATTTATCAGTATTCACAATAGTAAATTTTTTTCAGTAAGTTTATCAGTATGTATCAGTATAAGGACCACGATTCCATTTCTGATAAATATTTTCAGTTATCAATTTACTGATAACTGACAACCACGATTGAGCTCTATATGTCAATAAATAAAAAATAAAAATTCAAAACAGTCAGAGATTATTCAAGATAACATACGTGAAAGTTACTCAATAGCTTTTGCCGATGACGTTATACTATAATTAGCTAGCAATAATATTCATGATACACAATTAAAAGTTCAAAAACAATTTAACCTTACAGTTGATTATTGTCAAGTATGATTACTAAGCCTGAACGTAGACAAATGTGAAACTATTCTTTTCCGAAACACTGTTGATAAAGTCAATTACAATATCAAAAACTACTGGAAGGATTTGAAATAAGGACTAGAAATAATGTAAAATTAAACAAAAAAAAATAGTAAAATATTTCGGTGTTAATTTGCAACAAAATTTAAATTATGTTGTATCGAATATCAAGCATTTATTAGACCATTTATTTCATACGCTGGACCAATATGGTTTAACGTAAGCTTCAGTTTAATGGAAAATATCAGAAAATTTTAACGAAAATGCATAAGAGCTTGTATAGCTAGCAAATTAATATTTTAACCGTACAGCTAAATTTTGTTAATAAAATTAATCAGAAAACACTTTAACAGAGCTCTAAACACAAAATAAAATGGTTTAATATCCAACATATATTACCATTATGAACAGTACATTAAAAATTGTTTACAAACTGGTTTCATAGCGCCCGAACATTTTATTTATCTTAATTACAAGGATAAACCATTGAAAATTTAAAATATATAGGTCCATTCCTGAACATATCAACCGAATGAACATATCAAGAATGAACATATCAACCGAAATTATTGGTGGCTAAATAATATCTGAATTCGAGACATTCGAAATTTTTTGTGTTTGTATTTTGCTTGTTATTATTTTTTTTATTTTTACTTAGGTTAGTTTAGGTCTTAAGTTTAGTGTAAGTTTTATTATGAAGTTTTATAATTATGGTTTTTACCAAATTCTCCAAAATATAATATATTAAATCAAACTTATAACCTGAATGTTTATAACTGAAGTATGTGACGAGAAGAGAGTTAAAACTAAATAATTAAAAAATTAAATATTTAAAATTTAGTTATAAGAAAGAATAGGTAAAATCAAATTTTTTTTAATTTTTTTTTTAACGAAATAAAGAAATAAAAAAAAAGTATTAAAAGTCCTATCCTAGCGCGCGGTTGTTTTAAAACAAAATAGTAGATATATCATAAAGTTCTGAAGAATAAACTATTATATATAATTCAAAAAACGCAGTCAGAGTGTTTATCCCATAGACTTGGAATTATATAAAACAAAAAAAATTTAAAGTGACAACCACACAAAACAAAAATTAAATATAAACCGAATACGTTTTAAAGATTAGAAAATAATTAAAGAACTAAGATGAAAAATTGAACTTCATACATAAATTATTTTATTTTTTACTATTTAAATTTTATTGTATCGGTGACATCGTGAATGTTTTACAAAAAAATTTCAACCTGAGACAATGTAAAAAAAACTAGGTTGTCAATATTATTATCCGTAAAATAAGTTGGCAACATTGTGTAATTAGAGCTTTCTGAGACATTGTGTTTTAAAAATAAAAACAAAAAAAAATGTTATTTTATACTCATTATTGACATTTTGATTTATGGACAATTTTTTTTTTCAAGGTCTTCGGTCCCGACTTTTGAACCGCGGACCTATTCGAAAATTTTTTAAAAATTATTTATAATAACTATTAATAAGCTTTTTTCAGACAAGTAAAATTTAAACACGTGATGTAGAGTTTCGGCCCCAATTCCTTGGACCCCGGACCTATTGTCTTCATCACACTTAAAGGCCATTGTACTGATGAGACGTCGGACCTCTTGTTTGCATCGTGCTTAAGAGCCATTGTACTAAAGACAAGTTAAAAAAAAAAAATTTGCAAAAATGTTTCGTAAATTTTGTTTTTGTTTCAATCCCAAAGTAGAGTTTCAAAGTACATGCTACTACAAAAAAAGAAGCGTTTGTAACAAGTAACCCATTTTCCATTTACTAATAATCATATTAGCATTTGATTGCAAATATCGATATTTTGCAAGCAACATACTTTCTTCATCAGTGCTTGGGAAAAACTAATTTTCTTAATTCTTTTTTTTTCTTTTAATATCCTAATCCCTAACAATTTTATATTTTAACAATAGAGTTATAACTATTTGAAATTTTTAAGTTGAAGTTAAAAGTCTTTAAATAAAATAAAAATTATAAAATTAAAAGTTTTTATAAATAAAATGATTTTAGCAGAGTTAAATTTTTAAGTTTCTGATAGTGCTGAAAAACGCTATCAAATTGCAAGTTAAAAAACAAGCCAACATATAGTCGGGATTATTCCAATCCACTGGATTTGGAAGATTATACGTATACATGAAATTGATGAGTTATTATCTACAAAACTTAATTTTATTAACAGTTTTGATCTTTCCTGTTAAACAACATTGCTTTTATGGATTTATTAGAAAAATTAGGGTAAAAATTAAAATAGCCAATAAGTAAAACGTCGATTCCAAATATAATGAAAATGGCCAGCGTATTAAGATTCTGTGCGGTTTGTACCAAGGAAATCATTTGCAGCGTAGGAAATGATTTTCATGTCGGACTAGCAGAGAATTTTTTTTGTTGTGCTTAAGGAATTTGCATATGAAATTTGCAATTTATACTTATGTCCAAAATGGATCAAATTCCATTACGCACTAGAAGAAAAAAGTCAGACAAACATTATTTTTATCATTAAAGTAGAATTAGGGTCCTATTACACATCAATCATTCGTCAATATATCGTCAATCATTGACCGTTGATTGATCGTTGATTGATGAGAAATGATTGATGGTGGTTCTATTCTCATCAATCATGCAGGCAAAATTCCAATCAATTATGTTGTCAATCATTCCATCAATCAGCGGAATTAAAATAATTTTTGGGGAATGTTCAGATATTATTTTTTGGGAATGTTCAGATAAGGTTATAATATTAATTTGTGATGTAATTTTTATATTAATTTTAATAATCATAGTAATTATTGTAAAAAAACAATTGATATATTATTCAATGATATATTATTAATTTGTTGTTTTTTATACACAACATTTACTTTAAAAATTCAATTTAAACCGAAGTCAAAAGCATTCCTCCAGAAATTATATTTTCAATATTCATATATGTTTCGAAATTATTTAGAACACTTCCACAGTGTGTCCTTGCTAAATGTATAAAAAGATTGACGAGTGCATGATTGATGTGTCATCGGTCATCATTCTTTTCATCAATATATTGTCAATATATGGACGAAATGATTGATGAAAAGAATGATGTGTAATAGGCACCTTACTGAAATAATTTATTTACACTAACTTTCATATTGCAGTTTATTTGTAACTGGTCTTTCATTCCTATTAAAACTTATTTCAATACAAAATAATTATGAAGAATAAAGTAAAATACCTACTAACATTTAAACTTTTAAATTTATTTTTATTCCAAAAAATATCGCAAATATAAAACAAACTTGTATAAAATAAATTAATAAACTAAAATAAATGTCAACCTAGTACAGTGATGCCAGTAAATTAAATAAACTTCACCAACACCCATCATCATCATCAGTGAGGACCATTCTAGCAGCATATTATTCACTTTTGTCTCATACATATATTAATTTTTTGTTTAATAAATTTGTATACTATTTTATTTTGTATTTTAACTTTTTAAATTTCTTATTGTTATTGTAAATTGTAAAATTATTGTTTTTGCTTTTGTATATTATCTGATGTATTGTTTTGTTTTAATTGTAGTCATTATTAATGAAATACGTATAAACAGTCATCCCCTTCTTCGCCCACAATAGCCCAAAGAATGATTCAACACAGATTAACTAACAAATTTTAATTATTTACCTACTTGTAGCAGGTGCATTAGTAGCGACTGCTGATAATATATGGTTAGGTGTTAAAAACTACCATATACAGTAGTGTCTGCTTATGCAACTGCTACGAGTAATCATCATTTAAATTTTAATTTTAATTAGCATTTAATTTTCACTAATGTTTGATGTTTATCAATATGTTTATCAATAGTGCCACTCTTCGTTCCCCATCGTGGTATCCCTTTATATATTAGGTCTGATATCGCTTTCAACACTCTTCAGAACCAATTAAGCTCCATTCCTTTATTCCAATATTTATGGATAAAGATCCATGTTGACAAGGGTACTATACATTTCTGTTTTTTGTACAGATTACCTCAAATAAATGAGCAGGAAACTGTTGTAGCGTTAGACAACTTATCCAGTTAAATCAATAAGATTTTGGAAACTCATCTTCAATCTGAGATCGTACTGGCAATATACATAACAAGGACTGGCTCATTTACTCAAGTCACAATTCCCGCGAAGGTAAGCAAGTTGAACTTTTTCCAAATTATTCAATCTTTCTCAACTTGTTAGAAGTCCAACTAGAAATTCTGATCGTAGTGGTCAATCGGATCATCATTTGGATTCATTTTTGGCCTCACATCCCGAAAAATATCCTATTTCGGTTAACTCTTCCTTGTGGGGATCAGATCATTGCCTCGTAAATACGAGCTTCCAAAAAAATACATCTACCAACCAAAATCATGCTCCCAAAAAACTAGTTTGGCATTACGTCCAAACTAACTGGGATGCTTTCAACAATTTTTTACAAACATTTGATTGGTCAATGTGCTTTCAGTTTCGAGACGTTGACTTTGTCACTGACATTATTAGTAAAACAATATTACTTGGAATGAAAACTTTTATTCCATATTATTACAAGAATTCAAAAAAGAATTCCACCTCGTGGTTTAATCATATCTGTGTCGAAGCCATTAAGGATAAGGAAGAAGCTTTTAAAAATTTTAAACTGGATAGATCTGAACCCACAAGGAAGAGTTATAATGTTGCTAGAAATAAATGAAAACATGTCATCAATCAGCAAAAGTTGTTGCATAACCAACGGTTGAGGCAAAAAATTCTACAACTCCCGAAAAATAGCAAAACCTTTTGATCCTTTGCTAAAAATGTTATGCACAACTCTCAGGAATCCTCATTTCTGCCACTTATTGATGATGGTGAAATCGTGATGGACCCAAACTGTAAAGCAAACTTGTTGCATCAAATTTTTGCATCAAATTCCTCCTACATCTCTTGCACCACCAATAATACCTCAAGTAGATTTCTCAATTAGAAAAATTTACTTTAAGAGAGCTATAGAAGAAGAGCTATTTGAAAAACTTTGAGGAACCTAGATGTAAACAAGTCTACCGGCCCGGATGGAATTCCTGTAATGGTACTTAAAAAACTGCCTTCGCCATTTTGAAACCTCTATCCAACTTATTCCACCTGTCCTTTTCAATTGGTCAATATCCCAGTCAATGGAAAGTTGCGCATGTTCATCCAATTCGCAAAAAAGGTGACAAAAGCTATTCCACAAACTATAAACCAATAGCTATTATTTCGATTCTTTCCAAAGCAATGGAAAGCCTAATCAATGAAAAACTTTCGAAATATCTTGAGAGCAAAGGCATAATATCTGACAGACAATATGGTTTTAGAGCGCACCGATCTACCGGTGACATGATGACATGCCTTTGTGAAAAACTCAATATCAGTCTACACAATTCTGGAGAATCTGACATTGTTGCTTTAGATATTTCCAAAGCTTTCGATCGAGTATGACACGTGGCTTTAATTCTCAAATGCCAAGCTAGTGATCTAGGTTCTGTATTTTCTAAATGGATTGAAGGGTTCCTTTCGAATCGTTCGTTTCGTCTTAGTCGACGGATTCACGTCTGACAAAATTCACATAAATGCTGGTGTTCCGCAAGGATCAGTTCTTTCCCCCACTCTCTTCTTGATTTTCATCAATGATCTACTTCAAACAACCTTCAATCCAATTCACAGCTTTGCAGACGACAGCACTCTGGTAGTATTCTTTGATTTCCTCCGCAGAATCAATGCTTCAAACGTCGAAGTTAGCAATAGTTAGTTAGCACACAGTGGAAATCCCAAGATGGCAAAAAAATGGTTATGGGAATTCATTTATAATCCGAGCGTCCCGAATGTGGAATCACATCCCTCCCGACGTGTTTCCACAATCAAATAATAACAGAACAGCTTGCTCCAGAGGTTCAAGTCAAACATTAACCGTTTTTTACTGACACAACCTATTATTTTTTGTATCACACTTTCCTCCTTCCTCTTCCTTCTCTATCCCAGCTCTTTCGTGATAAAATTTTACATCAATAAACTTTATCGATTTCGTCGACAATTTCTGAACGATATCGAAATACATAATGGGCACCTAAAACAGGTGTGTTCAAGGTAGTATTCTGGATCTCATACTGTATTTGCTCTACACCAATGACTATTCGCATACATTCGCTACATTCGCTGACGATATTGCGTTGATGGCATTGGGATCTAATATTGACGAGGCTACAAATAAATTGCAAAGAGCAAGCGACAAGCTATACCTCTGAACAAAGAAGTGGAAAATTAAACTCAACGAGCTAAAGTCGGTACATGTAAAGTCTACAAATAAAAAATTAGAAAATCAATCATCGGTAAATCTGAATGGGGTGAATATACCCCAAGAAAACGACGATAAATACCTAGGAATGATATTAGATGTCAAACTTACATGGAGTGGGTTGGAAAAACTCCAAAAAAAAAATTACACAAAAAAAATTCCACCAAAAAAAAATCCAAAAAGAAAAAATTTCAAAATTAAAAATTTGACGCAAGTTTTTTTTAAAAAAACAATAATAGGTCTGTGTGTTAACTTTTACTGCTCAACCTAAATAAGAGCGAGTACGACGTATGGAAGTACGACGTATGGTGTGTAGAATTTACATGCGTTTGTGTGTATTTCGTATAGAGATTTTCTTAATTTAAATGTGTTTATATGTCAATATCTATACGTCATAAATTGAACGCTCTTATTTAGGTTGAGCAGTTATTTGCAAAAATTTTCAAATGAGAGGAAAAATCACGTGATAATAAAGTGGACGAGTGTGCAGTGTGGTCAGATTGGGTTATTTTCCGCCAATTGGGCTATCTATTTTTCAATCCCCCGGGTAAAATTTCGTATTGGCGGGTTGGCGGGTTTTGGGCTATTTTTGAAGCATTGGGCTATAGCATTAATTTTTAGGTACATTTTTTTATGAAATTAATTTTTGCTATAATTTTTGCTTTTTTTTTTTTTTTTTTATTTATGCATAGCCAAAACACTAGGTGGGAACCTTTTATACTGATTGGTACGTTTGGCTAGGGTGGGATAGGAAAATTTGGAAAGGAGGATGGTAAAAGGGAAGGAGGACAATTACGAACGAAGGTGTTAATGTTCGTCTTGAATTTGTTTAGGCCAAAAATATAAAATTTGTCATGTTTTGGGAACACATAAGATGGAATTTGGTTCCACATTCGGGATGTTGAAGTTATAAACGAATTTCCATAACTTGTCTTTTGCCATCTAGGGATTTCAATGGTGTAGGGATGAGCACATGCTGCCCTTCGTGTTTCGCGGGGGAAACGCTTAAGTGGAGGTAATATAGATTTAATTTCCACTGAGCATGTGCCGATGCCTACGAGATATCTATAAAAAAGTGAGAGAGCTCCGACTATACGACGATGTCCAAGAGGAGCACGATGGGCTGTCACATTTGGGTCGTAAAATTAGACGAATAGCCCATTTTTGGACTTTATCCAAATGTTTTAACGCAATACTAGAGGCGCCAGCCCATATATGAGAATTGTACTCCATTTCGGGTCGTATGAAAGCTTTATAGATTTTCAAGAGTTCACAGGGGGAGAAGTAAGCCTTGCAGCGGCTCAGAAAACCTAAACATTTGGCTGCGTTTTTTGCAACATCAAATATATGATCATTCCAGATCATTTTTCGATTAAGGTGCATACCTAATATGCTTAAGCATTCAAACCGCTGAAGTTTAACTTCCTGAAACAAAAGAGTAGGATCAAAAATGGAAATTTTTCGGGAGATTGTACAGCTCTGAGTTTTAGAAGAGTTAAACTCGACTCTGTTTTTTATGCCCCAATTAGCTATTGCGACCAAATCGTGGCTGAGGGAACTAGCCATGATGTCTCTTTTGGTTGACACAGCGGTGGATGTAGCTTCAGATTTTTTATGAAAATCGTAGGAGGGTACTAGGGTGCTGTCGTCTGCAAAGCTGTGGATTGGATTGAAAGTGGTTTGGAGCAAATCATTTATAAATATACGGAATAGGGTAGGTGAGAGAATGCGCTATGCCATACTCTATCGAAAGCTTTAGAAATATCTAGAGCCACAATATTTGCTTCACCCGAATTGGGCAACTAAATATTTAGCTTCTCGTTAAGGTATGTCATTAAATCACCGGTGGACCGGTGGGATCTAAATCCATATTACCTATCGTGGACAATACCTTGGCTGTCAAGATATTTGGTCAGCTTTTTGTTTATTAAGATCTCCATCACTTTGGAGAGGATCGATATTATAGCTATAGGCCTGTAGTTGGAGGGATCGCTTTTGTCGCCTTTTTTGGGAATTGGGTTAACATGCGCAATCTTCCATTGAGTTGGGTATACTCCTGTAGAGTAGGATAAATGGAATAAGTTGCGCAATGGTTTGGAAATAGCGAAGGCTATATGTCTTAGAACCATAGCAGGGATGCCATCCGGACCGGTAGACTTTCTGATATTCAGATTCTTAAGTATCTTAACAACGGCACGAGTTCTGAAGTAGACTCTTCCGAAGGATGAGTTACTTATAGGAACTGAAGGTTGATTTTGAGTCGTTGGGGGAAGAGTGGAATTAGCAGAAAACAACTTGGCAAATAAATTTGCTTTTCCAACCGAATCTGATATTATTTTGTCATGGTCTTGGCGGAAATGAAGATTCGCAAAAGTTATGCATGACGTTTTTAGCAAAGGACCAAAAGGTTCTGCTAGTGTTAGGGAGATATAAAATTTCTTGTCTCAACCTTTGAGTATGTAAAAACTTCTGCTGGTTAATGACCTTTTTACAATTATTTCTGACGATGTTGTAATTCTTGCTTGATTCCTCTGACTTATTGGCCATGAGATTTCTAAATGCCACCTCTTTTTCTTTAATAGCTTTCCTACAGACGTCGTTGAACCACGACGTGGATGATTTTTTTACACTTTTTAACGAGTTAGGAATAAAAATTTTCATACCTAACTTAATCGTTTTGCTAACAACGTCTGTAGTAAAGTCGACATTTTTATGTTGGTAACACAAGGATAGATAACCAATCAAAGCTTGTTAACAAATTGTTTAGACCATCCCAGTTGGCTCGATTATAATGCCAGATCAATCTTTTGGGATGTACATTTTGGTTGGTCAATGTGCTTGTAAAGAAACTGACATTTACAAGACAATGGTCAGATTTGCCAAGTCCAGAATTATCGAAGGTGGAATATTTCTCGGGATGAGAGGTCAGAAATAGGTCTAAGAGATTCATTTTATCGCCAATCCGGTCCGGGGTTCTTGTTGGACTTTTTACAAGTTGAGAAAGGTTGTGTAAATTAGAAAAAAGTTCAAATTGCGTGCCTTCGGGAGTATTGCGATTAGAATGTTTGAGCCAGTTGATATTATGAACGTTAAAATCTCCGGTTAACACAATTTCAGATTTTGGATGGTTTTCGAAAATCGTGTTGATTGTGTCAGATAGATTATCTAATTCCACAATAGTTTCGGGCCCACTTAATTGAGGTGATCTGTATAGAAAACAGAAGTGGATGATGTGCTTTCCAACATGGATTTTTACCCATATGTAGTGGAACAATGGGTTGGAGCTCTTGAAATTGTGAAGAGTATTGTAAGCAACATCAGATCGTATATATAGGGCGACCCTTCGATGGGAAACAAAAAGTGGAATTAGTGAATATTTATGAATGTTGAAATTATTATTTTCACTGTTTAGTTGAGTTTCACTTAATGCTAAAATTGCTGGTTTTTCAGTATGTAGATGAGCTTCGACATCATGGAAATTCGTTGATAAGCCACGAATGTTACAAAAATTGATTTTGAACATGAAAGAACACGATAAAAATGACACTAACAAGAATTTTGTATTATCATACACTATAGTAAAAAATACAGTGAACAAAAAACAGTCATTACCTACATTCAACAGTTTTTAGTACCTTATTGGATGCAGGGAATAACTAAATCTTCTTCACTGTAGATTGTCAAACAAACAAAAAAACAAAAAAAAAAATAAAATAAAATAAAATAATATATAGACAATGTTGAAAAAAATGGAACGGATTCAATTTCAACCAGATTGTCTTTTCGTCACTTTCAATAAACAACATCAATTCGCATTTGGCAGTACTGTTTGTAATTTTGGATTAAAATTTTACAAATAAAATCCGCTTCAGGTAATCTCATGTTTGAGAGTTTATTTAAACATGCAATTGCATTACTTAGTTTACCTCATTCTAATGCTCTGGTAGAATAGAATGAGTTTTTTCAATTATGAATATAACAAAAACTAAAATAAGAAATAAAATGAATTTAGAATTATTTTCTTCAATCTTAACTTTAAAAACTTATTTTAAAACTAATAGTGTTTGTTGTAAAAATTTTCAAATAACCCAAACAATGACCAGCAGATTCAATTCATCAATTTATTTCTCTGAAAATAATAGAAACAATGACGATGAAGATTATAATGGGTTTGAAGAAGCTTTAGAGGCTACTTCAGAGATTTAAATAAAAATAAATTTGGCTCATTTTTATATACAGTCGATCCTATGCCTAATTTGAACTTCTCGATAAATTGAACTATTTTAATGATTTTTTTTACAATTTTTATTTCCTATATTTTTGTCTTCTTTATTTAAATTTGTCTCTATTTATTATTAATAAATATTATTATTATATATTCTATATATTTATATTAGTTTTGTCTTTTGTATTTAAAAAAAAAATTAGGCTATTTTGGGCTAGGAAAAATTGAGTTTTGGGCGGATTATTTTGAAAAAAGATGACCACACTGTGAGTGTGTCCCAAAGAATAAAAAATAATATTTTGATAATGGTACTTATCTAATACAATAAAATGAAATAATCCTGCTGCCAACGTGCCGGAGCAACCATTACTACAACAAAATAAAATAATAATAAAAAAAAATCCGTAAACAAAAATATTTTCTTTCTGCTGCGTTTGTTTATGTACCTCAACAAAAAAAAAAAAAAACGTAAACAAAAATTTTTTCTTCTCAGCTGCGTCAAAATCGTATGTATGCATAATTAAAAGACTTCTAATTGTGACATGTAGATTAGATAAGTATGTATATTCTAGAATTGATTTTGAAATTATGTAATATAGCTAATGATGTTTAATATGATTATGAATAATAATAAGCCATGAGCACATGTATATAATTAACAAATATATGTATATAGTTATATTTTATTTATTTCATATGAATAAGTTGTTGTTATTGTATACAGCATTTATGAATAGTTATGAATAGTATGTATAATAATTTTGGATTTCAATTTTATTTTTTTAAAGGTTTTCAATCAAAATAATTATGTTATGAAACATCATTTCATTTATAATTCATTCAAGAATAAAAAAGGGCTAATATAAAATAACTAACTGGCACTAAAATAAATAAAATTTGTTTAAAATTTTTCTTTACTAAGAATTTAATTTGTATGGTATGAACTTTTTGGCTCAATCTATACCTTTTGGTGGAAAGATCATAGATGAAGATTTTCGCCAAACATTACCCATTTACCGAAAAAAATTTTAATTTATGGAAAAGGTTGTAGCTTTCTCTCCAGATAACTGCAATACCAACTTCGGTGGTTTGAATAGAGTTAGAAAAAAAATGTATGTGCTCTGCTAAAAGTATCCTTGAAAAAAGAATTGTTTGTAGTTGGTTGTCCTGTGCATTTTGCACATAATGCTGCTGGTGCAGGATTGGAAATTTCAGGCGGAACCGGTATTGATATGGAGTCAATAAGTTTGAAATTGTATAACTATTTTTCGATATATACAGTTCCAACGGAGAATTTTTAAAAATTTTGTGAATTTGATTAAAAGTATCATACCTTACTCAAACATTCAAAAACTAGATGGTTGTCACTGCATCCAGTTATTCATAGAATATTATTAATGTTTCCAGCATTAAAAGCGGACTTTCTTGCTACCATTGAGATCGGATTGTCCAATTATATTGAAAACTTTTTTTGAATCTAAATTTACAGAATCGATTTTTTATTTATACATTCACTTACATCAACTTTTCAACAACATATTTTAATAATGGAAGCTGAAAAGAATTCCATTTTAGAGTAAATTAACTCCTTAAATTAAGTGCAGTTAACATTAGAATAAAATAAAATAATTCATTTTTAACTATAAAAGTAAAATTAATGCTAAAAAGATTAAATGACGATGGTGTAGTAGAAAATGAAATTAACTTATTTAAGAAAAATGTTACTTTTTACAAAGTATCATTTGAATACTTGAAAAAGTGGTCAAATCGATTTAAAGAATTTAATAAGTTTAAATGGATGTCTTTAGAGAAAATTCCAAAGTGGGATGATATTTCAATTACAATAGAGTTCATAAATAAAAATTTTAAGGAATCAAATCAGTAAATAAACGAAAATAAATGTATCGATCAATATTGCAATCTAAAAGTTTTTTTAAAATCAAATGAAAATAATAAAGAATTTACGAATGAGAAAACGTGTATGAAATGGGTAAGTTAGTTTAAACAGTAGGAAAATCCAGAATTTAATTCAGAATTCCTTAAATTATGGCAATTTGTTTTTGCTATACCTTGCCAAAATGCCAATTTTGAACGGATTTTCTCTTTAATTTCATCTCAGTGAACAGATGAAAGAAAATATTTTAAAAATGAAGATATTTAAAAACAAATTGCTGTTACAAAAAAATAGGAATCTGACCATTCAAATTCAACAGATCATGCTAATAATAAAATGATGGTTGTCAATTGTGATTAATATGTTTAGTACTGAATACTTTTAAGTTATTAAAAAATTAACGAAATAAAATGTTTTTTTGTCAATTTTAATAATATTTCTATGTAATTTTTTATTTTAATAATAAAAAATTAATAATAATATTTACATAAATTTATTAATACATTTTTCTTTTATTCATATAAATTTTTACAATAATTCCATACATTCTTTTTAATTAAATTTTAGTTTCGTTTTATTTTTCTTTTTCAGTACCAAACATTCATTTTTTCAAGTCAAGGAATGGCAACCTAAACTTCCACATCAACATGTTAATTGCAAGTTAATATCTACGTTTGTTAAATAAGGCTTGTGAAAGTCAATTTAATCAAAATTCCTTCATGGGCATTGCCTATTCTCAATGACTATATATACATAGACATTGCCAGCAGAGAGGGCGTATAAATTCAAAACCTAACGCGTTTACATTTACTTTGTGGTTAAAATAATTTTCTCAAACTACAAATTTTAAATATTTACTATAAATTTGATGAGTGATTTTTTTTATTGCTATATATATTTTGTTTATAGCCCTGTACATATTTATATGCAATGAGCTACGATATTTTAAAACAAATATATATGTATATTTATGAAAGTATGTAGTAAAATTATTCATTCATCGGTTGGATCGACTATTCAAAATTTATATAGTAAGTATAAGTACTATCACAGGTACTACGTATATATATAACAATAATGCAAGATTGTTTACGTGTAGTGACATTACTGGACTCGACCATAGTTAGATCGAAAATTTTTATTTCAATAAATATTCTTTATACATAGCTACACTTTATGTTTCCACTTGTATGTTCACTATTCACTAAATTTGTGTTTATAAAAATTTCATAAAACAATCCAGCACAGTGAATACAATGAATCACCTCTACAAAATGTGTTTGTTGGCAAAGATATATTCTTAACGATAAGTGAAAAAAGTTCATTTGGTCTATCTACAAGACTGCAAGTTAATTTTTATAAAACATGATTTTGATCTTTTTATTTTTAAAAAATATTTCTATTTTCTAGGCTTTTTGCACCGATATTTTATTTTAAATATTGATCCTCTGACTCTATAAAGAACAATAATATCCCAACAAATCTTTTTGAAAAATTATTGACTATTAAGTGGTAAAATGAGATATTTTTACGTGAATATAAATGGTTTACCGTATAAAATGGTAACTGATCGAATATTTTTATTGTTTTTATAGAATTTGTAAACACACTTACACTTCCAAAATATTTATCAAGAAGCTCAACATATCTATGAATAATTTCCAAAGTAAGAAGTTCGTTATCGTTTTGTTCAATAGCACAGCAAAAATATAGACTGGCATATCTGAAACAAGATTATTGTATAGGGGTCGTATATTTACCTATATTAAATTCAATTTATTACCTTTTATAGACAATTTTTGCATCTTTCCATTCTAAAAATGAGCACATCTTTGGTTTTCGGGCTAAAATCGTTGTTATTAACTCTCGTGTTATTTTTTTCTTTACTTTGTCAGGGTGAGCTATATACCATTTTTGGAGCCTTAATTTGCCTTGCCGGCTAAATAATAGCATAAAAAGCATCTAAAACAAATTAAATTTATTCTTTAAATAATATTATGTATATGAAAAAATAAAACATTGAAAAATACATCATAATTCCTTTTTCAACCATGTCCCTTTTCCAAAGATAAGATCGAAAAAAACACCGCTATGTTTAACGCAAAATTGGTTTTTTCCGAACTTAGTTTAAATATTTTTTTATATTAATTATAAAAAATGCAATCATAATTTTGTCAGTATATCTAATTTAACAACTTTGTTTTACAACATAACAATTTTAAACATTGCTAAAGATTATCTTTTTCGTAAAACTTCTAATTTAGATCTGATTGAAAATTATGTATTTATTTCTCTTAACTTTAATTAAAATTTTTGGTTAAACTCTATTTTATTTTATTTACAGTAAAAAGCACTTACCATTTTCTGAACCAAACAAATTTAAATATAATAGATTTGATTTCGAATATAGAATAAAAAAATATCAAATTAAATTAACTTCAAAAAATCCAAAAACGAAAAATGTCACTTTCTCAGTACGAAACAAATAAATGTCATTAAATGCCACAATTACTTAGCTTGAAATTCTGCTTGAAATTAGAGCAAGAGCAGGAAAACCAACGAATTAGAATTAAATGAAAGTGGCAATCCATACAAAAAAGTGTCCAATGTTTTGGGTATATTCCTCTCTTTCTTTGGTATTATTTATGTCAAAAAACAGAAATAGACGAATATATTCGTTCAATATATTTTCTCTCTTTTTAATGGAAATTATTTTGATAAATAAACAGGATAGTGTTCAGAATTTAATATGCCTCAATTTGTATGTATTTTGACTTAAATTTTTTTTTAAATATGATGAGTAAAAATATCTAACAATAATGGATAAATTAATCAAAATTTATTATTAATACATATATGAAAAAAATGTGAGAAATACAGCGCTTTCTAGTTTTGTATTTTAAAATATTTATTCTTTTTTTTAGATTTTAAATTCTTTTCTATAAGTTTTGTCAATAGGTTGATTATAAAATTTTTTACATATTTGATATTTATTATATAAAATTATATAAACTTATTATTGTCTATTGTCTATCCTATATTTATAAATATGTAAATAATATGTTATTAATATATTTGTATCAAAACATTTTCTTTTTTCCACACCACTATTGAGGTAAAGAAATAGGAACGTTTTTTTTTAAAGTTGTTTCCCCAAGAGGTCTATTCCACTTCATTTTACAATATGGACTATGTGCAATCATTTTTTACACTTCTTTTAGAAAATATAGATAAGAGCCCTTTGAAATGGATTAATTTTGTTAATTTATTTCTTACACTGTTTCTTTCATTGAGTAGTTTTAAGTAATGATGTATTCGTGTATTAAAATAAATTTCTGCAATACTTTTTATTAATAAACAAAAATGATTTTCTAAAGGTGTTTGGTCAAACATATGATTATATAAATTTTGAAAAATTTTAGAACCTATAAAATTTATAAGAACTTTGGAAATTAAATTATATAACTATTTTGTTTTTTTAAAACTATTCGTTTGTCGAAATAATAATTCATATATCAACTACATATATCAACTACATCTTTAGAAGGGTAAGTTAAGTAATCTTCTGTTTTATATGAAATTAATGAATATTCCATTGTATTCATTTCCACGTTACGTGCTATGATTGCAGAAATACATATTGCACATTTCAATTTTGATTTCAGCTTATATACAACAAAGCCAGCAATATATTCTACAATATGTTCAGTACAAGCAGAAAGTGGTTGAAATTCTTCTACATTTTCTTCAAATTCAGATTCATTAAATCCATCGTTGTTTCAAACCATCGTCTTTTGGGAAACTACAAACATATATATACATTTTTTAAAATTATATCCAATATATTCAAATATATATATAGTCCAATATATTCAAAATAAATATTTAAAATGATATTCAATGATACACAAATTTCTTTCTCCGGATATTTAAATTCTAATTCGTTAAGGAAAACTATCAATTGTACATTTGTACTATCAAAACTATCGATTGTTTAACACTATCGTTTTCCTATCGATAGTGTTGTGATACTATTTTTTTAAAATTTTGATTTTTGTTTTTAAAAGTCAATAATTTTTCGCCTAAAATTTGTAAAATTTTTTATAAATTCAAAGATGACGAAAAATAATTAACAGTATAATTTGGTAATAACTTAAATAACGAACTTTATATTCGAATTTGTGAACGTAAAACCCAAACATATTCCATGTCTCTTTCTAAAAACATGATTAAACGTTGATCAATGAGCCATCTATGGAGAATAATGAACATTCGTAATTGTAACTGAATTTTAATGAATTATAAAATTACTTTTTCGAAATGATATTTCGAATTGGATCGAATTGACTTTAATTGACACTTTGTGTATACTTCCAAGGCCTCCTAAATAGACAGGCTGCAACATTCAATTCAAGATGGCGCTTTAAAGGTCACAAGAAAATGTAAACAAAGAAATTTCTTATATGACATTTTTCAGTTCGTATCAGATTTTTGGAGTGATCGATGTTTTTTTTTTTAAATTTATTTATTAATAGATAATAATATAATAAAAAAGACTTTATTTTATCAAACCCAAAAGCTAATTTACATTAAATATTTAAGACTTAACTTAATAAGCGATTCAACAAATTATGTAATGAAAATTCTATTACGTTCAACTGAAAACTAGTTCAGTTGGAAAACGTTGTATCGTTTCAGTTAACAATTAAATAAATTCAATAATTGAAATTACATCTTTGAACTCTTTAGTTGAAATATCTCTAAAATTTAAAATTAATTACATACAATATATTAATGTTTTTGAACATACGTGTTATATAAAAATAAATCTTTTTTAATTGTTTGTTTTTCTCCTGTCATTGTAATAAAATTAACACAACTCAAAACTAAGTTCCTGTTGAAATAAACTAGTTCTGTAGTTCTGTTAGAACTAAATTTTTATACAAAGAAGAACAAAATTTGATATTCTCTGAATTTTTCATAATATCTTCATTAAGAAGTAATGATCGAGAAGTCAAATAAGGTAGAATAACCTACAATTAACAATGAATTTAAGATAAGTTTCAAATAAAAATAAAAGTTACTTTTGCTAAATTATTTTAAATTTCAAGTTGTCCATTTGCTAACAATTAATCTGAAATTTCTTCCAATAAAAGTATGGGCGCATTTTCTTTATATTGTTGAAAGCAGTTTGTGGATAATAAATAGGGCAACGTTCTTAACCAAATTATGTGTCCATTTGATGCCTTTTGAATAATATCTTCTTTTAAAATATTAACATCATATTCTGAAGCATTTTTTAAAAAAAATTTAATTTTTTCAGATAATGTTAATATAATGTTCTCAACTTCATTGTTTATCTAAAATATATTTTCAAAATATTTTCAGATTTTTAATAAAAATTAATTTGATTTAGTTATTACCAAAGAAGAATGATTCACCAATAGCAGAAACTGCTACACAATTATTAATTAGTTCACATAGTTTAAATAACATTACAAATGTTGTTAAAACTGGTTAAAGTAGATTTCTCTAAATCTGAAAAATGCAACAAAATGTTTATTGATTTTTCATATAAATCTGATGTTAAATTAATTATAGTATTCTTTTCATTATTGTTCTTCAAATGTTCCATTGAAATATAGATCAACTTTGTTAATGTATCTGAAATATTATCTAATTCTTCCATTGATAATTCATAATTGTTTTTCAACTTATTTTCAATAATTATTTTACACTCGTTCAAAAGTGAATCGTCTAACGATATATCTTCGCATTATAAAGCATCTTGCAAACAAGTTGTTATTTCCCAAGTGAATCTTTAGAAAGATTATCATTAACAAAAGAATTGATACTAAACTTAAATAATTCCATAAAAATTTTATATCGGAAATTTTTTGTTGCATTATCATTTACACATAAAACTGGCATAACTTGAGCAACAAAACTACCATATGTATCTATCACATTCCCCCTCTTGGATTTCACCTTGTCGTGGTGAGGGGGCTTAAGTACAACCAATGATCTTTGTGGGCGATGGCGATTAAAAACCGACAGCGGCCACAAGGGGAGGAAGGAAAACCAAGAAAATCCAAATACCAAAAAAAAAATTATGAATCTAAACAAAAATGAAGAAGAGCGCGTAGGGATATATACGCAAGCGTCGGTAGCGGCCGCGACTACCGGCGGGCCTGGCCCCAGCACTTCTGGGGATAGGTCGCCAGCGGTTTGTTTAAATTTGACAACCGAACCTAGGAACGAATACAGGAAACCCGAACAAAACACTAAAACAAAAAAGCAGCCCTACGTACCTAACGCTATAGACATTATTTATAGCGCTAGGGAACGGAAGGCAGCACGTGCTTGGAAACCGGAGGGGAAATCTGATGAAACTATCAAGGCTCTATTCGTCAAGAGAAGAGCACTGAAGGTAAATCGGAGGGAACCGAAGGGAACCAAGCATTTTACTAAAAAATCAATGGTAGGATCCACGGAGACGAAAACCGAGTTACCGGAAGGTATCTGCGTGACAGTAGTTGAAGGGATCATTGCAAAAAAGGTAATGATTCCAGATACAAAATCCGATTTACCAGAAGGTATCTGCGTGCCAGTAATCGAAGGGACCACTGCCAGCAGAAGATACATTGAACACCACACACCGACGTTTACGTATAACACAAGAGTGGAAGGTCGTAAGTAGAAAGACACCACATGAGGAAATAACGGACCTCAACGTAAGCGAAGAGTTCCGAAAAATCTTCACAGAGGAAGGACAATGGGACTACAGTAATGTAGAACAATGTCCAGACAGAAGGTTTAAGATAAAAATACCACGAAACGGTGAGAGTAAAATCACCGAAGCAGTATACGAAAACCATATAAAGATATACACAGATAGGGCTAAGAAAGGTGAGAATTGTGGAATAGGTATCTACTGCGCAGATCCTTTCTTAGAAACAAAAACAAAAATGAATAAGAATGCCACGACTACCCAATGTGAAATCATGGCAATTAAAAGACGAGCAGAAATGCTTCTAAACAGAGGTATAAACACAGAAAACATTATTTTTTGCTGCGATAGCCAAGGAGCCATCAAAGCAATAAATAACGAAAAAACGAAGGCAGCAACGACTATCTGCTGCAGAGAAGCACTAAACTCTTTAGGAGTGACAAATGAAGTTTTACTCTACTGGACACCGGGCCACTCCGGTGTAGAAGGAAATGAAAAAGCGGACAAACTTGCAAAAGAAGGCGCTAGAAATGATGAGTCTGAGGAGTTAGTGGTTGGACTAACAATGCAGGCCATGAAAATAAACACGATAAAGTGGGAAAAAAACCACACAATTGAACACCTGGAGAAGCTCGGAGGGGGCTATTCAGACAAAGAATTTCTGGGGAATACCGGATGCGGAAAAAACAAAAGTGATTCTGGCGCTGAATAGAGCCGACCTAAGGTTATATGTAGGCGTAGTTACAGGGCATCTCATGCTCAGAGGACACGCGGCCAGAATGGGCCTTACAGAAAACAATATGTGCAGAGGATGTGGAGAAGAGGTGGAAACGGTGCTACACGTACTTTGCATATGCCCAACGCAGAGAACGAGGAGAGCAAATATCTTAGAGGGTTACTACTGGGAGGACTTCTCGGAAGTGAAAAAAAAAAAACCGGCAGAGATTGTTAGATTCATAAGAGGTATAAATTGGCTCAGTAACGGAGTCTGCTGAGAGGCGGAGGTGAAATTGCTGAGAGGGGATACAACGGGCCGCGAGGCCTAAGTGCGAAGGAAATAAGACAGTCGGAGGACAGTCTCTTATATCCACCCTAATAACCAACCAACCAACCAACCATCTATCACATTTTCTTTTCCTAAAGTAAATAATGGTTCAATAACACTATTTATAATACATTCAACAACTTCTTGATTTATTAAAATTTCACCAGCATCATTCTGAAAGAAACATTTATGCAACAAAGTAAACTTTTCAGTTGAGTTTTCATTAACAGCTTCTTGTGAAACACGCAAAATTATTTCTTTAATACTACTTTCTGCTAAAATATTTCTAATGTCAGGAACACAACACAATCATGGCATTATTTCCTATAATTTATTTACTTTTTAAACAGTAAATTATAACACCCAATTAGGTTTTTGAATTAAAAGTTTTAAAAAAAACTTCTAATCCCTCCAAAATTCTTATATGAACTGAAAAATGTCATATAAGAAATTTCTTTGTTTACATTTTCTCGTGACCATTAAAGCGACATCTTAACTAAAAAAAAGTATGAAGTGTCATGCCTGTATATTTAGGATGCCTTGATATTTCCTGATATGTTAAAAGTACTAATTATTTCTTCCTTAACACTCTATATTCTTGAACAAGGTAAAAAGAAGTATAACAGCTGATCCAGATGTCATAATGTATTAAAAACAGAAAAAATGCTTTGATTTACGCAATTTTCCACATTGTACTAGTAAAAAAATTTCGTTGTTTGTATAATATTAGTTGTTTGTAAGTACTTGTGTTTATAAAATAATGAATTCAATTCAATTCAATATATTTTTAATTTAGTATTTGAAATATGGAAGAATATGCAAGAGAACCATGTCCATACCGAATAGTCGATGACTGCGGTGGAGCTTTTGCCATGGGTTGTATTGGAGGCGGTATTTTTCAAACAATCAAAGGTTTTAGGAATGCTCCTTCTGGAATAAATCGAAGACTGGTAATATAAAAGTATACATATGTAAATATATAAATTGATCTTATTTAAATTATTAGCTCGGGAGTTTATCAGCTATTAAACTTCGTTCACCAATAATTGCTGGAAATTTTGCGGTTTGGGGCGGAATGTTTAGCACTATTGATTGCTCTTTAGTTCATATAAGGAAAAAAGAAGACCCTTGGAATTCTATTATTAGTGGTGCAACAACAGGTGGAATCTTAGCTGCCAGAAACGGTATCAAATTGAAAAATAAAATTATTTTAATTTTGAATTTTTGCTTAAATTATCAAAAAATGAAGTTATTTCAAAAATTGGTTTCAATACAATTGTTTTAATATAATTTTAGGATTACCTGCAATGGTAGGAAGTGCGGTTATTGGTGGTGTTTTGCTTGCCCTTATTGAAGGTGTTGGAATTGTTTTTACGCGGCTGTCAGCTGAACAGTATCGAAATCCAGTACCACCTAGTGAAGATCCAGCGATTCTCAATGATTCCAATCAACGAAATTTCTCATTTGGTCAACAAAATTTCCAATAATCAATAGTTAATAATATGAAATTTAAGATTATGCAAAAATAAATTTATTTAGAAATAAAAAAGCAGAATTCGACATTAAAGTAGTTTTAAAATTTTCATAACTGTAACTTTTCCACCAAATTTTAACAAAAAGTTTTTTAATATGTATGTAATTCATATCATTTTTGAAATTTCAACAAACAAAACAAGCTCACTCAATTTATTTACTAAAAATGAGGACAAAATTAATAGAAATTTATGTTATACCAAAAAAAGTTTTATATGTCACTTGAAGGAATGTTTCATCCATCAAACACTATCAGTACGTGTTATAGTGCTGGATTAACCAGATAACTCTTTGTTTGGATTAGATTAATACGAGCGTCTGGTGTTGTGTAGGTAGAATACTTTATTACATAATTATAATTTCCTGTTGTGATAAAACATATATGTAACAAATAATCCCTTTTTTCGAAAAACAAAATTAATATGGTACTAAGCGTCAATCATAATTTTTTTAGTCTTATGATAGAGATGAAATTTTTGTAACAGCTGTTTAACGTCCATGTAAGTTATAACATCAATCAAGATTCAACACCATAAATTATTTATGTAGTTCAATCCAACACTAACAATACTTACTAATCAGTTTCACTTAGTAAAAATGAATGCGTGAAACCAAAGAACATATAATAAAAAGAAGTCTCATATATAGCGAGTCGCCCCATTACAATCCGCTCTCTCAGTTTATCTTTAAAACAACAATTTTGCTCTTCAAATTTTAACGAATTATCTACTTAGGACTTAGATAAGTACGATATGATATATATACAATAGTTTACCTACATACATACATAACCATGTATGTACCAATATATAATAAAACTAGGAGCACCTCTTGAGTAATTATTTAAGTTGAAGCCACATTTAAAGATTTTAACAGAACAGTAATTTACGTACTGACATAGACTTCTCACGATAAAGTAGAAACCACTCATGTTTTCATAAAAATTTAGAGGTTAGTAAGTTTCATTTAGTAAATATAAATACTGCTCCCTCATATACTGTTTCGTGTCGACATATTCCTATACTAAGTGGCATTTAATGGAGAAAATTTTTTTTGTAATTAAAGAGGTATGTACATCATATACATATAATATATTTTTAACCAAAGCTATATGATTGCTACAAATGACCAAAATATAGAAAACAATAATTTGAAACAGTTTCTTAAAAAAGGGAATAGAATGAATTTCCTTTAATTATGAATAAAAAAAAATAAGATGTTAAATGACACAAAATGGCTATATTTTATTTAAAAGTTTGAATATTATAAAACCAAATAGAATTTTTTTAACCCGCATTAATGCGCATTTCGGTCGTATATACAACTTATTTACATATTACAAGAGTTCATTAAGGAGAAGGTAAAATTAAAGCGAGATAAAATGAGGTGCTTACTGCGCATGTCCTTAAATGCTTGTCAATTATAATTATAGAAACTTATACTTTAAATTTTTGTTGATGTTTTTGTTGTTGTTGTATTTTTTAGGTTATGTTTTTATTTACTTTTGTAATTTCTCATATGTGTCTGTTATGCAAAATTTTGTTTTTTAAATGAAATTAATTAAAAAAAATTAAAAATATAATTTAGTGGAGGATAAATTTCATAATTCTTTATTATTGTAATATATGTATAATTTAATTTAATAATACGGATACACTTGATAAGGATAAATCGTCAGCTAAGTCTCTATAACAGCAAGCTTCATGACCCGCAAACCATAAAAATACAGCTATATGTTTTTCTGAGCTACATTTTTTATCTGCACGTAGGTTTGCAAAACTTTCAAATGTTTGCAGTTCTTCATATAAATATTTGAAAACATTTGTGCTTACACGAAAATGTCTTACAAATTCCTCTTCACAATAACCTGGAACTATTTCTTGTAAATTGTTTCGAATGCAATGTCTTTTGTTTTTATGTAAAAAGTTCTCCAACAATACTTGCTTTAGAATTACATTCCTGAACTCTTCAGTTTCGCTTTCACTAAAAAAATATAATAAAAATGTAATCCGAATCGCTACTTAGTAATATATATTTTTATATCTTCCGCTGCCATTTCGTTTAAATTTAATTATGTACAATTCTTTAAAAAAAACACCTCCGGAAATTCAAAATGATTGTTTATAATTAAATTAATTTCAGAATGTCAGATTTCTTGTCAGCTGTTTGACAGCTGCAAGTTTTTACAAGAGCACTGTTCCCGTACTTTTCTGGCAAAAACTTGCAAATGAGAGAAAAGAGAGAAAAAAAAGAAAAAAGAGTTAAAAAAACTCTCATCTGCAAGTAAAAGTACTGGAACGCAAATTGTGTTCCAGTACTTTTACTTGCAGATGAGAGTTTTTCTAACTCTTTTTTCTTTTTTTTTCTTTTTTTTTTTTTTCTCTCTTTTCTCTCATTTGAAAGTTTTTGCCAGAAAAGTACGGGAACGGTCCTAATTTTACTTGCAAAAACTTATTCGAGAGAATGTTGTTGAACTTTGTTGAATGAAGTTGAAAACATATGTTTTCTCTCATTTTTAGAAAAAACTCTCAGTACAGGAACGACTTCTGGTAAAAACTTGGAAAAACTTGGATAAGTTTTTAAAAGATGTGCGTACGGGAACGGTCATACTATAACTCTACTATATAAAGTTGAATTTGCCAGTCATATGAACAATTCAACTTATTTTTTTAGTACTTCATTTTCTTCAAATTCACTTTCTAAAATTTCTTGATTTAATTCTAAATCCATTTCACATTCATTAACATCATTTTTATGTTTATTATTATCGTCTGAAATGTATTCGTTGAAGATTATATTCATGCAATGATGATTCTTTTGTTTACTTTATCCCATAAGCGATAAGCATTTGGTGCGTATCCAACAAAAATAGATTTAATAGATTTTGAATCTAGTTTGATTTTTCTATGTTCTTCTCTCGTTTAAACCACAAATTAGGTGGTGTTTTATTTTTGTTATGAAAATTCAAAACACTACTAGGACTTCTGTTTATTAAATAGGCTGTCGTTTGGATTGCTTCTGTCCATATATATTTTACAAGTTTTGATTCTAATAATATCGTGCGAGTCTTTTCTACAAATGTTCTACTGTAGTGCTCAACCACACCATTTTGTTGGGGAGTGTATGAGACTGTAAATTTTAATCGAATTCCTTTTTGATTACAAAATACTTTAAATTCCTTTGAACAATATTATCCTGCATTATCCATTGTTAAGCAATTAATTTTCTTGGTGAACTGTGCAGTTGCAAGTGCTTCATATTGCTTAAAATATTCAAAGACTTCATGTTTTACATTTAAAAGATATATCATCCCAAAGTGAGTATAATCATCTATAAATGTTACTATATAGTTTTTGTTATTCCAGGAAGGTGGTGTAAATGGTCCACATACATCCGAATGAACTACTTGCAGTGGTGTACTACTGGTTCCATTGTGTGGTATTTTTCTAAATTTTTTTCTGGTTTGCTTACCTTCAAGACATGATTCACATAAACTATGTTCAAAGTTTGCATTATTTTCAAAACCTTTGACCATCTTTTGTTTATCAGTGTGATCATATCGCTTTTATTTAAATGCGCAAGTCTTTTATGCCATGTTTTAAAATCAGGCTGTAGTACACTTGATCCAATAACATCAGATTCTGCTATTTCAAATTTCAGTTCATACAGTTTATCCACACGTTCACCTTTCCTAACCAATAAACTTTCTCTCAGTAGTTTTACAATACCGTGTTCAAAAATAACCTTTAATATTACTTTGTTCAAGTTTGCTTACAGACATCAAATTGCATCTTAAGCCTTCAACAAACAATACATAGGCCCATAGCTATTACTTACATTTTTTCAAAAACAATGGAAATCTTAATCAATCAAAAGTTGAAGAAATATCTTTTTTTTTTACACTGTTGTCAGTAACTTAGGTAGAATCACCTTTTCGTGCTCAATTAAGTACAGTACTGCAATTTTACACTACAATATCTACAATATTTCGAGTATTTATTTAACACATTACTGGTTTATCTACTCATTAAATGTGAAAAACTAATGCTATTGTCAGGAACTAAGCTGTCTTTAATAGCGTAGTTCCATTTTATTAAAGTCGTTACCAGATTATACTCCAAATTATTTTTTGTCATTTATTTTATCCCAATGACAAAGGGTACTAGACCAGGTCGAAAAACCAATAAAGCATTTTTTGCTTCATCGGGAACCGAACCTGGGGCCTTTCAGTTGAAAGGCAGGCGCCCAACCTACTGCGCCCCCCAGCGTGTAATAGTAGAAGTATAATTCATGATAGTCAATACGGTCCAGCGTTCCACCGGTGATCTCATGACATGCCTCTGCGAGAAGCCCAACACCAGCCTTCATCAATCTGGGGAAGCTACTGTTGAAGCTCTGGATATATTTAAGGCTTTTGATCGGATTTGGCATTCTGCTCTTATAGCAAAATGCAACGCTGCAAGCCTTAGTTCAACTTTTTCTAAATGGATTGAAAGTTTTCTTTCAAATCGATCTATCATAGTTTCAGTTGACGGTTCTTTTTCCGTTCAACTTCTAATCAATGCTGATGTTCCACAAGACCCTGTCCTTACACCCACCCTATTTCTCATTTTCATTAATAACCTTTTCAAATTAACTTTCAATCCAATCCATAGTTTTGCTGATGACAGCACTCCAGCAGCATCATATGATTTGCTAAAACAAACTAATGCAAACTTTCGCGTCCACTCCAAAAGAGCAATGATGGCCAGCGCAGCGCGCTCAATCATGACCTAGCCAAAATTGTCGACTACGGTAAAGTAAACAGAGTCGAGTTTAACACTTCAAAAACTGAAAGCTCTTGTTAGTAACAAGTTAACAGGAGTGGCAGCACGTAACTTGTTCACGTTCGTCAAAAAGACGTATTAACACTTTTGGTAGCATGTAAGCAACGTTGACGTTGATTTAATTCCGAAAACGTCAAGTATACATTTTTTCGGTAGCATGTAATCAAGTTGACGTTCGTTGATTTTAACGTATACGTTTATTTTTGAACGTCAATGATTTTCTTACCGTGTACTAAAATTTATACGAGAAAGATAGTTTTTTTTAATAATTTTGTGTTGTTTTAATAATAAAAATATAAAATTTAAATATTTATAATAAAATTTTAAATCTTAAGAACATTAAATTTTATAGTTTTTATAATTTTTATTTTATTATTTTTAATTTCTTTTGATAACATTTTATTTCTGGAATAATTGAAGTATTTTTGTTTGCAATAAAAAAACATTTATATTTCTGTGATAATTCAAGCATTTTTTATGTGAAAATAAAATAATTTTTTTTTTTAATTTCTTAATAATTGAGTGTTTTAATTTCTTTAAATAAAATACTATATGTATTAGTTCATTGTAAATATTCTAATTTATTGAAAATATCATATAAAATATCAACTGAATTGGTTTGTTTACATTTATTTTTTTTTTTTTATTTTAGTCTATTATAAATTCTATATCTATTGAAACGGGCACATCATTTTTATTATTTTTGCGATTTTTATATAACAATTTTATTCTTCAAAACTGAAAATAATAAGGCGAAATACAAGAATTCAAAAACAAAAATTCTAAAAAAATTAAATTCATTTCTTTTTATTTCAAACCTCCATTAAATTTCAAAAACATATGTTTTTTGAAGTTTTAAATAGGTTAGTTTGATTGTCAAAATAATTTTCGAACATTCGGAATATTTTTTCGAATTTTCGGAATAAATTTTCAACGTGATGTTTTACCTGCTACCAAAAAAAATCTTTGACGTTAAAATACTTCACGTTGATTTTTGAACGTAAACGTTTTACGTGCTGCCACTCCAGTATTCGAACCTGCCCTTCGGTTTAAAAATGAAGGTATTCAGGAGTGGCAGCACGTAACTTGTTCACGTTCGTCAAAAAGACGTATTAACACTTTTGGTAGCATGTAAGCAACGTTGACGTTGATTTAATTCCGAAAACGTCAAGTATACATTTTTTCGGTAGCATGTAAGCAAGTTGACGTTCGTTGATTTTAACGTATACGTTTATTTTTGCACGTCAATGATTTTCTAACCGTGTACTAAAATTTATACGAGAAAGATAGTTTTTTTTTAATAATTTTGTGTTATTTTAATAATAAAAATATAAAATTTAAATATAATAAAATTTTAAATCTTAAGAACATTAAATTTTATAGTTTTTATAATTTTTAATTTCTTATGATAACATTTTATTTCTGGAATAATTGAAGTATTTTTGTTTGCAATAAAAAAATAATTTTATTTCTGTGATAATTCAAGCATTTTATTTTTTTATGTGAAAATAAAATAATTTTTTTTTTAATTTCTTAATAATTGAGTGTTTTATTTATTTATTTATTTATTTAGTTTAGCTCAAACTTCATTACAATTATTATTATTATTATTTCTTTAAATAAAATACTATATGTAATAGTTCATTGTAAATATCATATAAAATATCAACTGAATTGGTTTGTTTACATTTATTTTATTTTTTTTTTTTTGATTTTAGTCTATTATAAATTCTATATCTATTGAAACGGGCACATCATTTTTATTATTTTTGCGATTTTTATATAACATTTTTGTTCTTCAAAACTGAAAATAATAAGGCGAAATACAAAAATTCAAAAAAAAAAAATTCTAAAAAATTTAAATTCATTTCTTTTTATTTCAAACCTCCATTAAATTTGAAAAACATATGTTTTTTGAAGTTTTAAATAGGTTAGCTTGATTGTCAAAATAATTTTCGAACATTCGGAATATTTTTTCGAATTTTCGGAATAAATTTTCAACGTGATGTTTTACATGCTACCAAAAAAAATCTTTGACGTTAAAATACTTCACGTTGATTTTTGAACGTAAACGTTTTACGTGCTGCCACTCCAGGTACTCAAAGACCGAGTAAAAATAATTGACTTGATAAACTTTTGCGTTGGAAAACAATCCTCAGACCATCAAAAACTTCCTTGGCTCTGTTTTTATCCTTTACATATTCTAATTGAGTATCACCAATTCTCTGAATTAATAACGCTTCAAGTTTTTTATTGTCCGCTTTTAATTTGTTCATTGCATTCTGAGTTTTACCGTCAATTAAATCTTCTAAAGTTTCTTTAAGATGAGGTAGCAAATCTACCGTGTTCATAAATGTTTCCATTCTAAATTTCCAATTATCAAAATTGATTCCATCGAAAACATTTTTGAAATGTTTTCATCCTCCATTTTAAACAACAAATTTTTTTTTTTTATTATTAAATGTTTCACTTCTTCGTTATTCACACTGGGCCCATGGTCATAACCTGTTGAGTTTGCAGGATAAATAAAAGATTTTTATTACAAACAGTTAAACATTTATATAATATAAACAAAAAGCGTCTAATTCATTCGACGTCACGCAAAACAAGTGTAACAGCACTCAAACAATTGGAATAACGTTAGCAGCTGCTTTCAAATGTTGCATAAAAAAAAATATAATAAGAAGCATTGCCATATTGCAACAATATTGAACACTTTCATCTCTCAGTGACAACGTATTCGCAAACATAAAGGTGTAATCGGAAATGTAAAACTAAGCTCAAATGCATTTGCAATGTAATTGATTATGCAGTTTGAATTTAGTTATGTAATTTTTAATGTCAATCTTAGATGACTGCTTTTGCAGTATAATCGATAATGTTGTGAGATAAAAATCATCTAATCGAAAATGTCATTTGCACGTCACTTGCAAGTTTTGAAACTGCAATTTAGTCAAAAAAAAAATTTTAGATGCGTTAAATTTAATTTTTTGTTAAAATTGGAAAATGGCAATAAAAAATTGTTTTGTTAAGCAATAAAAAATTGTTTTTAATTTTATAACTTATGTGTAACCTTAGCTTAAATTTATTTTTAATTACAAAAAAACCAACAAAGGGTAAATTTATTTTGCAATTTTTAGTTAAATTGACTTAGAAGAGGAACTTTTGAGTCAAATTTTTATTTTAAATTTTCAAATTAATTATCGTTCGGGTATCAAAATGTTTTTTATATATGTATATATTATACAATTCTAGTATTTCCATTATTTTATTTCTATTTGTTTTTTTATTAAAAATTTTTTAGTAAACAGATGCACATGTAAGCGTTTTCATTTTATTAAATTAAATTTCTTCAAGTTCTTTTGCTAAGAAAATTGCGACAAACATCAAACGTTAAAAGTTAAACTACAACAATCACTTGCAATGCAAATAACAAAAGCATTTTCATCAACATTGTCAAACTTCTGTAGCTTGATCGTCAAATGCTTTGGCTTTTGATCTTAGTTTGACATTTCCAATTACACCCATAGAACGACAAAGTACTCGACCTGGTCAATAAATTGAATACTATTGAAATTATAAATATAAACTAAAATGCAGCTAAATGTACCTTTAACGTTTGACGGAAAAAAGTAAAACAAGCTATTTAATCTTCTGGATTAACTGTTGATACTTGATAACTTAATACGTAGCTGTAAACAAACAAATTTTTCAAAAATCTTTCAAAAATTTGTAATCGCTGAATTTCAGTAATATCTCCGCACATCCTTTTTTGGAATTCTTACAGTATAGCCTCCAAGATTCCATTGATTGGACCAATCATTCTTGATTTTCTTGTTGGAAATGAGTTTAATTGGTTCAAAGATTACCTTTCTGATCGTCAACAATATGCTGAGTGCGGAAATTATAAAAGTGAATTGAAAAGTATTGATTACGGAGTCATTCAAGGCAGCTCGTTACGTCCTATATTATTCAACTGTTTTATAAGTAGCTTCTCTACGACTAATCTAGTTGGCAAGGCATTCTTATATGCTGACGACCTTGTTATTGCTTTCAAGGCAAAAACGTATAATGAATTAGAAGCAATTATGAATTCAGATACTAAAATAGTTGAAAATTGGATGTCAGTACACAAACTTACTGCCAACGTCAAAAAAACTAAATACATGCTCATAAAAAAACTATCTAATATATTTCTAGAAGTACGATTCAAAAACAATGTAATTGAAGAAGTCCAAGTCTTCAAATACCTAGGTGTATATATAGATAGTGACTTAAAATGGAATCATCAAGTAAATTATATAGCCAAAAAGTGTCGACGTATAGCTGGGGTGTTTAGATATACACAAAAAAGAATACCACATGAAGCAAAAAAAAAACGTATTTTACAGTCTATTTTATTCAACCATCAACATATGGCATTTCTATATGGGGAAATACATACATTAAAAATATGAAAATATTGCAAACAGTTCAAAACAAAGCAATAAAAAATTTGTTTGGTGTATATCAACGCACATCAACAGCTGAAATTTACAAAACATTAGAAATACTGCCACTTGAACTATATATAAAAAAAAACAAGCACTACATTATACACAACAACGAATTAGAATTAAAAAGAGATACACAATAGATTCTAATTCGTTGATACACAATATCACAAACAAGTTATCAAAATCAAATTCAAGAACCACTCACAACAATAAAATACACACCTACAACACAAGAAATGCAAGTCACATACACCATACCATGTACACAAATGCTTATCACTCTGGTTCAATGGGTATATACAATAATTCAATAAGAGTTTTTAACAATCTTCCAGGTGATATTAAAATTAGTGAGAAAAATAAAATAAAAGTAAAAATGAAAAAATATTTTTTAAATTTAATAGTATAATTAATAAGCTCATACTATATAATATGTACCTATAACCTATAACCTATATTGTAATACTATAGCTTATAATGTAAACAAAACTAAATTTAAACAAATATTCATAAATAAAACATAGAATAAATTAATAATGAAAATTGAAAAATTTACATATTAATATAACTAATAATTACAAATGAACTATAAAGCTATATTTTGTAAAAAAATAATTGTTTCTAAAAATAATATTCTAGTAAAAATTGTTCATAAAAATTAACATTAACACAAAAATGTCATTAATATATCAATAGTTGTAACTTGTAAGCTTATTATGTACATAGTTATACAAATTTAAAAAAAGCTTCTTTATTCCAATCTATTACATTCGATTATCATATTATTTACTATATTATAATTATATAATCTAAATAAATACACTCTGTACGAGCTAACAGCTCTTTTAGAGATACTGAAAAATAAAAATAAAAAATAAATAAAATAAATAAATGTGTCCTGCTCAACATTTTTATTTTTTCTTGTATATCGCAAATATTCTTTATCACTCATTCTGAGGTGCCTATTTTTTATCTGTTTCCATTCCATTCAAGAATTAGGATTTGTTATATCTTCATTGTTATCTCTTTTTCGACCCATATTCATATAACAAGCAAAGTTTCACCCCATGAGGCTTCACATTCAGGAAAATCAATAGTGATTGGTTTGTTCGGTTGAATTTAATTTCAAATTCTTTACAGAATTCTATTATTTCTTCATTGTATGTATCCATGGCGACAGATTGTCATGCAATCTCACCAACATTTAGTTTTATAACTTCTTCATGTCGTTCTCGAGGGAAGTAAATGTTTTCAAGTTTATGAATAACAATATTTCTATTTATTTTAGTAAATGTTGGTTGCTGTTTTTTATTTAAAGTCAATTCTACACATTTTTTCCCTCGCGAAACATTGTCTATGAAAATACAAAATTGAATCATGAAAAAAAATAAATATGTATACAATACAGTGATTGTTGATAATTCTTATAAATATTATAAATATATATTAATATATATTAATTATCATATATATAATATCTTACTTATTTGCTGGGCGCTATAGACCTCCAATGATTTCGGTCACGAGCGGCATCACTCTAGTTGGTGATTTGAAGTTTTTACATATCTGCAATACTTCATCTCTCCAACGAAGGTGCGGTTTCCCTCGACGACGCGTTCCCTGGGGCTTGCATTCGAAGAGTTTTCTAGCCGGAGCATTTTCATCCATACGCTCTACATGGCCTAGCCAATAACAACTGGTATAGTTTGCCATTGTATCTTCTTCTCCAAACCCTTTCGGCAGACACAGGACCGTAAATGTATCGAAGAATATTTCTCTCAAAGATACCAAGCGCATGCTCGCTTGCTTTTGGCAATGTCCACGATTCAGAACCATATAGCAGCACCGGAAGGATGAGCGTTTTGTATAATTGTGCCTTGGTATTTTGGGATAGGAGCTTTGAACCCAGTTGTTTAAACAAACCGAAGTAGCAACGGTTTACAAGGGTAATTCTTCGCCTTACTTCAATATCAATGTTATTGGTGGAGTTGATATTGGTTCCAGGGCAGATAAACTCCTGAACTACCTCAAAAATTATATAAGTCGACAGTGATGTTGTGTCCTATATGATGTTGTGAAGACATTTTATTTGTCGACAGCATATATTTTGTTTTATTCTCATTTATGAGAAACCCCGTTTTACCTGCTTCCTCTTCAATCTGTGTAAAGGCTTCGATGGCTGCTTGTCGTGATGCTCCGATAATATCCACGTCATCAGCGAAACCCAGGACCTGCACGGATTTGTAAAATGTAGTGCCTTGTGTGTTCACACCGGAACGACGCACTATATTATTAATATTTTATTTTTATTTTTATTTATTTATTCATTTTATTTCGTACATATACATGAGACGGTAAGTCTCTATAGGAGTATATAAAGTATAATGTGTAGCAAATTCATAATTCTTAAATTAACTTAAATTAAATTAAATTAAATTAAACCTTAACCTAAAGAAATTAACAATAATGAAAATAATTTATAAAGAAAAGAAATTAATAAAAGAAAATTTAAAAAGAAAATTTAAAAAAAGAAAGAAAGAAAATCTCTCCTCCAAACAAAACTATCTTTCAGACGTCTCACACCTAACAAGCATTATTCTACAAAATTTTTATTCTTCTTAATTAATGACTACACTTTTTCCTTAAAATATACCCAACAAAGCTCAAGGAATTTAGAAATAGAGAACTCACACCTGACTACGCTCGGCAAAGAATTCCACAATCCGACAGTCCTTACAAAAAAGGATAGATGTCTTAATCTACCAGAGTGTCTAGGAATAGTTAAATTTGCACTTCTTAATGATCGTCCAGGGGTTATTTTCTTAAGAAGATATACCGGCGTATTTTTAGATAGGATTTTTTTCATAAAACAGATGTACTTATAATTTAGATAGTTTTCGAAAGTACAGTCAAGCAAAACTTTAGAAACATCACTGATGCTATCGAATCTACGACGGTTAGTTACAAATCGAGTGCAAGCATTGAAAATAACCTTGAGCCTGGAAAACTCGCCCAAACTCATCCCAGCATAAACTACTTCACAATAAGTGAAATGTGGAAAGATTAAAGACATAACTAATTTCTTTTTTACCCACTCGTTAATATTGAAAGAGAACTTCCAGAGTTTTCGTAACTTACAAAAAACATTTCTAGAAATAAAGTTAATGTGATCATTCCAGGTTAGAGTCTTATTGAATACAACACCCAAGTTTTTAGCTTTACTTACAAATTTTACCACAGAATTATTTAATTTGATATTAGGGAGATTAGTTGTATCAATATTACGAACATAAATTAACATAACCTGGGATTTTGACGGATTTAATCGAAGACCATTGTTTAGAGACCAGAAAGCAACAGCATCAAGATCATCATTCAATTTAGCAATAGAGCGGTTAATATCAGCTATAGGACCACTGATGTAGAGTTGAGCATCGTCTGCATACAACCGGCAATGAGATTCAGACAAACAACGGGGTAAGTCATTAATAAATAGACTAAAGAGTAAGGGACCCAATATGGATCCTTGGGGTACCCCACATTCAACAGGTAGATAATTAGACTTAATACCATTTAGAAACACAAATTGACTTCTATTATCTAAGTAACTTTGAATGAGAGTAGTAGTAGAAGATTCAAAATTAAAAGCTGCGCTAAGTTTTAAACATAATAAGTTATGATTAACACAATCAAAAGCTTTAGTGAAATCAAGAAGAAGCAATAATACAGCATGTTTCTTATCGATTTCACAGTAAATGTTATCTGTTAATTCTAGGAGTGCTGAGGTAGTGCTGTGCTGCTTTCTGAAACCTGATTGGAATTCGTATAAGAGATTATTATCACTAACGTACTGACTCATTTGTGCATGCAATAACCGTTCAAAAGATTTCGAAATACCGGACAGTACGCTAATGGGTCTAAGGTCATCAATCGTTGGATTATTTTTTTTAGGAACGGGAACAACTTTGGCACATTTCCAAATTAGAGGGTATTGACCAGTAGTCAAGATGAAATTAAATATGTGAGTAATATAAGGTAGCACAGAAGGGATAATCAGTTTAATAAATTTCAAAGGAATTAAATCTGGTCCTACAGCATTGGATTTAACCTTAAAAATAGCATCATAGACTTCATCATTTGAGACATTTCTAAAAGAGAAAGTACAAGACGAATCAACATTTTCAATATTGGATAGTAATGAAGTAAAGTTAAAAGATGGAGTTATAAATTTATTGTTTAATTCGTTTACATCAAAGCTATCCATATTATCCATTTTGTTTTCTTTACTGATTCCAAGCTTAGCGATATTAGACCAGAAAGATTTTGAAGGCAGCCGAGGATCGAGTATCTTAGAATAGTAATGTTTTTTAGCTTGTCTAATCTTCAAGTTTACCACGTTCCTAAGCCTCTTAAATGAATTTCTGTCATTCGAATTTCTTGTTCTCTTCCAAATTTCATAAGCCATGTCTCTATCATTCGCCATTTTTACAATATCTGGACAGAAATACGGAACAAAATCAGCACGTGGAGTAAAAGAACGAAGGGGAACATGCTGGTCGAAAAGCTTGAGAACTAGATTATTAAAGAACGCAATTTTATCGTTTATGTTATTAATTGTGTAGATGGAACGCCACGGTAATCTAGTTGCAGAATGGAATAGTAAGGATATATTGCAATTCTTGTAATCACGATAGGTAATTTTCACTTTCGGTATCTCAATAGGAATTTTATATGACAGGCACTATATGCTCCAATACCAGATTAAAGAAATTACATGACAAAGCATCGTCTTGTCGAAATCCGGAGCACGTTCGAAATGAATCAGAAATGTGCCCCCTAATCACCACAGCACACCGTGTGTTTTCCATGGTAATTTTTGACAAACGGATAAGCTTGACTGGGAAACCAAATTCCGACATTGATTCTTAAAGCACTGATCGATGTATGCTGTCATAAGCAGATTTAAAATCGATAAAAGGATGGTGTGTATCAATTTGAAATTCGAGAGCCTTCTCCAGGATCTGGTTTAATGCGGTCGGTAGTTGATTTATAGGGACAGAAGCCGCACTGATAGTTTCCTATCACAGCGTTACAATGAGGCTTCAACCGTCAGTACAAAATATTGGAAAGGATCTTATACGGCAAATATTGGCACAGGACATGGAAACCGCCTTTTTGAATATAGGAGATATTAAGTTTAAACTCCAGTCATCAGGCATGCTCTCCTCCATTCTGATTTGTTTGATGATTTGGTGCATGAATTCAATCACCACTTCACCTTCTGCCTTAAAAAGTTCAGCTGGCAGGTTATCTTGTAGCAGCTTTGTTGTTCTTTAATTTTCGGATTGCTGCTTCCAATTCTGCAGCACTTGGTGCATCTGTACCTCCGGAGTTGACTGGGGTAGGGCGTGGCCTCTCTGTGTTTTCTATGTTTGCACCATTCAGCAGGTTCTTAAAATGCTGTTTCCATATCTCTAATATCCCTTGCGTATCGGTTACCAAATTTCTAGAATCATTCCTCAGTGCGTGTGTACGGGGCTTGAGACCAGCTGCAAGCTGCTTGACTTTTTTATAAAAGTTACGTACTTCGCCTCTGTCTCGCTTTGATTCTATATCCAAAAGTTTAGACTTTTCGAATAAACGTTTTTTGCGTCTAATAATTTTCTTCTCGTCTCTTCTTTTCGCTTTATACCCTTCTTGAGCTGCTCTTGTTTTACGTTGCAGCGCTTTCCTGTAGGCCTCATTTTTCTCTACCGTCTTTCCTAAAAATTCATCGTCGTTCCATGGGTTTCTCACGTGAGGTGTTTCAAAACCCACGGTATGTGTAGCAGCCATCGTGATGGTTGAGGATTTTGCGCACTTACAATTTTGGGCTGTTTACCAGCGGATGCTATGTAAGACTGTTCCCAGGGGTCACCCCGTGAAGATAATGTAAGCACTTGAATAGGAAATTGACAGCGACCGATCAAATGTTTCCCTGTCGATCGCAAACCAGACCCTCCTATACGTACATATAATATGTTATAATATTATTAATACTTACTAGTGAGCCCCTGTGCAATTGCAGACTAGTAACTTTAAAAAAATCATGGATAACAACGTAATCATTGATTCATATCAATTTATATGAATCTTTTTTATTTTTTTTCTGTAGGTAGGTGGGAATGCTCGAAGGACACCAAGTGGTTTCAGTCATGCGCGCGCAAACCAACAATGGTAGTGAAGGCCTTAAACCCACTAAAACCAACTCTTTTTTGTCTTTCATACATAACAAATCAATGATAGATTGACTAATGAATTCTTACTCTCAGAAAAAAAAAATTATATGTTTTTTTACATAATTCAAATTGTGGTTGTTTCTGTATTATTAATTAACAATTTTTTTTTGTAAAATATTAAAGTAAATTTAAATTAAAATTAATTAAAAGCTTTAAAAAAGGGATTTAAAAATTAAATAAAATATGAAAGTGTAAAAAATTAATGTATTTTAATTAACGAATGCGATTATGAAATAATATGCCGGTTCTATTTTTTCTTGTTAACTTGTCGCCACCATAATCTACATCAGAATAAGCAGTTAAATTAAAATCTTTTGTTGGTTCATATAGTAAACCCTATGATACAGTTCCACGTAAATATCTAAATATTCTTTAAACAGCGGTTACATGAATACTAGTACACTGATCGTTAAACTCACTTGCATAATGCACAGCATATGAAATATCTGGACGAGTATATAAAGACAAATACATTAATGATCCAACTGCTTCTCTATAAGGATATTTTACAACTTCTTTAAATGTTTCTTCTGGATAATCATCAATGCACATTATGATATAAATCTATTGGAGTTTTGATAGGTTTTCAATCGTTCATCCCAAAAACTTTTAAAATTTTATTAGTGTAATTTGGCTGATTTATGAAAACTGAACCGTTTTTTAAATAGTTGACTTGTAAACCCAAAAATAAATTAAAACTATTGACTTTAATTTCAAATATTTTTCTTAGATGTTTCAATAATTTACAAACTTTTTCTTCGTTTGTATAGGGAAACCATCATCAACAAATATAGCAACAATACTCAGATTCTCCCCATCATGATGCACAAAAACAATTGGATTTGCTTTAGTGGGTTCTAAAAGCTTTTTCGTAACTTGTATATTTTTTCTTCATCGTTACAAAAACTAGTGGGTTGTTTGATATATATGGTTTCATCCAGATCATCATATAAAAAATGCTAATTTCTTAATATCTATATTTGTCAGCTTTATTGTTTACATCGTACTTGACCTTGAATGCTTGAATACCCAACGATTTTCGATTGCCATTTGACCTTCTGGTAAAGTTACTAAATCCCAAGTATTGTTAGATAATAATGAGTTTATTTATTCTTGTATAGCCTTTTTCCATTTATCCCAGTTTTCTGAATTAATTGCATCTTCAAATGTTTTCGGTTCTATTTCATTTATTGTATTTGATTCGTATCCTTTCAGATATCTTGGTGGTTTTCTATTTCTTTTACTAGTTGATGAAATATTAGGTTCAAATTCAAGAAGTTGGATGAAGAAAATGCCCGGAGAGGATTTTTTTTGTATGTGTTGGTAAAATAAAATTTTTTGATTGGTTAAAAAATTTGTCCGGATGTTCGTCCATTAAGAGGAAATCAACCTTGAGTGGACATTTAATATCAAAAATTTACGAAGTTTTGTTAATATTTAGAGTTAATTAAAAAAATAGGAGATTTAAAAGAGTAAATAAATAAAAAATATTTAATTTTATATTTTTTATGTATTTTATATCTTTAAATTTATAGAAAAACTTAGGCGCAAATTTTATGTCACCAAAAATACATATGTCACACTCAAACTATTTTCAAGCTGGTGAAGGAATCCTTAAATTGATGCCTTGAGCTGGTAAATCGAATACACAGCTTGAACGTTCAAGAAAAATTCAAGTCAAATACTCAAGCTATCATGTATACGTAGTAAATGAAATGGTTTAGTTTTCTAATTCGACAAATTTCTGACAGTTCATAATATATACTTTGCTTGCTTGCATTGCGTAAGCAAGCATAAAATCTTTTGACGACACTCACGAGTCACGTGTAAAGACTAGGTAAAGCAGTTTTATAAAATTTGTTTTGAAATAAATTTATTGTGGAATTGTCAAGTTAATTATCTACTATCTAATCTTAGCGCGACCAGTCCTAGCTCTTTAGGTTTAGATAGACGGTATAATAAGAATTATCGTAATTCATCATTTTGTAAGACAAATTAATAATAAAGTGTTTAAATACTTATAATAAATTGAAAATTATAACAAATATTTCTAAATCGTTGGGAAAAAAAAGAATAATTTTAATACACAAGAAAAATTGTGTCTGTAATCCAAATGGACAAAAGTGTCAACGTGATAAAAATAAAGGAAAATTGCTGTTCAAAAGAGATACCTGGTCTATATACTATTTATAGAGCACCAACCGAAAAATTAAGGTAAAATTTGGGTAGAATCTAATAAGCAAAATATTAAGATAATTATTTTCTACCAGGTCTTTGCCACCACTTTTACCTAAAGGTAAGTTGCACTTATTAAAACCAAAGCTTGTTCAGTCACATAGCATTCCAGAACATAAACGGGTTAAAGCTCCTAGATTTATACCATTTGAACCTTATTCTTGTGCAATAAGTTTAATTACTGAACCAACAACTGAAAATGTTTATATTAGAAAAAAACATATGGATATTAATACCTTAGTTTCTCAATTTTATTCGAAGCCTATTCGTAAAGAAGAAACAAAATCCAACATAAAACTGTTAAATTTGAATGAAGAAGTTGAAACCATTAAAAAACTTAAGGAAGAACGTGATTACTTCAAAAATCAATTTAAAGCACAAGCGAAAGTTAACTCTGAAATAAAATCATTGCTCGTTGCTGTTGTTGGAGAAGATTTCCAAACAAAAGTTAATACATTAAAAGAGGACAAACTACAACTAGCTAAAGTTTGTTAGGCTTTTGTATTAAATCATTTCTAAATTTATTATATTTTTATTTTGTTTTTAAGGCTCTTTTAGATTCCATGGATAATTTATCAACGCATACTGAAAAAATTGAACTTTTAAGTGGACAATGCGAAGTATGGCGAAGCAAATTTTTAGCAAGTAGCGTAATTATTGAAAAATTAGCAAGTTGGAAAACCGATTTAACAGAAAAGAGTGATATTTTAGTAAACGAAATTGTTAAGATGCTTAAATTAACGGAAAATCTAAGACTAATTCAAATAGAAATATTAAAAAATTTAATATTTTTGGCAAATATTAAAGATTTTGAAATGCCGTCAGGAGACATTATAACCTTGACAGCACAAAGTCTTAATATTACACAACAGATGGTATTAAAAAGTTGTTTTGGAATACCAAGTGATTTAAATATTACAAACTTGAATCCGTACACCGAAACTGAAAAACTATGCTTACAAGTATGTTACTAATAAATATCCCGTTTTACCATATATTTTCTAGTTTTTGAATTTTAGGTTTTAGAAAGTTTAAAAAATCCAACAAATGATAATGATGACACTCTTAGGTCTATATTTCATCACACTCAATCCAAATATCCTAATTAAAATAAAAACAAAATGACAATAATCATTATTAATCAATTGTAAAAAAGCTGGAATCTGCGAGTTAAATAATTTTCACAAAAAGTTAAAAATAAAAAAAATTGTTCTACTTTATCGACACAGAGTAATAATATTTTCAACATTTTATATTTCAATAAAAGTTTTGGTGTTTTATGGCAGTTGTTCAGTCACTGTATATGACTTTTTTTTTATGGGTGTTGAAAAACACGTTAAAACAGTGGTTGTGAAGCTATCGTAGACTTCTATGTATAAACTAGTATAATTGTGAACAATTTTTTTATATTATACATAACAAAACAGAATTATACAAGTTTCAGTTCGTTGGCACAATATTAAAACAGAGAATCATCACGGATAAAAATCACAAATAGCAGTGTAAATCTTGAAAATGACTTTCATGGTGAGCATAACGTCGCCAAAGTAGCAAAGATAATCCGAAGGAATGTTTATCAGAATAGTCGACGGAAATTTCGATAAATAGAGTAACTAATATAGTGGCTACTCAGATTAATTAATTCGTTAATATTTCCGGGTTAGTCACTGTTTAAAGACAGCTTTATTGCGTATTGCTATTATCAATAGACCTTTTCTTAAGTCGACATTCTACATTGCGAATTTCGATTGCCATAGATAAAATTAAAGTCAACAACATTTTTGTACATATATGAGTTTGGAAATTTCAATATAATTATGTATGAATATGTTGTTATTTATTTTTTTAATTAATCCCTGATTCACAATGTAACTAAACGCAACGCAAATCAGAACTTGAAGTGAAAAGAAGTTTATTATGTGGAAATTTTACATTTAGTGTACTATTGGTAAATATAATATGGAATGACGAAGTAAAACAAAAATAAAACCGGATGTTTTTAAAGCTTTGCCCAGTTTAGGAACAAGAAAACAAAAAGAAAAATTATGACAAAATGATTTTAAATTTTTAAATTTGAGAAGAGAATAGTAAAGATTTAAAGAATGTTAAATATTAAAAAAGTAACGTAAGAATTAGTAAAGATTAAAGAATGAATTCAAAAAGTATGTATGTATTTCGTATTAGATATATTTTTATTAGATTGATGAATAAGTTGAATACTAGTGTGTATTTTTACTATATTGGATTTAGATATTTGATTTCATAATGATCATTTATTTCTATTATTTTTATTTTCTTTGATAAGATTTATATGAATTAGTTATATTCTAACCAAAGAATATCTATTAACGCGGAATCTTCGATAGTTACACACTATCGAAGGTTCCGATTAACGAGAATATACACTTATGTACCTATTCATTTGTTTGCACACAAATCCATATGCAAATTTGCTGAAAATTTTAAGAAATCAGCTTGTTTTTAACGTAAAGAAAAGTAAACAAAAGAGAGTAACAAAAAAAATTGGCTGAAATTAAATAAAAAAAAGTTAATAATTTTTAAAAAAATTTGTTGATTAATATATTGATTTGGAAAAAATTTTGGGAAAATATCTATTCCAAAAAAGAATTTAAAAACTGCAAAAAAGACTGAAATAAATAAAACAGATTTTATCAGATTTTTAAATCAGATTTTTTTGTAATAATTTATGAGTAACACTAAACAACTAATGTTTTACATTAAATTCTTTTACATTTTAATTATGTTTTTTTATAAGAGTATAAATTTTGGTTCTAATATATAGCTTAATAAGGAAACTTTTGTCTGATTTATCACAGTACTCGTAATCAGAATCATTTTTTAATTTTAACAAAATTTCATTTTCTAAATTAGATAAACCATCCATAAAATTTTTAGGAGACCTAACTAAAACAGCGTTATTATATTCTTTGAATTGTGTGATTTGTAAATAGATGTCCTCAGTATTAAGTTCTAAAGTGCAGTTATGATGTGCTCTAAATTTTCTCAATAACCAGCCGCCAAAATAATATAAGGCATTTTCTCCTCTAAAGTCTAGTGGTTTGTAATCTGCTGAGATATTTATATTCATATTTACTTTGAGACATCCGTCGGCAATTTTATATTTTTTAAATCTATGTCTGGTAATTGAAAATTCTCTATTGGCTCGCAATTAGTAAAAGTTGTAACATTTTCCATATACTTATAGAAATTTTTTTTTAAATGATAAAAATTGTACCGGATTTAATAACATTGTGTTTCCACCACGTTTGCGTAAAATTCCAAATGTAGTTTGTATTCTATTCAGTTTCTAAATACATCTTGATTTAAATTTCTGGTTAAAAGAAATGCAATCTTTGCTATTTTTAAATCATTATGCAAATCTTTCAAAACATTAATATTTTGCAGCCAGCCGTTTAAAAATTGAATTCTTGTATAACGGTCGTGGTGATGTTATTTCGTCTTTCAATAAATTGTATATTTGAAATTATGCTTTTTTGTATCTGCTAATTTATGTAGTAGGTAAAATAATAAAATATTAATCTATTTCTAAGCTTTCGCCCAATTCAAGATATTTCACACTTGTCTTTTTCTTTGTCGGTTGTAAAAATTTCCAAGAAAGTCATGAACAAAGCGTGTGCTATTGATAAATATTCAAACTAATAAAAATAACGCGAAGTAATAAAAATAACGGTATAGTAATAAAAATAGCACGAAATAATTAAAACTAGATTTTGTAAATTAAAAATAATATTTTTATTTTATAATCGTTGTAAAGTAAATATAACAAAGATTTAGGTTTACTATAATTTAATATAATATTTAATAAAAAATAATTACGTTTATAATCCCAAATTATTACTGAAAAAATGTTAATAATATATTTTATATTTTTGTAATGTAATTATAATTTAATATTTTTAATAGGTATATAAGAAAATAATAATGTATAAAACGAAAATATTGAAATAATAAAAGACCAGAATTAATAAGGGAGCAAACTAAATTTGAACAAACATTTTTTGCCACCTTGCCTCAAATAATGGGAGCGCATACAAATACAAAGAAGAATAATTTTGAATTTTCACGCACATGAATATGCTCACAATTCCAACTACAATCGCTCAACCACATTTTCGTTGTCGTCGAAATAAGGCTATTTTTCTATTTTTTTTCGCTTGTAGTCGGATTTGACATTTCTGACAAGCTTTTTAATAATCAAGAAATAACAAGAAATCTGAAATTAGAATAATAAATAATTGTTTTGTTTTTCTCTAAAGTTTAGGTTATATTTTTATATCTAAAAAAAAGTTAAAATAAGTTATATAATATAAAAATTAATAATAACAAATAACTTAATAATAAATAATATTATTGCTAATAATAAAACTAAAATTAGAATAATAATAATTGTTATTTTTTAAAGTTTGTTTAGGTTATATCATTTATTGACATTTGCTTTTCTGTTTGTTTTAATTTTTCGTTTCGCAATTCACAATTGTGTTTCATTTGACGAAAAATAGTTGAGCGAAGCGAATTTCGTTGGTAGTCGGTGGTCGGTGATCGCAATTGTGTTTACCGCTTGAGGTTACGTAAATTGAGAGAAAGAACTGCGTTAATATTAGATATTTAATTGTTATGCTATAAATACATCCTAGTAGCAAAGCAGCAGCGGAGATGCCAGCAGAAGCAGCATTTTAAAAATTTCTGCTTTCTAAGACACAATATAGTAGCACGCAGCAAATTCAAACTAATAAAATTTAAAACTATATTGACAACAGACAAAAAAACTCTAATAAAAAATTTAAAAAAATTGAGTTAAGTAAATAAATATGTCTTTTATAGCTTGCTCGCATTAGGTATGTTTAAATTACGTTTGTTGTTAACTGGGTTAAAAAAAAGTTTTCCCATTATACGTTTATTATATTACAAGTTTAAATCTGTTTAAAAAGTTGTTTCAAAATTTGTGAAACTTAATCTGTGTGGGACTATTTCGAAACAATTTCTTAAACAGCTTACAAAATCAAAACTTTTTGATTTTTAATGGGCGGAGTCATAAGTTTCTGAAATTGCTTAAACGTGTATAGTGTAGTTTCGGAACCAAAATGTAAATAAAATCAGTGGTTTATGTTTTTTTGTTAGAAGTAGCTTATATTTTTCATAATAAATATTTGTAAACAATCTTATATCATTTTTTTTTTTTATAAATAAATACAATTATTATTAATGCGATTTTAACCGCCAGTTTTTTAAATATATTTTGCCTTGACTTAACTATAAAAATAGTGAAGCTTCTCTGTAAAAGTTTAACAGTGTGCGGTGAAGAGAAAAATTATTTTCGAAACAAATTTCTAAAGAGATTTTATAGTGTATGGGGCCTACTATACAAACTATAGTTAAGGGTGTTTTCTTTTATTCATTCTAACCGCCCAACCTAAATAAGAGCGTACGGCGTGTGTCAAAATTAGCTCATGATAATACATTTTATATGAAATTGACCGAAATACGCTACGCCAACACGCTGTATATTGGAATTTTCAATTTTGACAAGCGTATGCTTCCATTTTTTGGTTTATTTATGTTTAAGACATATACATGATTGTGACTTTGCCATTTTGAAGGGCTTATTTAATTTTTGATAAAATTTGATATTTTTTTCAACATTAATATCTTAATTGAATATATTTTAAATATAAATTATTATAATATTCTGATATAAATTAAATGTTAAAAGTTTTCAGTTTATTTTTCTCTGAAAAGTGAAAACATGTGAAATTTACACGTTCAATTGACAAACGCCACGTCTGATTTCGGTTTCGACTCGTTACAAAGTACGGCGTTTATACGTCGTACTCTCTTATTTAGGTTGAACAGTAAAGAAAGAATGGAAAGAATAGAATATTTGATGACGTCACGATAGAATATTCCGAACAAATAGAATTAACGAACAGAATAGAATAAGCATCTGAAACTGTCTGTTTTTTTATTAATTTATTAATTTTTGTGAACAAAATTTTTTACTATTTTTTAATTTGTGAAAATTAGTTAATATAGTTAAGATAGTTATATTAGTAACAAAAAATTTGTAAAGGCTTATGGCATTTAATATCTCTCTACGGCCATTAAATACTTATTCCTTGAAAAAAAAAACTGTAAAAACTTTTAAAAATTTGTATTTTCTGAATAATAAATACAACTACTAATTTTATATAAATATCAATATTTGTACAACTATTCATAATATTATATTTTTTTGTAAACACTTATTTTACTTAATCAATGTTTTTCATTTTTTAAATTAAAATAAAATATAGGTAAACAAATTGTTATAGAAGTGAACTGTCATTCCTTAATTTTATTCTGTTTATTCCAACTCTGAGATGGAATAAAAAGAAGACGTTTGGAATATACGGAATAAATATAAAAAACAGAACAGAATATTTAGAATATTCTGAATGAATAAAAAAACGCTTTTTGACATATTCTGAATATTCCGAAACTTTGGAATGAATAAACGAAAACACTCTGTTTGACGTTTTGATTGTTTATGCACATGTTTATACGATGCAGAAATCTGCCGCAGAAATTTACCTTCATGTTCATACATAAAAAAAACTGGTAGATTTCTGTCATTGTTGCTGTCAGATTATTGAAATATCAAGATGGCCGGAATTGAAATTATTGGCAAAGAAATAAATAAATAAATTTTTATTATTATTCTAGTGTATTTCTTTTACACTAAAAGCCGAAAGTACACAATTGTACGAAGTCCGCTCAGCCGAATCCTGGCGGTAAAACTTTTTTGGTAAAATTAAAAGAAAAATATATAAGCTTATGAATTTTCAGATCAATCTGAGCAAAAATTTTTCTTCGGCTTCAAAGGGTTAAAAAAATTGTAAAAATAATTTTAGTTGATTTTGTAATTAATGGAAAAAGACAAAACCCATTGAAAATTAAAAAAAATATTAAATATTTAAATTTTTAAAAATAATTTGAACCAGCAACATATTCATTTGTACAATATACTAGAAAGAAACATGTATCTGCAAAAAAGTAAGTTATTTTTTATTTCTTAAACATTTTTATAAATTATTTTATTTTAATTATCTATTTAATAGTACGTTTTCAAGCTCATGTTTATGGATAAACAACTAGCTCATAAACCAGTCAAAGGTCAAGTGTTCACAAGGTTTTTTGGAAAGCAATCAGCTGTTTCACATATTTATTATTATATAAAAAAAATTTCTTTTTTATTATCTTTGAGTAGAACTTGCTATTATTTTTGATCACACAAGTTCAAGGATTGGTTTAAATTCTTTTTAAAAAAATAAATTTTTTTGGACTACTGTCCGTTTTATTTTTGACTGTATAAATTATAAAATTAAACTGTCCTTAATTCCTAAAATTTTAGACTATTTATACTAATTAAATGCTGTTTTGCATTTTACTAAGTGTGAGAAAGTAATTTACAAATTTGTGTAGAAACAAAAAGAATTTGAAATTTGATTTATTTATTATTTTAATTTATTATCTCTTTTTCCATTTGAATTTTTTACTTATATATAAAGTCTTATTATTTATACATTTTTAATATATAAAACTGATTAAATTAAGTGAATTAAAAATAAAAATGCATCTTTTACAATATCCTTTGTTTTAATTCTTCTGTTAACTTTCCATGTAAGTCTTGTAATTTCTCAATCATTTCTATAACTCCATAGAATTTTTCTTCACTTTTTTCTATTAAAGTTATCCAAGATTATCCAATTAATCGTGCTGATGATAATTGAGAATTTATACTTGATTTTTCGTTTTTTTTGATGATCATTAATTGAAGCTAAACTAATTTCACACAAATTCACATAATTTAATCTATTCTTGGTATTTTGATTTCTTTTTGTTTTTTTTTTGACAAATGACAAAATGAATTTATGACAAAAAAATCAAGGTTCATGCAAAAAAAAATTTAAAATCGACAAAAAATCGAAATTGCATGAATGGGTACATGTTTTTTATATAAACAACATGTTTATCCATAAACATGAGCTTGAAAACGTACTATTATCCATAAACATGAGCTTGAAAACGTACTATTATCCATAAACATGAGCTTGAAAACGTACTATTAGCAGACCTTGGTCTAGTGGGTCTAGGTATATTTTAATTTTGTTTTCATTTTGACTTGTTTGAAAGTTTGAAACTTCAAAAATATCATTGCCAGGTTGCACAAAAATAAAAAAAATACGATAAAAACTACGATATAACATAAAAGCAGTGTTGTGAACGTGAATTTAACATAATTTAAGTGTGATTTATTTTTGACTATTAGCCATATTCTTTTAGACCCATCGTTCACGAGAAGAAAAAATTAATCACGTCTCGACTCGCTGAATATGCATCTCAGGGGTCTACCGCGTATTCCGATTTTCGTAAAACGAATTTCGTATTCGAAAGTTTGGTACTATGTAATACGAAATCCAAATTAAAATAATTTTGACAATTCGAAAATCGTATATACGAATCCGAATTAAAATTTTCGTACCGTGTAATACTACTTTCGAATATATTCGAATGGTTTTTTGTTGATACGCGGTACCAATTAAATTTACATTCAAATCGCAAATTCGGATAATCGTTCGAATCCGAATTTTATACACGGTAGGGGGCCTGATAGACACTGTAAGCGGCGCGATAGAACATTTTATTTGTTCGTAGTACTGATCATTTTTTACTGCCAAAAAAAGTTATTAGTATATAAACAAAATATGGTTTATAAATTTTTCAAAAAGTATTAGTGGGGCTTAGTTTTAAAATATTTTTTAAATAAAAAATAAATATAAATATATTTATGTTTTAAATATTTTTTAGTTTAGTACATAAACAGTAGTAAAACAGTAAAGGCCGGTTTTCATGATAAATTTTTAGCTGATAAATTGGAGTTTAGAAAGAGAAGAGTATAGTATGCCGTTAATGTGTATGAGGGAGTAAAATTATATTATTTTTATAGTAACTTTTATAGATGATTTGAAATCTAAAATCTATATACATAACCTTCCAATATTCAAAATGTAAACAAAATAAAGGTTATTTAATTTAAGCAATCTTTTTTAGAATTGTTTAAAATTTCGCGAAAGTATATAAACAAAGTAAATAAAGTGAAGAAAAGTGAAATATGATATTATTTTCATCTGTGGAATTTTTATTTAGCTTTTTTAAATTTTAAATTCAGTTGTATTTATTATGTTTTTCATTTTTACATAAGTATTAATTAGAATTAAAATATTATTTTTTTATATTATACTAAATAATGAATTAAGAAAAAAATGTATACATACATACATTCTAAAATTCATTCAACAAAATTTAAAATATTCATTTAGACAAAAAAAAATTAAAGTTACAATTGTAATTAAAAGTAAATTTTTTAAATGTGTTAAATAGTTAGTTTATGTATAAGATAAATAGAATATGTATAATTTTAGTATAAATATATTATACCTAAAAGCTAAAATATTATTTTTTATTTACATATGCATTCAAATATTCAATACAAAAAATTAATTTTTGTTATTGTTTTTACTCAAATTCAAAAATTTAAATGTCGTTCCGTATCCATAAAATGTGTTGGTAGTGTGCGAATTTTTTTTGTGTAATTACACATTACTTTATGTTAGTGTTAAAAATATAGGCGATAATTATAGGAAACATATCTTTGCGAAGATATGTTTTTTTAAATATTCTCCGATATTTATGGCGATTCTCCGATATTTATGGCGACTCTCTCGATATTTCTCCCGATATTATTGTCATTCTCCCGATATTTTATCATTGTTTCTCTATCGCACTTATGAAATTTTTGTATCTTCTGCCTATGCTCTAACAATTCGCCGATATATCGGCTACATGAAAACCGGGCATATTCAATTTATTTATTTAATTCAATTTTTTGATAAAAGAACACAAAATACTTTGACGAGATACTCTATCGCTTACAATTTTTGTCGAGATAAAAAATGGCTATCGCGTCTCGTCAAAGGTCTAACAGAAATTACTCACGAGACTGTTTTGATATTTGCCGTCGCGTCTGTGGTGTCTAACAGAATACCAAACTATCTCGTCAGAGATATTTTCAAGCGGTCTCGCGAGATAGGTCAAGGCCTCCTAAATTTAGGACGCCTTGGAAAAATACCTATGTAGTGTGTCAGCTTCGTTAGGCAATTTGACGGTTACATATGTATTTCTATGTATTTGAGTTTTGAATAAAGTTCTTAAATGTTTTTTATTTTTTTATTTTGAGATTCGAATTTTTTTTTTAATAGATTTGATTAGCGATTACATATTGTGGAAGTGTTCTGAATATATTGATAATTCTTTTAACTTGTTATAAAATTTTTGTAGTTTTATTACTATAATGTCATAAAAGAACTAAATTATTAAATTTTTGAATTAAATTAATTTGTATAGCCTTGAAATGAGAGAAATCTCTTTAGGCAAAGATAATTGAAAATAAATAAATAAATAAAATAAAATAAAATTTCCAAATATATTGTGGAAGTGTTTATTGATAAATTCGAAAGATATATTATGAAATATGAATATTGAAAATATAATTTCTGGAGGAACGTTTTGGACTTCAAATTAAATTGAATTTTTAAAGTAAATTTTGTGTATAAAAAACAACAAATTATTTAATCAGTTGTTTAATTACAATAAATGGTATGATTATTAAAATTAATATAAAAGTTTCTGAATGTTAGCTGTTCAATATGAGAATTATTTGATTCGTTTATTTGTTTCAACATGGTTTCAACTGAATATTACTAATAGGGCATTGCCCAACATGTCTCATAAGATAAGTCACATCTGCATCGAACTGAGATGCGAATTCATTTTCAGTAAAAAAAAAAAAACTATACGTCAAAATTAAACAACTTCATTTTCTATTTATATTATTTATGTTGCTAGTATCCTAAATGTATATAAATAAGTAAAGAAATTAAAGTATGATGTGATTTTAAAATTGTGGAAATGGAAGAAATTACGGATAAACTAAAAAAACCTAGGTTTCGAAGAACATCATCAAAAAGAAAGGACGCTGAAAGGAGTGAACGACGTGAGGATCAGTTGTTAAAAGTTAGTGAAGGATGTCTTGGAGTGTTGAGTAAAACAGAAGAACAACATTTAAATCGAATAGAAGCTGCTAAAGTTTCACAGCAACGAAGATTTTTGAATGAAACAGAAGAACAACGTGCAAATCGTTTAGAACGTCTTAGAATTTCACAACAACGAAGACTTTTGAATGAAACAGAAGAACAACGTGCAAAGCGTTTGGAAGCTCTTAGAATTTCAGAAAAACGAAGACGTTTGAATGAAACAAAAGAACAACGTGCAAAACGTTTAGAAGGTTATAGAATTACAGTTAAACGAAGATATTTAAATGAAACAAAAGAGCAACATTTAAGTCGAGTAGAAGCTAATAGAATTAGGCGACAACAAAGAAGGTTGAATGAAACAGAAGAACAACGTTCAAGACGTTTACAAACTAATAAAGCTGCAATTAAACGAAGACTTTTGAATGAAACAGAAGAACAACGCTTACGTCGCTTAGAAGCTCAAAAACTTAAGCACCGACAAAAAAGGTTGAATCAAACAAAAGAACAACGTTTAAGAGTTTTAGAACGTTGTAAAAATTATTATAAAAAAGTAGTTTTGAATGAAACAGAAGAAGAACGTGCACGTCGTTTAGAAGGTATTAAAATTTCACAACAGCGAAGACTTTTGAATGAAACAGAAGAACAACGTTCAATTCGCTTGAAAAATTATAAAATTTGGCGACAAAAAAAACTCTTGCAAGAAAAAGAAGCACAACAACAAGGAATTTTAATTGAATCGGAAGAAGAATGAAAAAACACGATAAACTCACCATCATTAAAAAATGTTTACTAAGCATTTATCAAAAAAAATATGTACAAATATAAAAACAAAGAGTCGAATCTGCCAATTTCCTTTCCGAAACATAAAAAATAACATTGAAATATTACAAAGGCCAAAAATTAATAGATATGGATAGATATCATACGAAAAAACGAAATTTGAAACAAAGAGTGTATCAAAAATATAAAACCAAAATCGACTTTTTAAAAGTTAATACATTACATATCCTATTTTGTTAAAAATGAAAAATTTGCAAAATATTCAAAATAAAAAAGTGAATTTGAAAATTATTCTATCAAGAAATATTGAGACATCAGGAAAATACAAATATATATGAATAATTTTATTAAAATCAAACACTTTTATTATTTCTTGCCAACTTTGATTCAAATGATAAATAGCTATGAACCTAACCACTTTTTTCAAATTTTATACAATATTATTATTTGTTTAGTTTGGTCAATTACATTTAATTATCTATTTAAATCTTGTTTTGCGTTAGAAAACTACCGATGAAAATCAATCAATTAAATTCTTCAGAAAAATGTTTGTTTAAAGCTACTGGATGGGGTTATTAAGAATTACCAATATTAAATATTTGAGTATCGTGAGGGGTTAAACCTGGGGTGGGAACTGGCAGCACGTAACTTGTTACAAACGTTCTTTTTTGTAACAAAACACCAGCGTCACAATTTTTTTTTGGCAACATGTACTTTAAAACGCTACTTTGGAATTGAAACAAAAAAAAAATTACGAAACATTTAAATGTTACGTGCTGCCAAGAGTAGCGAAACAAAATTAAATGTGGCGACACAAAATTAAAATTGGTGAAACAATTTTACGTGCTACCGTTTTTAAAAAATAGCCGTGACAACATGTTTGTAACAAGTTACGTGCTGCCACCCCAGGCTGCCTACTATCCCCCCTTTCTGTTCAACATTCAACGCAGTAACTGATGAGATATTAAGAAAGCAGCAACCACATCAAGTGGAATAAAATGAACTGTCACAAGAAGACTGCAAGGCTTAGAATACGTGTATGGCATTGCCCCTTACACACAATGAAATAAATGAGAAAATAAGAAGTTTAGAAATGCGTCAGAATTTGGTATCAAAATCATTCCAACAAAACAAAATGCCTAAGAATCAACGCAAGAAATAGTGCGACCGTCACTCCTCAGTACAATTAACAACGAAGTTATAGCAGTTGTCACTGACCTCAGTTACTTTGGGATTATAACAAGTGTTAGCACTAAGTCAGACATGCAAAATTATTGGTTAAAGTTAGTCAGGATGACTTTCGGAAGACTTTGGAATCTCATATTGTCATTGGCATCGAACTTAGATTTAAATACTATTTTACTTGTTTGTGTAGAAAACAAATTGGCAAATAAAATTCAATAGAGTGTTTAATATATTATGTATATGTATATGTATATATATTATTAAATTTATTCGTTCACATTTAAAATTATTTTTCTAATAAGTACAAATTACTACATATTTTATAATCACAATTATTCTTTGCATTGAATTTAAATAAATTCAATCAATTTTGTTAACTATGTTTTTAAATTTAATTCAGTTGCTTTGTTGTTCTGTAATTTTCAAAAAGTTAATCTATTATTTATGTAATGACTTCACATTTAAATTTAATGTGCTTTATTTTGATATCCTTCATTGAATCCCTTAGGTTGCATTGAAACTTCTTTACGCATTTCAAGAGACCCTTTGTTTCTTGCAAATTCTGTTCTTTGATCTTTCAGCTAAAAAGAAATGTTTATCAATTATAAATTTTAATTCTTTTTCATTCGTGTTAAAATTTAGTACTTTTTTCTAATATGAAAATTAATTTTCGAAAGCAAATATTTTTTTTTTTTTAAATTGGTTAAATTTTAATATTTTTAATTTTTTTTAACAAATTTAGAAATGGAATACTATATGTGTATCACACTCATAAGGGGAAATTTTATTTTCATCACTTCCACACTGTTACTCTGACTGAGAAACTCCTATAAACAATCAGGAAGTTGATTCTGGCGGTGTAGGTGAACTAGTAAGATAATAAAACTAACGATATCTTTAGTGACCTACAATAAATGGGCTGCAGATCTTTGACGGTGCTTATTCCCGTTTTTACTAATCAGTCTTTAGAATCTGACAACGCAGAATAACAGGGATTATTAAGGAACACGGAAAAAATAAGGTAAAACACTGACAAGGAAAGACTTTCTCTATTGTTACTTGATTTTAGCAAAGCTTTTGATTCTATAAAACGTAATATGTATCCTATGGGCTGCCAGCTTCAATACAATTTTTTTTTTTAATTAGGCTTGTAATCTAATCTATTCATCTGACAGATTCAAATTTATTGCCATTGGGAATAATTATGAATCCGACCCACATCGTAAATCACTTTCTGGTACACATATTTTCCGACAGTGTTTAACTATACACTATACTGGTTTCGAGGGAGTTGATAGAATGAACGAGGATTTGTATTATTATGGGCTCAGTGCTCAGAGAAAAAAGTTTCTTTAATTTTTCTAAAGCTCATTGCAATTTGCAATATACAATAGACCGATTAATAAACAAATCTTCAGTACTATTCAGGTGAGGTTGCTATTTTGATAACTTTTGAATTTTAACAAGTAAAGATTTAAATTGATATAAACAATAAACCTGTTCCTCTTATTAACAAGAAAACTGACCCTACCCTTGCAAAGAGATTGCTACCCTTGCTACCCTTGCAAAGAGATTGCATCTTTAGTTAATTTAAATTTTAGTTTCAAATCAAACTCTTTTTTCTTAATTGACATTGGCACGAAATCAAGCGGGAAATCCATCTAGATCTACCATCTACAGAAACTTAAAAATTCTATTTGTAAGAAACAAGAAGTCATTATATAATATACATATGTATGTAATACATGACTGTAAAAAAATTTGTAATTCTGTATAAATCAATAAGGTCAAGTAAACTTGGCTTCAGCCAAACAAATTGAAACGAATGTATCTACTATCTGTATATAATTCTTCGCCGGTGTCAACATGTACCGTTATAATTTTTTGTTTGAAAGAGAAATATTGTATCTGTTTCATGCATACATTTTGTTTTTAACATAAATGAAGAAGAGAATTTATTTGCAATCAAATTGGAAGAAATTTTTTTCTTTCTTTCTTACACCTCATCAAGAATGCCTTTAATATAGGAGAAAAAAAATCAAACTTTACTCAAATTGATTTAAATGAAACGGAATATACTGTACACATTTTTTGTTATTTTCTTTTGTTGTTTTTCTTCTTAATACATCATAGTAGAAAATAATATTCTTTAATAAGAAGATATGTACTGGGCAAGTCAAGATTCCATTTACAAAAAAACTCCATTAGTTAAAGAAGCAAAAAACTATTATTTTTCTTATGTTATAAGTTGTGAGAAAGAAGGAGTGCGATATAAATGATTTAAAAAACCATTTAATTTTTGAAATTTAATTTTAAATAGCCCACGCCCCACGGGCCATGGGAGAAGAGATTTCTAATGTACATGGTCGTCTGAAATCAACGTATTAAATTTATTAGGGTATGAGAGTAAAGAAATTTTGAATGATTGATTTTTTACAGGTATAACATAATATTGGTTGAACATCATATTATTTTCTTTTATTGTCTTATAAGGGAAGTAAAATTTAAAACAGATTATAATTGATGTATTTTCGATATATAAATTTTTTCAGGTATTGAAACAGGTAGTTAAAAAGAATACCAAGAACCAATCGTTTTTTTTATGAATGACTCGGTGCATTTTTATTTCCTTCAAAATTAAATTTTCCCATGTAATAATCAATGATAATTTATTAATTATTAATAATATTAGAATTTATAAATAGGAAGGAAATTTGAATATTAATAATGTGAATAAATAATGTTTCTTATTACTATGCATTTTTAAATGTAACACATCTCGATATTTGTTCGATAATTTTTTTCCCACTTTGTGTTTTGAATTTTTATCTATTTCTTACAATTTTGGAAATCGACTAGAAAAATGGTAACCAATCATTAACAAATTATAAAATTTTATTCCAGTGCATTTTCTTATTAATGGATCCTTTGATCCTTTGATAGTAGATGCGTGTGCGGCTTTATATTATATAATAATTTATGTACATAATCTTTCCCCTTTTTGTTTCAATCTCTTGAGAATTGTTTTTGTTTTATGGATACATTTCTTTAACCCAAACGAAAAAAAAAGAAAAAATAACAACAAAAAAATCAAATAAATGTCGAATTAGCACGTAATTCTTTCTGTTTCCTCCCCTGCTAAAACAAAATGGATTAAAAATATTTAGAATAATAATTTCAAAGCTATTGAATACATTCTTATTTACTTGAAAAATATATTTGAAAATAATTTTTTGACTACATTGATTAGCGTAAGTTATTACGTATTTTTTTATGAAAAATAATCAAAAAAACTTTAATCAATTTATATAATCAACTACATAAGTGTTGGCATAAGTGTTAGCATTTAGAGCAACGTTTACACATAAGATTTTATTTGATAAAAGTTACTTATTTATTTATTTAAGGTTTGTTTGGCTCAAATAAAAAACAATGATTTTAAATATATAGAAATTAAAAATTATAAACAAATAAAATAAAAAATACAACAAAATGAAAAAAAAAAATTTACCTATTAAATTTTTAAATAAATAAAAAATACAATTAAGAAAAAGTTGAAAAAATCTTATAAATGTAGGTAGTTTAGTATCTACTAATTGTTATTATCAATACTATTATTTATAACAATCAATATAACAAAAAATAATCAAACACAACAAACATTAAACAAAAAGTTTAACAAATGACAAGAGTCGATTTCGATTTAAAGGAAAAAATTAGTTTCCAGCATTTTTTGTTTCAAAAATGTTTGATGATAATAGGATAATATTCTAGTTTTTCATTAAACAAAGTCGGATGTCAAAATTTGTGGAACAACGTTTACAAGACAGTCAAACTTTCAATAGTATAAACAAAATCTTGATGTCTAAACGGTACCTAATAGTGAGTACCTAATTTTTTAAATAAAAAACAATAGCTATATTAGTTTACTTTAATTTTAATATTTTAGTGTTTTTTTAAAAAAAAAATAAACAGTAGGTATAGATAAATAATAAATGTACCTATGTAGTATATGAATATATCCTATATCTATCTATTGATATTTTGATATTGTAGTCTTTTGTATTTTAAAATAAAAAAACAGTAATTTTTAATTTTTTGGTTTTCCTAATTTCTAAAAAAAATAAACAGTAAGAAGCCAGTTTCCCGTCCGAGCTACCTTTGCAATGACCATCAACAAAGCGCAAGATCAAACTCTCAATAAGGTTGGTATTTTACTTGATGCACCAGGTTTTTCACATGGACAACTATATGTCGGGATTTCGCGCACTACTGGGAATATAAATCATTTGAAAATTAACATCGAAGAGAATAGAACTGTTAGAAATATAGTTTTTAATGAAATATTAGTTGATTAAATATTTCAATCTATATCAATCCAATTATGGAGTCTGTCTGCTAATCTACTAATTTAACTAAAGTATCAAATATTACTAAAATATTGTTGATAGGGGAATTTTTGATTTTGATAATTTATAATGCAGTACAACCTAGAATACTCTAATTTTGATTTTTCACTATATATAACGGTAGCAAAAAGTTACGTAGTAACGGGTATTTAACCAGTGTAAATAAAAGCTCCAATATTGGATCTAAAGAATCAAAGGCAGATTTATGAAATATTAATTCGGTAAAGAATTAGTACAGCTAACGATACAGCAGTTTACCACTTAAATGTTAAAAGGTAATATGCCATCGCTTTGCTTATTTATAACAAACAAAAAAAGGAGATAGTCAATTTTATTCTTATTTTTCAACGTCAACAAATTGAGAATCCAGTTGCCTGGCCCGCAGAAAATCATTGTTAAATGCTTCAACTAGAACGGATTTCAACACAAACATAGTTTTTCAATTCAATCGAATCGATAACTAAAATAAAAATAAGAAAACAAGTCATTCCGCAAAAAAAAATTATTGGAAATAAAACTAGTGGTGGATGTACAGCATCTAGAACTACTATAAGATAAAACACAAAAGTATATAATGAATCTTGCTGGGATATTGTTAATTGGAATTTGGAAACGCTTTGTGATGTTCTTTTAATATTCGTGATTTTTTTCAAGCGGCAAATATTAAAAATGTCCATTAACAATATTCCAGCAAGATTCATTATATACTTTTGTGTTTTATCTTTTAGTAGTTCTAGATGCTGTACATCCACCACTAGTTTTATTTTCTACTTTTTAGGAGGGTAGTTTGGTTTCGATAAAAGTATATTTTAAAAATTTTTATTTTTACTTTATTATTTTATTTTATACTTTATAGTTTTAAGTGAAATCTATAGGTATTATAATTTCAGAAAGAGTATATAAGTATAAACTCTTCTGTCTATAACACAATTGTGAAAAAGTATCTAAGTGTAAATTTTCATGTCTGTATTACAATTGGTTTTCAAATATGCCTGAGACGTGATAGGAGTTGTTCGGCAGCAACCCGAAGCTGTCATTTGATAGCTTTGTAAAGTACCGTGTCCGGTTGCTTTTTTCATCATGAGTAACTGTGCAAAATTTCAGAACTCTTTCTTTAAATTTTTTAAACAAAATTATTATTTTTCTTTTTGCGTTTGGTTTGAATTTTGGTTTAACAAAAAAATTCCAACCTACCTACCAAACATATATACATATATATAAACAGACACTGGCAATTAATATAAAAGTATATAAGATGAAATAAATTCGACAAAATTAAAATTATTAACAAAGTGAAGATAAAACTTGTTTTAAAGTAGGTGTCACTAAATTAAAAAAAAAAAAAGTTTTCATCTTAATTATTTTTATTCATAGTCTCTGTTGCATACATAAAAGAGGATATTCGTAGCCGCTTTTGGATGCAAAAAGGGGCATATATTCATTCTACAGAATATTTATCTTAATTATATTCATGAAAAAAAACAAAATTAAAAACGAGATTTTAAAAAACAAGAGTTGGAAAAACTGAGATTTTTAAAAACTTATTTATGTTAAAATGTAATTTGAAAAAAGTGTATTTGTTAAATTTGCGTTGACCAAATCTCCTTTTTCGCGAAAAATCGATTTGTGTAAAGTATGGTTATGCTAATTTTGCAGTTTGCGAAGCGTGAATTTATGGCAAAAGAGTTTTGCGAAAAAGGTCATTTGCAATATGTTTTGCGATAAATGGTCATACATAGTCTACATGGTCTACATGAAGTGAAGTATCACCAAAAAATTGAGACCGACAAACGACATACTAAGTATTAATGTGAAAGAGGCAAGTCGCAAGTCTGACATGAAAGTTGTGTATATTTAAAGAATTTTGAAATGCATCACAACAATAAATAAGAAAAATTAAGTGAAGTTTGTCGAGATAATCAACGTTTTTTGATAAAAATATCAGCTCTAGCTTTATATCTTTTTTTATGTGGGTAAAATGAAATTATAATAATATAATAATAATTACATATGTACATATGTACAATGTACATATATAATTTCTGGTAGTTACAATACATTATTTTTTTTATCCGATTTTCTTTAAAATTTGTGATCTGCAGGCCAGCCAGGTTAAATGCAAAAATCAACTAGATAAATTTTTTTCCTAAAAGACCCAAAGGAATCACCAATTAAAAATTTTCAGTAGTTCTTGGAAAATTTTATTGATTCACTTCAATTACAATATTATCATTGCTGTATTTTACAATTAAATTAAACATTACCACAATCACCATACTACTCTTAAACAAAACCAAAATTATTAAGTTTTAAAAGAGTAGATTTTTCTACTATTTTGCTTTGAGTAAAATTAATAATAAAACAACCAACCCCATTTGTTTTTTTTTTAAATATTTTTTTATTCTTATATTTTTGTCCATTGGGTTTTAAAAAATTTGAAAATCAAATTAAGGAGCTTCATATCTTAGCTAATAAAATGTTTTAAATATATAAAAGATCAAGGATAGTATATCTAAGAATGCGAGAATAAATTTTAAGTGTAATAAAATACATGCTACTAAAAAATTTAGTAAATAAAGTTAACATGTATATATATATATATATATTATATAGAGTGAAAAATATAGATATCGTTAATATGATTTGATTAAAAGTCAGTAGGTAACAATTCGTTATGAGTTAAAGGAACTTTATTCTACTAATTTTTTTAAGTAATTGTCTCAAATTATTGTTTCCTATATTTTGGTCATTTGTGGTAATCATATAGTTTTGGCTAAAAATATGTATAATTTATATAACTCTTGAATTACAAAAATATTTTATTTTTAGTAATTTTATCCATTAAATGCCACTCTGACTATAGGGAACATATCGGAAACGAATCAGTATATGAGGGAGGTGTACTTATGTGTCCAAAATAAAACTGACTAACCTCAAAACTTTTTATTAAACATGAGGGGTTTGTGCTTTAGCGTCGTGAGAAGTCTATATTAGGACGTAAGTTACTAGTGCCTATTATTGAAAACGGCATTTCAATCGCGGCTCTTATTGAGTAAAACCGTGTTCGATTCGATCGAATGATAATTTGGTATTTTTGAAAACGTCGGTTGCTCCAGTAATCGGTAAAATTTATCTGTCAGTGGTAAATATTTTGTTGTTGTATTGTTGTACGCAATAAGTATTTATAGTAAGAATAAAATATTTCAAAACTGGGATTTTATAACAGAAGAAATGTACAGAACAATGCAAAATGCAAAGGGTATTTTTAATTTTATTACTGAAGAGTTGTAAAAACAATTTGTTTGAACAAAATATTTAAAATTCATTTTATAAAAGATGTATGTACTAACAAAATAAGTGTAATATGATTTAAAATTATTTAACTTTTAGGTTTATAAATATTTTTTGACTAAACAAAAATTTGTTTAAATATGTTTTAAAAGAAATAGAATTTGATTTTCATAAAATTCTCCGTCATTACTCGAAATTGTTAAGCATTTAAAAATGTAAAAGAATGTAAAGGAATGTAAAACTTCACTTTAAATAAAAAAAAAAACAAACATTCGATATTTCTAAATAATTTTGACATAAAACAAAAATAAATAAACAAATAATTAATATATTTAACTTAGTTTTTTTTATATAAATTTTATAAAACGCTCTAAATTAATAACGGATATGAAACGATATGATCTATATGAAGCTCGTTTCTATTTAATATGTTTCAAAAATACCAACTTTACAAAACTTGAATTAAAATTACTCAACAGGGGCCCCTAGTAATTATTACATTTACATATATTTTGGTATTTTTCTAAACCTATCGTTAGTTCCATTATTTCGAAATTTGATTTTATAGAAAAATTTATCAAATATGTTTGGTTTATTTACTGCATTTTTTCCATTTTGTCAATAATTACATTTAAATAAAAGTACTAATGGCCTTATGTACACTTGTTGTTTCACTGCGTGTTGTTCCAATGTCGCTCCAATGTATACTGTCATATTGTAATGACAACGAAAGCTTGAAAGCTTGAAAGTGTACGTAAAAATTTAATTTAAAAAAAAATGTTCAGGGATTTATAGTGTTAAAAGGTTAAAATAATTGTTTTTTTTTTTTATTTTTCTATGCACTGCTCTAACTACAATATCAGAATAATTTTGTGTTTTCAATAAATATTTTGTACACCTACCAAAAATCATTATTGCCTTTGTATGTAGATGTAGATGTCCAAACATTTCTTGATATTATCAAAGAATATCCATTAATAAGAAGTTGCACTGGAAGTCAAGATATGTTTACTACTACATTTAAAAAAAAAACCCATTATTTTAAGAAGCAAGAACTATTTTAAATATCTTCTTATGTAATAAGTTGTAAGAAAGAAAGAGTGCGATATAAATCATTTAAAAAACAACTTAATTTTTGCAATGTAATTTTAAATTGGCCACGGGAGATTTTTGTTTATTTATATAGCCCACTAGAGATTTTTCATGTGGACGGTCGTCTGAAATTTTGTGTTTGAAATTTTTTAAAAATAAACGTATTAAATTTATTTATTATTAGGGTATGAGAATAAATTTTTTCAGATATTGAAACAGGTAGTTAAAAAGAATACTAAGCGTTTTCATTTTGTGAATGACTCGATGAATTTTTATTCCCTTAAAAAAAATTAATAATCGATGAAATAATTCACAATGTAATCATATGTAATCAAGTAATATAATGCGTTTTGGTAATTTTATAAATAGGTAAAAGATTTTAACATTAAAAATATGAATATTTAAAAATTGAATAAATAATGTTTTTGATTGCTATGCGTTGTAACAAAAATTTAAAGCAATTTTATAAAAGATAGAAAATTTGAAGTGTAACGCATCTGCAAATTTTGATAACTAAGAATAAATACAACAACATTTCATTACCCACATTGTGTTTTGAATTTTTATCTCTCTCTCACAAATTCAATTATTATTTTTTTTTTTTACACATATTCAATTTACAAATTAAAATTATATTTAACTTAGAACAAGCTAAAATACATTGAAATAAATTGCACACATATTTTAATTATTACAGATTACTTATATAATTTAAGTTTTTGAGTTTGTTTCGAAAGTGGGAAGTCAATATAGTTTATGTATGCAAATAATTTTGATTTGAGCTAATAAAAAGAAAAAAAAACTGTTTGTTGGTTTACTTTCTTACTCACTGTTCGCTTTCGATGTGTTTAAGAAATTTATGAATTATTTATTGTGTAAGTATATTGCATACAAACTGCACAAGCCAATTTATTTTTATAATATACTTTTACTAGTTGTAAAGCCCGTCTCAAGATGTTGTTCTAATTCGAAAAAAAGTACTTCTTGTGAAACTGCACAAAAAAGTGAATTCTTTAAAAATGCAATCAAATATTAGTTGTATTACGCTAAGTCAGGAGCAAACATTTTTTTTTTGCTATAAAGATCGAAATAATTCGATAAATTGAAAAATTGTTTTTTAGAAAAGCAAATTGAGTTAAACAACAACAATTTTTTTATTGAAAATTTATTTTCTTTTTTCCGCACCACCCAGGAGGTAAAGTAAAAGGTGCGTTTTTTGTGTGGTTTCCCAATAGGCCTACTCAACAATCCAACGTAAAACACCATTGACAAAGGCAGCATTTTACCATTTTTTCTCTAATGATTAGATGTCAAAACCTCTTTATATAAAACATTTTTTGTATATAGTTTATTGGAATGTCGAATTAATTTGCTTTGCTCCCTTCCCTCAGTAAGTTTTATTTGAATATCACCAGACCGCCGTACTCTGGAATTTGCAACATACAGTTGCCAATGGCTAAATACTGTTTCAGGTAAATAAACTCCTTCTTTTTCCAATGTTTGACCTTGCGACTTATTTATGATTACATTGGAAAATGCCAATTTAACAGGGAATTGTCAACGTTTAAGAATAAATGACAGTTCTGTGGTCGTTGTAGCTAAATCTTTTCTAGGAATAAATATAGTTTCACCTATAGCCAATGCCAAGAAATTCCGCGGTTATTAAATTTAATTTTAGAGCTTTTACAGCTAATTGAGTCCCATTACAGAGGTAGCGTTTGGTATTTAGGTTTCTCAGTAGTATTATTATACTACCGACTTTCAAGTTAAGTTTATGTGGAGGCATTCCATTTGGACAACAGTCGTTTAAAAATTCTATAGGAATTCACTGCATCATTTTCACCGCAATCATTAGTGGAATTGGTACTAAGATAAGTTATTACATTTCCCTCCAAAATGTTTAAAATTCGTTTGTTAATTGTATCACCATCATTTTTTGGGCAAAATATTGCCTTTTTTGAATAGTTAGCAAAATTATCCACATTTAGATTATCTCCAAAAATTTCTTGTACGATACAATTATTGCAAATCCTATTCGAAGGAACTTCGATTAAATTTGACAAAGTTTGGTTATTCGTTAGATCACCATATACCACAGCTAATACACAGCTTCATAACATAATTATTTTGATAAAAAAAAAAATTTTTGGTTTACTTTTTTTTTTATATTATGGTATTATATTCTATATAGGTACATAAACAAACGCAGAGAAGAAAAAAAATGTACTTACTGATTTTGTCGTAGCAAACCTAGCAACGGTTGCTACGGCACGTTGGCAGCAGTCTTCCAAAAATTCAATTTTTCCAATATTAATTTGGTGTTCGTATAATTGTTTACCACTACTTAAATAAGTAAGTGGTAAAGCGTTGATTAAAAGAGATAAAAACTTTACGGGAATTACTTCTTTAAGTTGATAAGCTGATTCGAAATTAGTGCAAATAAAGAGCGAAATTTAGTCTATTAAATTGAAAGTGATATATTGTAGAAAATAGCAAATTTTGTAAAATGGTAAACATTATTACAAATGTCTAGTGTGTAGTTTGAAAAAGACAGATAGTAATAGTGTATTAAAATTTCATCAGTTACCGAAGGATTGTGTATTGTACATTGTACGTATATATCTAAATTTATTAAATTATATTTAATGGTGTTCTATTTAAAATAGTATTGTAAATAATAAAGTATATATGCAATTTTAATATTAAATATTTGTAATATTTGTAGGAGAGAAAAATGGTTAAATACTATTGATAGATGTGACTTAATTGATCAAAAAATATCAATAAAAACAAATACCGCCAAATGAGTTTATGATTATATAAGATAAGCCAGAACAAAAATTTTATTTTTATTTGATGATATACATATATGTAGAAAAAAATTTTAAATAGAAGTTATTCCAATCTTTAAAATATGATTTTACTTATAATTGCTGTAATAAATGTGATAAAAGTTTTTTTTATGAAACTGTACATTAGAGTAAGAATTTATTATATAATTAAAAATTTCAACAAAAATGTTACAGAATTCAATACGAAACATAAAATTCTAAGTGTAACACATTTATGAAAAATGTTAAATAAAAATTATAAAAAAAAAATTTTAATATTTTTGACATTTATTCTTTTACACAAATATTTTGGAATTTAATTTTCTCTTGGTAAACATTTTGCAATTTCTTTTAGAAAGTTCATTTAGCAATATAAAATTTATCAAAATTCAAAAATATTAGTTTTAGTTTAACATTTTTGGAACACCCATTTTTTGTCTGTTTCTCACATGAAACTTTCTAATTAACATCGTTTTCTTTTAATTTTTGGAAGATTTTTAAAAAAATGTAATTTTCTTCCATTTCAAGGCCACAAAATTTTGGAAGCAATTGGAAGCAGTGCCTCTTTTTATTGTAGATATTCTTTGGTCTAAAGAACCACGCTTTGTGATATTCTTTTATTATTCGTGATGCTTTTCAAGCCGCAAATATTTCAAATTTCCATTAACAATATTCTAGCAAGATTCATTATATACTTTTGCGTTTTATCTTATAACTTATAATAGTTCTAGATGCTCAATATCCACCGCTAGTTTTATTTTATGCTTTTTAGGGACTAGTTTTGTTTTGATAAAAGTATATTTTAAAATATTTTAATTTTACATTATTAAAATTACATTTATCCCTTTTGTGGAATAGACAGATTTGCTTAATGGCTTCTTCTTCACTTTGTACTTCTTTCGCGAAATAACTATATATTATGAATTTTATGTTTTTATTATTTGAGGACATGTCAATTAATTTAAGTTTAAGTTTATTATATTCTGAGTCTCCTAACTCAGAGTAAATTCCAATTTTACCATTAGTTTATTAAGTTTACCATTAAGAATATCTGATAAATTTTCTTGGAGATCGTTTCTTTTTAAATTCTTTTCTTGGTAAATTTTTTCTCGAATTCTTTTTCTTTATTTTCTACCAATATCAGTTGTGTTTTAAAGCGATTTACAAATGTTTCCAGTTTTGGTATGATCATTTTGATCTTCTTGTTGAGAATGTATGGATTGCATCTCTATTGGTTCATTGTTATTAATAGAATTTTCAGTATTCTCTCCCCTGTTTTTGTGTTTAGTTGCCCCAATAAAGTTTATTTCATTGCTATCTATATTTATTCGGCTAAGAAAATCAGCTACTTTGTTTTCTTTTCCTATATAGTTGATTTTGATGTCATATTCGCCTAATTGTATTAACCATCTTTGAAGTCTGGTTAATATATTTACCTCTATTCTTGGCTTGTCTATATGTCGATCAAATTCCCTTCCAAAAAATAGAGTTTAGAATAACGTGTACCCCAAACGACGGGCAATAAGTCCTTTTCTATGGCGGAATAGTTTTTCTCATGATTGTTCAACGTTCTCGATGCATAGCAAATAGGATGCCCATCCTGCGGGAGAACAGCTCCTAATGCAAAATTACTTGCATCTGTGATAAGTTTAAACTTTCTATTATAATCCGGATATTTCAATATCAGATAATCAGTAATTAGTTCCTTTAATTTTTCGAATGCTGGTATATAGTTTGGATTATTTAAATTCATTTTCTAGTCTTTTTTCAAGTATGTAGGAATGGGTTGAACAATTTTCGCGTAATCTTTTATAAATTTCTTGTAGTATCCAGTTATTCCCAAAAAGGATTTAATTTGTTAATGGCAACTTGCTAGCTTTAGATCTTTTATGATTTGAATTTTATCAGGGTTAGGTTTTATTCCCTCAGTTAGAATATGCCCGAAGTATTCTGTTTCTTTCCTTAAAAAATTAGATTTGTCTATTTGAATTTTAAGACCTACTTCCCTTAATCTATTTAATATTTTATTTAAATTACATAAATGTTCTTGTAACGATGTGCTAAATATTGAAATATAATCTAGATGTACTACACATATTTTATTAATAATTCCCTCAGAACTGTATTCATGAGCCTTTGGGAAGTGGCTGGCGTATTTTTCAATCTAAAAGGCATTCTTACGTATTCGTAGTGTCCAAAAGGGGTAGAGATGCCTGTTTTTCCGCTATTCTCAGGTTTCATCAATATTTGATATCTGTTAAATATTTCGATTGGAGTAACATTTGATGGAACATGACTTTTTACTAAATTACCAATTTTTTCTAAAACTATTCCTGCTAAGTATTTATCGTTATTTTCAGGACTATATATAATTGCTTTTGCGTTATCAAATTCATATAATTCGTTTAAATTATAATTTGTATTTTTTACATGTATTTTACTTACATTCCCTTAAATTACTCACTTTCATACTTCTATGTTTTTGAACAACTTCTTTTAAGATGTTTAACTCCATTTTATTATTATTTCGATGAACATCAAAACACAGATTTCTATTATTTATTTTATTTTTCTTCATTTTCAATTTTTTTTTTTGATTTGTTATTTTTTTTATTTCATCAATAGATGGATTATGTTATGATGTTGCATTAGATATTTTAAAAACAGACTTATCATACCGTTAGTAAAATTCATAATCAATCAAATATAATTAATGTTTTTTTTTTATTTTATGTTATTTTATGTTACGTTTTCATTTTAAAGTATTAGATTATTTTTAGGTTAAATTGATTTTTTGAAATAACACATATAACACATGGTGTATAATAGCTTAGACTATTACCTTCTTTAATAACTGGAATCTTAAGACTAAGGTGCCTATTATGTATTTCGATAACGATTACGATTTGAACGAACGAAATGTCAAAATGCAAAATTGCCATTATGTATTTCGATATCGTTCAGAAATTGTCGACGAAATCGACAAAGTTTATCGATGTAAAATTTTATCACGACAGAGACATCGAAAGAGAGATTTTGTACAAATTAAGTCTTATTATTACAAATGGTGTTTTAATATATATTTATAACTTATAAATAACTAATACAATTATATTACACTAATATCAATTAAATTATATTAAAAACTATTGGGCTATTAATAATAGTCCGGAAGATTAACGACAAATATTGTAATTAATTTACATGAATAAATTACATGACTCGCGCGGTTTGAATTTGTGTATATTTATAGTTTTTTCTTTTGTTGGGCTTTGTGCTGGTTTGGCTGTATTAGTTCATGTATAAAGGTTTTTAGCAAATGGAAAAGTAAAAAAATAATGTAAATAAAAAAAAAGGCCCACATTTCGAAAGGGAAAAGGACCTATAAAGTTGACCTACAGATTTATTTGTAGGATCAACTGTTAAAATAAATAAATAAATAAATAAATAAAAAAATAGAATAAAATTAATAATATGTATAAAAACTTGTATATTGTTTGTTATTTCGGGTCAAATTTATCTGAAACAAAGGGTTAAAAGGAAAATGTTTTTCTTATTTTTGATCTCTTTTCGTTATAAAGTTTTGAAAATTATTAAAACTCGACTGCTACTTATTTGGTGGGTTTATACGGCGTTTTAATTAAATTGGTTAATATTTTAAGTAAATTTCCAGTATTTTCAGTGTTAAATGGCCAATATAATGAACGCGTATATATAATTGTTCAGTATAATAGACAATTTTTTTTAAACATTTTAATTGTTTTTGTTTTTAATCGCATTTGCATTGTAACAAAAATTTTCTATGTAAGTTTTAAAATAAACATTTATGTAATAAGTAATGAATATGTTTTTTTTTGACAAAAAAAATGTATAAAGATCCTAAAGGTGGATATTAATTGACCAATATTTTAAAATCTTAAAAATTTTATTGGCTCTAAAAAAGGGAGATAACATAAAATGACATTATTTCATGAGAGCTCAATGTGTATGACAAGAACAGTAAATATCATTATTAAAAGTATATTTTCAAAAAATACTGATAAAATAAATATTTATCTTTAAAATTCAATATTATTATTTTCGAACGAAAATACAAAATTAGCACAATCAAAACTAGATTTTGATTTCAATTTTTCGACGAAATTTTTCATGAATTAATATAATGATAGAATAATTTCATGAATTATATAAGTTCTTATGCGGTTAATAAATTACTACTATAACTTATAGTTATAAAATGCGTTCGAATAAAAATTATATTAGTGAAATCATTAATTTAGTTTTTAATAAAAATTAAAATTGTGTAATATAAATTAAGAAAAAAATAATCTACAAGAAATTAACAATATTTTTACATTTTTATACTAAAAGAACTTATAGTAGTTATTATTTAATGGCATAATATTACTTATTATTGGTTAAAATACTTACTTTAAATTGGACTCCTTCCACTTGGTGTAAATCACCAGCGTTAATTTTGAGACTACTCAGAAAACGTGAAAACATGGTATTGCGCCTTGTTTTTCGCTCTTTTTGTATTATATAATTAGTGAGGATAATAAATCAATGTAATATAATAATTGAATAATGTATTAACACTTTTATTGTACAAATTTAGATAAATTAATATATTTTTATATGAATCGAATATATTGAACATTAAATGGGGTGCGATAGGGGATAACGTAAAAATGTATGTTCTTGACATTTAAAATGAATTACGTGCTTTCAAATCTATAACAGCATTAACTACTAAATTCATTTATACCATTAAGCTAAATATAAATTTCCATACACATGTTTTGTAAAGTTTTCCCCCATAAAAAACAAAATGCAAAAAAATTCTAGCTCCCAATAAAAAAAATATATCACTATACAAAACAAATCAACAAAAATCAATTGCCACCAGCATGGCATAAATTTAAATATTGTTATCCATCACACAACTTTCAATAAAATTGTTAACTTCAAAAATTTAAGTCAGTTAAAAAGTCGAGACGAGTCGATGTAGAGAGTCAATCAAAAAAAATGTACTTCAAGTCCCAGCTTAAGTTTTATTTTATTTTTCAAATTCTACTTTCGTTTTTATTTTCTTGTACATATTTAAATTTGACTTTTGATACGAGTATGACACGCATTATTTATCTGGTTCATACCGGTACATACATCCATAATCCTTACAAAAGTTAAAAAAGATCTAATTCTTTAATATGTATTTATTTTAACATTATACAATTTTATTGTCTTATTCTTGTTTCTTTTTGTTTTTAAATAAAACACTATTATTATTATTTAAATTAATATAATTAAATAAATTGAATAAAAAAAAAATTAATCACAAACAGGTGTTTATAAATGAACGTTTATGTCACATAAAACGCTATTGTGCACAAATTATTAAACAATTTTGGGGACATTTCTAAAACTTTGGCTTAAAATTTTCTACGCACTTGTTAATTTTTTATAATTCAAATGAAAATTACGAGTTAAAAACATCGATGTAAATGAACATGCTGTTTGTAAAACATGGTCACTCCTCCCAAAAAATCAAAATATTTCACACGTCAAACATATCCCGTCACGATCAAATTGGAATGACAACATTGGATGTAGTTGATATCGTCGAAATGGTAAAGGAAGTAAAACTATTGACTACACCAAAGCAATTGATTGCCGCAGGAACTTTACTATACTAATATCTAAAAGAGAAGAAGTCGGAAGATTAACATGAGCCTTAACTTCAAGAGCTTCGGTATGGTAGGCCGATGGCTCACCACTAACTACTTAGATAAGTGCTTCTATCTTATCCTAACCGTTCTTTACAAGCTACAAGAGACGCAACAATAATTATTCAATTCATACAAAATATATGTTCAGTTTTATAATCTGTTTGAAAAAAAATAAAAGTAAGTTCTTGTAACATTGGAACAACTTTACATATTGAATTAACATACATATACATATGTAAATAATTAACAAAAAAACCGCAAGTAAATTTATTTTATTAGAATATCTTACTGATCTTACTGACATTACCAATTTTATAACATAAAATGATTTTTAATAAATTTATTTTATGTTTACTGAAAACAAAACACTTATGCATGTACATATATGACAAATTTTTTTTTAAGCTATATATTTCATGTTTTATGGCTACATTCACTACATTTAAATTTAATGCTATTAGAAAAAAATATATACATATATTTATATAAATCTCTGTATGTACCTACTAAGAAATATATCAAAAAGTTTTACCAAATTAAATTCTGATATACTATAATTATTAAAGGAGTGTTTCGTTTATCTAACGTTAATGAAATTCTTATAAGTAGATATTGCAATGTCAAAAAACAAAGAAAAATACTCAAAAGTAATAGATAAGCTTACTTATATTAAAACTCAATTTCATTCATACCAACTCAAACCAGACAAACCATATAAAGTTGTACTGAAAAATATACACCAATCAGCCAACTTAGAAGAAATTAAATCTGAACTGCAACAAAAAGACCATATAGTACGAAGAATTTCCATGGTTAAAAATAAAAAGGATCAACAACTACCAATGTTTTTTATAGATTTGGAGCCGAAGACAAACAATAAAGAAATTTCCAAAATTACCAGACTATGTCACTCAATAAAAGCTTCGAAAGTCCTCATTTCAAGAGAGAAAGTTATTGTCATTTATTTTCCAGATATGTGTAAAATGTGCCGGAGATCGTGGAACTTACGAATGTCCTAGAAAGAAAAAAGATGAAGAGAAGTGCGTCAATTGTAAAGAAAATCACCCAACTAATTACAAGGGATGTCGAGTGTATCAAGAACTACGTATCAAAATGTATCCTTCATTACGTGAAAAACCATCGAAAAACAAAGAAACTATCTATCTGAAAAGCCACAAGATATCAAAAGTAAGAATTTCGCTGACATCTTAAAACAGTCACAAGAAGAGCCTTTTAATTCAAATAACATAATTGGAACAAGTAACACCAAAGACATGATTGAATTAAAAAATATGGTGAACAACCTTGTAACACAGATGTCAACTATGTTAACACTCTTAACAACCCTAATGTTTAAAACAGCCTAAATTAACTACAAAACTGTTCAAATAGTTACCTGGAATCTGTCTGTGCCAAAATGCACAAGAACTTAAAATATATTTGTCTACAAACGATGTCTGGTAGCGGAAACCCACTTTACCACAAAATCTCATCTTCTACTAAAAGGTTATGAAATATACAAAACCAATCATCCGGATGACAAGGCACACGGTGGGACATCGGTTATTATAAAAAGAGCTATCATACACGGACTGATGGAAAATCATTCATTTGATTATATACAATCAACTAATTTTAGAGCTTGGATAAGTCAAGGCTCATTTGTATTCTCAGTATATTCTCGGTATATTGTCCACCAAAATTCTATTGATAGAAACAAGCTCATCAATTTTTTCGACACACTTGGAAATAGATTTATACGTGGAGAAGATTTTAACTGCAAACATACAAACTGGGGATCCAGATTGATCACTTATAAAGGGAAAGACCTTTTAGCATCTGTACAAAAAAGGAGTCTTCAATGTGTGTCAGCCGGATCTCCCGGATACTGGCCGTCAGACTTGAATAAAATCCAAGATTTTTTTTATAACGAAAGGCTTAGATCTGGCAAAGGTAGAAATAGAATCACCTTTGGACTTATCTTCTGATCATACACCAGTAGTTTTGTTAGTTTTTGATACAATCATGAAAAAAGACAAACCTCAAACATTGAGCAGCAGTAAAAGTAACTCGTATCTTTTTCACAATCAGCTAGATAGAAGCTTAGACTTGCATATTCATTTAAAACCAAAAGATGATATTGAAAATACAGTTAATAAAATCACACTAAACATACACCAAGCTTCCTGGTCAGCAACGCCTGAAAGTTGCGATATAATTACAACGCACCAAACGTCTGCCACAATTAGAGAAACGGCAGTAGTGAAAAGAAGGGTTAGACATCAAACGCGGAATGCTAGATCATCTGATGAAAGAACTGCCGCCAAGAGAGAACTAAATCGAACAATAAAGCGTCTCAAATACGAATTAAACAAGGACAAAAATGTGATTCAAAAGCATTTGCCACAACTAACAGCAACTAAGGCTACCGAATACAATTTATGGAAGGTTACATTAGACAACCGCAGATAGCTTAAAACTAACGGCAAGTGAGCCATGATTACTGGTCACATACTTTCGGTACATACTGTCAACCATGATATATAAAACATAACCAAAATGATTTGATAACAAACGCGACCATAAAGAAACTGACAGTTGAACGGGAGATAGAAGAAATTCTGCAGTCGATCATTGATTATAATTGTGATTGGTTCATTTTGCATTTTGCCTAATTAATAAGAAATATATTCTAACTAATAAAAGAATGTAAAATTAAAGAAGTATTATATTTATGTTTAATAATTGTTTTTCAATCATTTTACAATTCAGAAGTGGGATAAATAAATCCAAGCAAAAGCGAAAATCATAACTAAAAGGTTGAGGTTATGAAAAATTGAAGCACATGGTGGTAGTATTAAAGTGTACGTATAATTGGGAATTGCTAAACGAGATAACCTAAATTTATCGAGAACGTAAAAGACAGAAATATTATTGATACCTTAAAAAAAATGGAACGTGAGGAATTAAATAAACGAACGGTTAAAGAATTAAAAAATCTACTAAAAAATTTAAAGTTATCACAAAATGGAAATAAGTCATCATTAATTAATCGGTTATTAAATATTGATGATAATAATAGTAGAAATGAATCAGTTACGTCAATAAGAAGTGAAGCACGAACGATCGTAGAGAATGTTGGAAGTGATTCGGCACGTAATGTCACCTTCAACTCACCAGTAATAAATACATCAACGCCTGTAATGAATTGGAACGGACAAGGAAATTTTTTAACCTTCGGACCAAGAGAATTAATGGAAATTCTCCCTGAGTTCAATCCGGAGGATAAAAAAAGTTTAACGGCAGAAGAATGGTTAAAGCGAGTAGAAAAACTTAAAACATTTTATAGTTGGGAAGATCCATTAGTCCTAATTTCAATTGGACCAAAGTTCAAAGGATTAGCTAGAGCGTGGTATGATCGTACAGATGATTTTTGTACATCATGGAGTGATTTTGTAAAGCAGTTTAAAGATAAATATATGCCAATTGTAAACGATGCCGACATACATATGGGTATGCTAGGAAGAAAACGTAAAAATGACGAAACGCTAATGGAATATGTCGCGGAGATGTCACGACTCGGAAATAAGGGTAATTTAAAGGAGAATGCCATTGTTAAATATTTTATTTTAGGCATGCGTGATGAGCAATTATATGCAGCTTTTCAAGGACAACGTATTGACACGATAGCAGAATTGCGTGATAGAATCTCTTGGTGTGAAAGTTTTAGAACCACAAATATAAGGGAAGTAAAACAAAAACAGAATACATTTCAGCAAAAGCCGACTTTCAAATCGATTACATCTGAAAATGCCAACAACGAACAAAGAACACTGAAGGAAGAAAAATTTAAAACGTCAACGCAGTGTTTTAATTGTTACCAGTCAGGTCATTTCGCCAGAAATTGTCCTGCACCACAACGTCGATCTCGTTGCACCAAATGTAATCGAGTGCATAAACGAGGTGAACCCAGTGAATGTCCAGATGTTTCACGAGTAGGAGTTATCGAATATTCAAAATCAACACCCTATCATAAGATTGTAATGGTTAATAATAACGAAATGGTAGGACAAATAGATTGTGGCAGTCCTCTTACGCTGATTGCAAAAGAATATGCTGATAAATGTTTAACTGATCGAAAAAACTGTAAAGTCAACTTCGCTGGATTCCTAGGAGGAGAATATTGCTCAACTGAAAAGTCAAATGTCGAACTAATCATCAATAACGTAAAATTAAGAATAGATGTCTATGTAGTAAACAGTAAATATATGCCCGTACCATTGTTAATAGGACGCGATGTGCTAGATCGCCCAGATGTAAAATTTTATAAAGAGAACGGAGAAATAATTATAGAAAATAAATGTTCTGAAAAAGAAGTTAACTGTGAAGTCAAACGTGTAGTGAAAGAGGATGAAATAAATCAAGGAACGTCGAACGCAAAAGAACGAGAATCGTTAATCAAACTATTAAACAATTTTAATGAATTGTTCCCTAAAAATATGAAACAACTAGGATTAACTAAAGAAATCGAGATGAGTATCAAATTAACTGATCAGAAACCAGTACAACAAAAACCATTCCGAGTGCCATATGCAAAAAAAGAAATTATCGATGATAAGGTAAACGAATTAATGGAGAACAACATAGTAACCCATTCAACTTCAAATTATTCGAGTCCTGTATTATTAGTAAAGAAAAAAAATGGAGAAGAACGTCTATGTATCGACTATCGACAATTAAATTTAAAAATTGAAAAAGAAATTTGCCCCACACCAAATATCGAGGAAGAATTACAAGTGGCCAGTTCTTATAACTATTTCACCAGTCTTGACTTAAATAGTGGGTATTACCAAATACCAATAGAAGAAGAATCTCGTAAGTACACAGCCTTTATAACATCAAAGGGTTTGTTTGAATTTAAACGAATGCCGTTTGGGCTCAAAAATGCCCCAACTGTCTTTCAAACACTTATGTATAAATTAAAAAAGGAAATAGATATAGATATCCAAATTTATATGGATGATATTTTAATCGGAAGTACAACAGTGGAAGAAGGGTTACAAAAATTAAAAATAGTATTAAATAAAATTAGAGAATTTAAATTAACATTAAATTTAACGAAATGCAGTTTCTTACAACAAACAATAGAGTACTTGGGTCATCATATTTCACCTAGCGGAATATCACCTGGCTCGATAAAAGTAAAAGCAGTACAAGAATTTAAACAACCAACGAATGTCAAAGAAGTACGTCAATTTCTAGGACTATGCAGTTATTTTAGAAAATTTGTACAAAATTTTGCTAAAATTTCAAAACCAATTAACGAATTATTAAAAAAAGATACCCAGTTTATTTGGTCTCAACAACAAGAGATAGCTTTCAATACGTTGAAACAAATTCTGTGTAGTAAACCATTATTAACCTCATATGATGTAAGAATGATTCATGAAGTTCACACCGATGCAAGTTCAGACGGTCTTGCTGGAATTTTATTACAACAAGACGGGAAATACTTAAAACCAGTCGCATACTTTAGTCGAACAACAAGCGAATGTGAAAATAAATTTCATAGCTACGAACTGGAGGCTCTAGCGATAGTTGAATCGTTGGAGCGTTTTAAATACTATTTATTAGGAAAACGTTTTACTGTAGTCACCGATTGCGCATCTTTGAGAACAACTATGTCAAAAAAAGAATTAATCCCAAGGATTGCACGGTGGTGGCTAAGACTTCAGGAGTTTGATTTCAATTTGGAGCATCGTAGTGGCAGCCGCATGACTCATGTTGATGCCTTGAGCCGTGCACCTAACGAAAAAGTGGTTAATGAACCTGAAACCGCTTCTCTGAAAATAATGGGAGTCGAAGTTACCCGACTCGACTGGCTGTTAACTATGCAAATACAAGATCCTGATTTGAAAAATATAATTGACAATCTACGTTCAGATAAAGTAGATAAACATCTTGCTAACGAGTATTGTATTGACAATGAACGTTTATTTAAAAAAATCAATCAAAATAAAAGGTGGGTGGTGCCAAAAATGGTACGTTGGAGAATAGTTCGTGAATGTCATGATCTCGTCGGACACCTTGCTTTAGAAAAAACACTTGAACGTATTCAACGATGGTATTGGTTTCCACGCATGAGGAATTATGTGTCAAAATACTTAAGGGCTTGCGTCGAATGCTGTTATAATAAGAAGCCGGGTGGAAAAACGGAAGGGGAGATGCATTTCGATGAAATTGAACCAATACCTTTTCATACTATACACTTGGATCACTTGGGACCGTTCCCTAAAAGTAGTAAGGGGAATATGCACGTGTTGGGAATTTCAGACCCATTTAGTAAATTTGTAATATTGCGAGCTGTTAAGTCTACAAATACGGCTTCAGTATTAAAGGTGTTAGACGAAGTAACAGAATATTTCGGTACACCAGCACGGATTATCACTGACCGAGGAACGGCATTCACTGCAAAATCGTTTGAAACATATTGTAAAGAGCATTCCATGAAACATATTAAGACCGCCGTACGAACACCTAGGGCCAATGGCCAAATTGAACGAGTCAACCGAACGATCTCGACAGCTATAGCTTCTTCAACAATTAATGAACGTAAATGGGATCAAGAACTACGAAATATCCAATGGTCTCTGAATTCTATGATATCTTCCACAACAGGTCGTACCCCACAGGAAATAATATTCGATTTTAAACCCCGCGACATCTTGAAAAATAAAATTATATTGGCGTTACATGATGAAATAACCGACGAAGATCGTCAACCATTAGTAGTTGTCAGGCAGCAGGCCGCTGAAAAGATCATGGCCGCACGACAAATGTGGAAAGAACGATTTGATAAGAAACATAGGCAACCAACAAAATACGAAGTGGACGATTTAATAGTAGTGGAGAATGAACCAAATAGTACGGGACAGCCACGGAAAATACAACCGAAGTTTAAAGGACCATATGTAATAACAAAGGTTCTGGAAAATGATCGTTATTTAGTTGAAGATATTCCCGGAGCTCCAAGGAAAATACGTCGATATGCTGGAGTTTATTCTCCAGACAAAATCAAGAGGTGGTGCATCCCGGAACCAGACGATGAAATCGAGGACGATTCCAATTTTCAGGATGGCCGAGTTGTCAACCATGATATATAAAACATAACCAAAATGATTTGATAACAAACGCGACCATAAAGAAACTGACAGTTGAACGGGAGATAGAAGAAATTCTGCAGTCGATCATTGATTATAATTGTGATTGGTTCATTTTGCATTTTGCCTAATTAATAAGAAATATATTCTAACTAATAAAAGAATGTAAAATTAAAGAAGTATTATATTTATGTTTAATAATTGTTTTTCAATCATTTTACAATACTTATCAAATACTTTTCGGTACAATAGAAACATTACAAATTATAATGATTCTCAAAGGTAAAGCTCCAGAAGAAGTAAAATCCTATCGTCCTATTAGTATACTACCAGCGCTATTAAAAGTCTTAGGAAAACTGATCGTGAGAAAACTCTTTCCTATCATTGAAGTGAATAAGATTATCCCATCACATCAGCTTGGACTTAGGAACAACATTTCAGAATTGAACAAGTGCATAGGATTGTAAGCATAGTAAATGAAGAGTTCCATAAAAAAAGTTTTGTTCGTCAGAGCAGAGCAAATGAAGCAAAGTCACAACACAGAACGTTCACCTTGAGACGGTGGACTTGTTCTACTGTTTTTCTAAATAACAACCACATACCACAATCCAATGATGTTAAATATCTTGGTATGCACCTTGATCGACACCTAACCTGGCAAAAACATATATTTACAAAAAGAATATATTTAAACATGCCGTTCAGGAAAATGTACTGGCTGGATGAATCTAGATAACAAAATATTAATATATGAGGCCATACTTAAGCCTGTTTGGACATATGGAATCCAACTTTGAGGAACAACGAAAAAGTTCAATATTGAAATCATTCAGCGATTCCAGAACAAAGCAGTTTCAGATCAATAGTTGATACGCTTTGGTATGTGACAAATAATTTGATTCATAGAGATCGAAAAATTGAGATGGTTCAAGAAGTAATTCAGCAGTATATTAGGAATTATCGAGACAGACTCACCCAAAATATAATGGCAAGTACACTGATGACAAGAGGCATAACACATACTAGGCTGCAGCGTATAACGTTAGCCGACCTATAATAAAGAAATTAAACTCACTGGAGGTTAATTTCACACATTCATTCTGCCAATAACAATTCTAACAATTTACATTCGATTATTGTATACATACAGATTGCGAATCAAATAAAAATTTTACAAAAAAAGTTGTAGTGTTAAAATACCTATACAACTTCTGACTTTTAATACTGATTGATTCTACAACCTATATCAAAATTTTGCAAGCTTGCAAACAATATCTTTACACGCTGGTGGCGTAGTAGGTAGAACGCCTGTCTTTCAACCGAAAGGTCCCAGGTTCAATTAACGATTAAGTAAAAAAAATGCTTTATTGGTTTATCGATCTGGTCTAGTATACTTTGTCATTGGGATATACATAATAAATGACAAAAATAATTGAAAGTAAGTATATATAATCTGGTTAAATAAAATTAAACTACTCTATTTAAGAAGGCTTAGTTCTTGACAATAGCAGTAGTTTTCCACATTTAATGAATAGAAAACCAGTAATTTGTTAAATAAATACTCAAAATATTGTAGATATTGTAGTGTAAAATTGCAGGACCGTACTTAATTAAACACGAAAAGGTGATTCTGCCTAAGTTACTGTCAAGAGTGTAAAAAAAAATCTATGAGTTATAAAAATCAATCACAAAATTTAACATAAAAGCAATAATTATAAAGAAATAAAATTTAAAGATATAAAATTTCTTCTGAAGTTGTCCTTTTTATTTATAAAATTAGTAAAACCAGAAGAAATTTTAAATTTATCTATTAAATTTAGTCTCACATACTATTTAACCTGTAACTAATGCACCTGAAAACAATTGAAGAGTTTTTAAAAATATTTTACTATGGGAGTAAATAATATCGAATAACAACAAATTTAATAAAATATATTTAGAGCAAGAGGATTCTTTTATTATTTGTATTTAGGAACTTAAATTAAAGCCAAGTTTTAAAATAACGGAAATAAAAGTTTTAAAAGAAAACAAATTTAGTAGATTAAATTAGAGAGTAAGTAAGTTTATTATAATGTTTTAATACAATTTACATGAGAAATATATTCACTTCGAATAAGTTTAAAATAAAGCCTTGCAATATTTGTTTTTTTTTTATAGTCAGCCACAACGTTAGGATATTTATTATTTTTAGCACTTACGCACGATTGATTGGGATGGGATGGGACAGAATACGAGATGGGAATAGGAAGAACGTTTAAAGTTATAACTATTGTTTGACAATCGGTTTTATTGTTATTATCAAAAAAAACAAATATCATATTTATATATATGTAGATATTTATTTATATATAACTAATCTATATACATATCTATATTTCTATATAAGAGAAAACAGAAATAATATCACTAAAAATTTATAATTATAAACACTAAAAAATTAACAAAAAAAAATAAACCAAATTTTTTATACTTTAGATTAGGTTTTGCTGCCAATTTAACAGGAATAGGAAAAAAATGAAATGTATATGAGGGAATTATATTTTTATAATTACAATTTTTGAATAAACACCATAGATAGCTGCTGTTGCAAAAGTGTTTTTATACTAACTGCAACTGTACGTTTTTCTAAATATTAGTTACTAATTATTAGTTTAATAGGTTGCAGCTATAGGTTGATTTCGATTTTACATACAAATTTAATATAAAGTCATAAGTCAAGTCAAAAATGTTCTAAAAAATAAATTCTGCTGCAAATTTGCGAAATTATTCAAGTTAGTTCGGTATTTCAGTCCGTAATCTTCGTGTTAGTATGGTTAATAATGACAAGACAACTAAACCACAAATGTCAACTAATTACCAAGTCATAAATTATCTTAAGGATACTATAGTCAGAATTTTTGGTCACTGGGCCACATCAGGCCATATTAATAATCCTTTCTATTTGAAAGCTTTGGTAGTCTGGACTAGGATAAACAGGGTAGACATTGACCAGTCACTGACGAAATGTTGTAACTGTTTAATTCCTGGTCAAGTGCTTGCAGTACCTTTACGAGGTGACCACTGGAAGCACTGTTTCTAACAGCCATTAGATTCTTGGGCTAGAAATGCAAGGCCTCAGGTCCTCCTAGTTGGGGGTTAATCGTACAGCTAACAACCGGACATCGGAAAAGAAACATTGTAACGAGATCCTCACATGAACCTCGGATAAGGACTGCTTTAAATTAAATAACGACCAGGCAAAGAATTATGGATGACGATTTGAATAACGATTTAAAAATTTGAACATGGGACGTAAGAACCATGCTTTAAGCTGGTAAAATGACAGAAATAGCTGCTCAGTATATCTACAAGAGCTCCGATGGAAAGGGAAGGATATGATAAGTAAACCGTCCTTCTCCTTGTACTACAGTGGGGACTACAGGAAGGTAGTACAAGGAATAATGGAACGGGTTTCATAGTAAGCAAAAATCTGAAGAAGTGCATTTTAGGATTTACACCAATTAGCGACAGAATATGTGGTATTAAGATTCGTGGAAAATTTTATAATATTACAGTAATATCAGCATACGCGCCCACTGAAGTTGATGAAGATAAAAACGCTTTTTGTGATATACTTGGAGAAATTTGCGAAAAAGTCCGCTCCTATGAAGCACTAATATTGTTAGGAGATTTTAATGCCAAAGTAGGCAGAGACCAACATATGCAGGAAATTGGAGGCATTCTCCTTATATGAAACAACAAATCAAAATGGGCAAAGATTATGCAATTTTTCAAGCGCATTATCAATGAAAATAACAAGCACGACATTCGAGAGAAACAATATACACAAATCTATAAGGAAAGCTCCTGTTAATAACATCGCCAATCAAATAGATCATGTACTAATATCAACGAGAAGATCGTCAGTAATAACAAATGTGAAAACCTGCAGAGGAGTAAACTGCTATATTGATCACTTTCTAATAACAGTGAATATTAGATAAAAAGTATCAAACGTAGGAAAAAGTAGAGGTTTCTGTAGGATAAAATGGTACACAAACAAACTCAACGCTGAATCGAATGTTATACAATATCAATGCAACATACAAAGAAAACTTGAATCAGTACAAGAAAATAATGAAGAACATCATATGATGTGAATAGCTATCATGTGGGAATGTAATATAATGTGGAAAAAAATTGAAGAAGCTATAAGTTCAGCGGCCAGAAATACTGCACGTGTTATACCTCAGCAAAGAAACATAGAATGGTTTGACAGCGAATGCGAAACAGCGACAATATTAAAAATAATGCTAGACTAAAAATGCTAAAAGAGATACGAGAACATTTATAGAGAAAAAAGAAAATAAAAATGTAGAACTAAGAAAAAACAAACGCTAAAAAGAAAAATAGAACAAATAATGAACGAACATTATCAAGGTGACATGAAAAAATTTTACAACAGTATTAAAAACAAACAACATACTTTCAAGCAAGAATAAATGTATGCAAAGATAGACAAGGTAATACACTCTCAGAAAATGACGACATATGAAAGATGGTATGAATATTTCAATGAACTATTAAGCATAAGACACGAAGAACAACAGAGGCAGCATATTACAATGCATACAGTAGAGTCATTAATTATGACACCTTCATACGAAGAAGTAGTATAAGCTATATATAAATTAAAGAATGGAAGAGCTCCTGGAGAAGATAAGCTAACAGCTGAACTTCTAAAAAAAGTGGTGAATTTCTGCATAGAAAGATATATAGCAAAAAATTACAGATATATGGCAAAAGTATTTGTACAACTAGAAACCAAGATAAAAAAGTAGGCTTAAAAATTCACGAACCCAAAATAAAATATCTAAAAATCTCAAAGGATGAACAAATAAAAAATATACAGAATATAATAATCGAAGAGTACAATTTTGACGGATTTATAAGCTTTACCTACGTCGGAGCAACAATAAGAAGTGCTAATAGTATTCAGTGTTGTATTTATAACACAATTCAGGCCGGAAATACATAATGCAAACAGAAAGTTGCCACAATCAAAACTAATATCAAGGAGGGCCTAAATGACGATATATAAAATTCTCATACGACCCATAGTGACGTATGAGTGCGAGGTATGGACTGTGAACGTGACCGAGAAGAACAACCTGCACATATTTGCAAAAAAAATTCTTCGAGAAATACTCAGTCCAAAAAGATTACAGAATGGAGAACATGTAATCAGAAACAACAGCGAGCTCAATAGTATGATCGATAGTGAGGACATTTTACGGTTTGCAAAGGCCCAAAGACTAACACGGGCTGGCCACGTAAATCGAATGCACGAAAGTCGAAAACAAGCAGTCGTGCTTAATAGAAAGCCCGATAGTAGTCGTGGCAGAGGGAGACCAAGAAGCAGATGGGCAGACAATGTGAAAAACGATGCTCAAGCCCTACAGATACCCAATTGGAGACAAGTGGCACAAGATCGACCTTTTTGGAGGAGCATAGTGGTGAAGGCAAAAGCTAACCCAGACCTGTAGCGCTATAAGCTGATGATGATTATTTGAAAGATTTAATAATATGACTTTACGTGACTGTCTTATTTTATTTTATTCTTTGTTTCATTTTCTGATATACTTAATGTAAAATAATTGTGAAAATAAAATAAATTTTTTATTCTTTTAACTTTCAATTAAAAATAGCGTGTTAAATTCAAAAGTGATATATTCGTCTATTTGATTCTTTCATTTGTTTCCAAACAATTTCGAAATACAGTGGTATTGGCCGTTTTCTATCGGTTCTATATCAGAATTTAAAAAAAAACAACAAACATTAATTTTGTGGCTTTGAGAGATATGTATACATTAAACAAATTTGGGGATCCAAATAAATATTCTGAAAAAAAATATTTCTTAGCAAAGAAGATCTATGAACATTTGATAGAAAGTTTCGTTCTAGGTGGAGATAACAAAGTAAAATATGTGCACTGATGGGGATTTTGATTTAAAAATATATAAGAAAATAACGAAGGAAATTAATTGCAACTATCACTCAATGAGCAAACCCAAATAAGCAATGACATAGTACAAGTTCTGAACTATTTAAAATACTTGTATAGATATAACAATTGTTAAAATAATATTAAAACATGATTAGCACGTAACAATTTTTTGTTGGAAAAATGACAAGCAAAAAAAATAGTGGTGATGAAATCAAAACTAATATAATTTGTAACAAAACTAAAAGCAAAAAACGAAAATCCAGGTATTGCATAAAAACAAAGCTATATGAACAATATAATAACTTGTACATGTAGCTCAGCGTCCAAAGAGTCTTAGAAATCTAATTGCAAAAATTCAGAAATATTTTCCAAATGTAAAATCAAAATCAATATTTTTTTATCGATTTAAATATTTATGATCTTATAATCAAAAAATTCTATTTCTATTATTTACTACTGTTATTATATATTAAAAATACCTGTTGATGAAAAGTCTCGAAAAATGCTCGATTTTGATGGATATCCTTGACGGCTGTTTAAATTTGAGGACGATTTGCTTTCAATTGTAGATTTAGAAATTCTTGAAGCTACATCTTGATTAGCGAAACCGTAAATTTCATTTTCTTCCCTGTTTGATAAACAACTCGAAGGCTGTAAAAATATATTAAATTTTAGTTGCATAATGTTATAATTAGTTATATATGGAGGATTTATATTGGAGGCAGAACTGTACAATATTGTTTTAAAAAATATTAATAACAACATTGACGTAATTACATGTTCAGAAAAATTTTAGTTTAATCACTTCAAATATTGGGTGGAATGCATAAAACTTGAACTCCAAATTTTAAATTTAATCAAATATAGCGCAGGTTCTTAGAATGCAGAAAAAAGCGAACTTGAGGTTAAACTTGGATCATCTGTTCAGAGAGTGAAATCTTGCTCAATAAATTAAATTTCCTGGAGCTTTTAGTTTAATTAAAACAGATTAAATATTTTCTTGTATTTTATAATTTTTTAAAGAAGTTTAGTTAATTTTTTTTGCATATAGAATCGAGTTTAAGCAATTAGACAATTTGGCAATCATTGTCGTTTATAGAACTCATTCTAAAATTTTATCTTTTTTGGCCTGCAGGTTTCATGACAATGTGCCACCAAATTTTTAAGACTTGTATATACATACATTATTTATTTATTTCTTGTTTAGATCAAACAGATTACAATTAATTCTTAAACTAAAAATAAACAAAGAAAAGCCTTCTTAGTTTAATTTTAAACATATTTCGATTAAAATATTACTTACCAAATATTTCCCTGGCGCATAAAGCGGCGCACCTTGATTGCCATGTAAAGATAATGAAACCGAATCTTTATACTGACGTGTTGTCGTTAGACCGGCCGCTACACGAATATGATTTTCAGTCCATTTGTTTTGACGGCATTTTTCAATAGCTTCTAAAACGCTTTCATAAGGCATTGAGATATGTCTGCTGTAATGAGCTGCTAGCCCTTCAAGATAACCTCGATTTCCTTCCTAAAAATTTAATTTTGCTTTTTAATTTAAAATAATAAACATTTTCTCGTATAATATACATATATAATATTAATTTATATATAACTATAAAACTAAGTCCAAACATTTTTAGATAAGAATAAATAGAAGAATAGTTTTAACAAGTAAAGTGAACCGAGTAATAATATTTTTAGAGTTTGTGTATTTATTTATTTTTTTTTTTCTTTATTAATTCATATATTTCTGATTTAGCTTATAATGATACATTGATGTTTATACTTATAGACTATGAATAATTCACAATTTTTTTTTTATTTATATATAATTTATATAATTTCAGATTGATATGAAAAATTCGGTGACCTAAGCTTTCGCTGTCTGGTCTTATTGTTATGAATTTTCCAGCATAATATCATACTTGTAAAATTCTTATGCTTATAAAAAATAATTTTAAGTTAATGAGTAAGAAAAAGAAAAATTAAACAAAAAAAAATTTAAAAAATAAATAAAATACAGAGTGATCAGAGAAATTAATGCACATTCTTAAAATCCCCAATATTTATGATAGATTAAGTAATTCTTTAATTTTATTTTTGAAGATATAAATATTTTCAATATTTTTTATTTCATTTGGTAACTCGTTATAGATTTTAAGACAGTTATATACGCAATTATTTCTTTGCTTTTCAGTTTCAAAGAATGTTAAATAAAAATTAGTTTTGTTGCGTGTATTGTGATTGTGTATGTCAATATTCCTATTTAAAATGAAATTATGCTTTATTTTGTTATTTATTAATTTGAATGCAACCATTTTTAATCAATTTATGAAATGTAAAAAACTACTACTCTTATCGAGAATTTTTTACTAGCTTCTTTAAATAGCATTGCATAAAAGAATGAAATCTCAACTTAATTTTATAAAATTATTGTTATTTCATCAGGGAAATAAGAACTTGTAAATAAACATCCATGTCCCGAGTGGAACTCAAACTCAAACCATCAGCTTGAAAATGTATTTAAAAAAAATTAGAACTGTTTGCTCTTACTATAATATTCAATAATCTATTAACAAAATCATCACAAGCACAGACTCTGAAGACTGAAACGAGCCACCAACAAAGAATCACTTCTGCCACAGAGATTCAAGAAGCAATAGCAGATAAGCCTATAATTTTAGAAAAGAAAAATGGTAAAACAGTAGTTTGAATTAGTACAAAAAAGTCTGAAACAAAAAAGACGCAAGAAAGTAAATTTCAAAAACTACCTAGTCACAGTCAACTCATAGCTAAAATATTCAATATGGAAAGCTACAAAAAATCTAAAAACACCGCAAAATCAAGTGATCATACACTTCCCAATCAGGTCAGATAACAGGGATTGGATAAAAAGCGACAACGAAAAATTCTTATGAAACATTCTTATGAAAACTTTTATTTGACAAAATTAATAATTGCATTAAGATGATTGTTGCAGTAATCCAAGTTTTGTCTGATAAAATATTTGTTTTTCAATTCAAACTTTTGTAATAGTACCAATTCTACAAACACCCCCGAAACATTCATTATATTACATTGCATGAAATACAGATTTTCTTCATTCTTCCTTTGTCATATCGGGTTTATAATATTCTTTTGTAAAACCATAAATGTATGAAATAGAATAAACCTGTCCGCCAAGTTGTTTAATCCTAACAGTTATTCCAGCTACTAAAGTATCGCGATAATTGAAACAATCCTCGTTCATTCTATCAACTCCCTCGAACCCATTACAGTTAAACATCGTCGGAAAATATGTGTACCAGAAAGGGATTTACGATGTGAGTTGGATAACATTCCCAATGCCAAAAAAATTCAATCTGTCAGGTGAATGGATTAGATTATAAGCCCAATTTAAAAAAAAATTGTATTGAAGCTGGCAGTGCATAGGATATTACGTTTTATAGAATCAAAAACTTTGTTAAAATCAAGTAACAATAGAGAAATTCTTTTCTTGTTAGTGTTTTGCCTTATTGTTTCCGTGTTCCCTAATAATCCCTTTCGGGTCCAGAAAAAAGGTGCTCAGAAGCCAAAGGAACCATCAAAGGCTAGGAAAGAAAGCATTACTAAGGAGCAAGGTGAATTGATTCAACAAAAGTTGTTTCAACTCATACTCACCAGTAACGAGATATCTCCCAGCTTTGCAGGAGTCTCTTTTAAGACCCGAAAATTATATTTTTCCTGTCAAATATTCGGCGTCTAACTGCAGTCCATGGGAAGGAGCCAGGCTCTCAGCAATGAGGGTAAGCGAACTTCCAAAGACAAAGTTAGCAAAAATCTGGATCCCGGGCCGTACCGAATCTGAGACGGATGTGATGAAGGCGCTTAGTATTCAAAATGGTATCGGTACTACGAAGTGGAAAGTCCAGTCGTATAGAAGAACAACTGGGGCTACTAACACTGGTGGTACTGGTTCTCTTTTATACGCTCATATCGATCTCGATAGCGCTAAAGCTATAGAAGATCGAAATGCCGAACTAAGTTTCAAATTTGTTCAGATAAATGTAAAGTTTATCACGGCTAAAGGAGAAAACTAGGCTAGATAATAGATTCATATCCTGAGCTATAGCCATTCTAGTAGTTAAGCAAATCAATTTGCAACATAGTATAAGTTTTTTTTTTTTTTTTTTTTTTTTATATTATAGCCAAAACTTAGGTTTTGAACCTTTAAGTACTTGCGTACCGTTGACTATTTGAAAAAGGAAAGGATAGTTAGAGGAAAGGAAAGAAAAAGGAAGAAGAAAAGTTTTGTGGGAAAGAGCGAACAATGTTGTTAATATTCGTCTTAAACCTCTGTAAGTCATAAATAAAAAAAAAAGTGGGTCATACACTCGAATGGCCTCAATAACTAAGAAGTTGCAAATGAAATTAATACTGATTCAAGAACCTTACATTATCAAAACTCTGTTTTTGCCGTTCTTTCATTGGAAGGCTACACTTTGTACAATGCGGGTCTTGGAAAAGTCCGGGCATGCATTGTCGCGCATTCAAGCATTGAAATGCAGCTCTTAATACAACTGTCATCAGGAGATCTGACGGCGCTTGCCATAAAATACAAGAGTCAGGGAAAAGTGCGAAAACTTATTATAGTTTCTTGCTACTTCCCTTACGACTCTACAGAACTTCCTCCAACAAATGACCTCGTGCAAGTGGTCAACTATGCCAAAAACAATAACTTTGACATAGTAATTGGCTGTGATGCAAATGTTCATCATGAGAACCGAATTCAAATAACAGAGGCGAGGCGCTCCTAGAGTACCTTGCTACTACTGATTTGGAAATCTTAAACACTGGAGAAATACATACATTTGTAAACTCCAGGCGACAAGAAACCATAGACATAACTCTACGCTCTAGATCTCATCTTTCAGAGAGCAAGGACTGGAAAGTGTCTATGGAACTCTCTATGAGTGATCATAGATACATTGATTTCTCCTTAGAAGCTGATCCAAATAAGATCTCGGTCTTTAGAGATATTAAAAGAATCAACTAGCAAGAGTTTCAGGACCTGGTGGCTAAGGATGCAGATTCAATAAGGATCTCGAAGGTCTCTGCAATAGACAAATCGGTTGAAAAACTGACAAATCTGTTTACGGAGGCTTTTGAAGCCTCTTGCCCGGTCACCAGAAAACCGAAAGAAACAAAAACAGCTTGGTGGAACAAAGATCTGGAGAAGCTAAAAAGGAAGGCCAAAAAACTTCTGAATAGAGTCTTAAAAACTCACGAAGAAGATGATTGGAAATCCTATAGCGAATCTAGAAGAGAATACAAAGGATTGATTCTGAAATCAAAGAAACAGTCCTTTGAAAAGTTCTGTGAAAGAATCGAAGATAGTGCAGATAGAGCGGCTTTGCTTAAGGCCCTGAAAAAGGATCCGGTAGCAGAGTTACACAACCTGCAAGCATCAGAAGGATTTTACACCGCATCGAAAGAAGAATCATATAGAGTCCTTTTTCGAAGACTCGCCTCTACAGGATACTATCCAGGAAATCACCATACCAAACCGTTCGGATTGGTTTATGGCAAGAAAGATAATATGGCCTGATGTCTTAGACTGGGCTATCAACTCTTTCGAACCATATGCTAAAATGCCTAGAGAAACTGGTAGACAGGTATATTAGGAATGTATGTTTGATAAGGGTACCCCTGAACAGTAAACAACATGCTTATCAGGAAGATAAGTCTACTGACTCAGTTCTTCAAGAAGTGGTCTCGCCTATAGAGGAGGTTATCGTGAAGAAAGAGATAGCACTCGGTCCATTCTTGGACATTGAAGGGGCCTTTGATAAGGCAACTTTTAAGTCACTTCTAGATGGAGCAAGAAAGCACGGAGTAAGCAATACACTACTCAGATGGATAGAAAAGATGTTGGAACAACGTCATAACTTCAGGTGAAGACCGAAACACCTCCTTGTGGGAATCAGGATGCCCACAAGGAGGTGTTCTATCGCCCTTACATGGTAGACGAACTCCTAAGTATACTGAACGAGGAAGGATTCAACACACACGGCTTTGCCGATGATGTTAGTATTCTTCTAAGAGGAGGATATATGAGGCGTTTATGCACACAAATGCAAAATGCCCTTAACTTAACCTAAGCTAATGCTATTGTTAGGTATGGGTCCATTGCATGGGTTCTGAGAACATTCACAGCAAATGCCATAAAAAAACTAGAAGCAGTACAAAGACTTGCGTGTCTCTGTGCAACAAGTGCTTTTAGAACCACACCTACAGCGGCTATGCAAATACTTCTTGGGCGTTCCCCTTGCATCTTTAAAATAAATGTGATGAAAATAAAATTTCCCCACATGAGTGTCATATACATATAGTATTCCATTTCTAAAATGCTAAATTTGTTAAAAAAAAAAATTAAAAATGTTAAATTTAATTAATTGAAAAAAAAAACTTTGCTTTCGAAAATTGTGTGTTTTTATATCAGAAAAAAAAAGTACTAAATTTTAACACGAATGAAAAAATTAAGATTTATAATTTATAAACATTTGTTTTTAGCTGAAAGATCAAAGAACAACATTTGCAAGAAACAAAAAGTCTCTTGACATGCGTAAAGAAGTTTCAGTGCAACCTAAGGGATTCAATGAATGATATCAAAATAAAGCACATTAAATAGGAAGTCATTACATAAAAATTAAATTAACTTTTCGAAAATTACAAAACAACAAATGCAAAAAATAATTGTGATTATAAAATATGTAGTAATTTGTACTTATTAGATAATAAATTTTAAATGTGAACGAATAAATTTAATATATATACATATACATATATATAATATATTAAACGCTCTATGAAATTTTATCTTATTTAGTATATTTTTTTTTCTACACGAACAAGTAAAATATTTTTCAAATCTAACTTTGATGCCTCTGACAATATGAGATTCGAAAGTCTTCCGGAAGCTCTGTCTTCCTGTCTAGTTTAACCGATTTTGCATTTTTGACATTGTAATAATACTAAAGTAGCCTGGTTTAACTCCTGTTAACTGATTTTCAACTGAAATTTCTGGATTATAATTATCAAAATCGCATCTGGTTTGCCTGTTTTTTTTAATATAAGTGCACATTTTGTTTTTCTTGTTTTTGGCATTGTTGTGTAATTTCATTATTTAAGAAAATTCAAATAATGTAGAAGAAATAAAGGATAACTATACTATCGCGTGATGAGAGTTGCATAAATTGAACACATGAATGAGTAAATTTAAAGTTCTTTTCATTGATTTTTTTTCATAAATGAAAAAGAGTTTAACCAAATTGAGTAATTTAGAACCATAACAATTGTTAGTTAAAGGTGGAGGTAATAAATTATAAAGCCGAGGGGCAATTGCTAAAAATGAGCGTAAAAAATGATGTTCATAATGAGGAGGTATGATAGCTAATCTTCTGTTGTTGATTCTCAGATTATATATTTTAGAATACCTACTTCGTAAGTAACCACTTCTATTAAAGAATACTTTGAGGACTCGGAAGTAAAAAAGATGCTTCAGAGGTAAAATATTCAAACATTGAAATAAAGGGAAGCTGCTTTCCCTACGATGCTTTTTTAAAATTAGTCTGATAACACACTTTTGTTGTATTAACAAAGGTTTAAGATAATTATTAAAAGTACCACCCCAATTAACAATTCCATATTGTAATTTAGAATTAAATAAACCATAGTATACAGACGTAAGCAGTTTAGAAGAACAGAACTGCTTAAGGTGATAAAACTGTCTAACAACTAAATGAAAATACTTACTTAAAATTCGTGTATGAATTGACCAATCGTTAAAATTACATAATTTCTGAGTAAGAAGAGAATTAATATGAGGAAGAGGAAATTTTCTACATTTAGCACAGTGATATAAAATATTATCACACATAGGAATAGAGCTACCTAAACTGAAAAACATAATTTTAGTTTTATCACTTAATAATAATTTGTGATAGCAAAACCAGCGACGTAATAAGTCCAGTCATAATTGATATTACACACATTTTCAAAAAATGACTTATTATTGTAGGATAGACCAACATCATCAGCAAAGGCAGTTGAACAACCCTTAAATTTTTGAAGAAGAACAGAATTAAAGAAGATTAAAAATAATGTAGGACCCAGAACAGATCCTTGAGGTACACCCAAAGAAATACTTTTAAGATCACTGATGGTGTCATCAATTTTAACTTTTTGAGTTCGACCCGTTAAATACGAAGAAAGTAAGTCAAAAAAATTACCTCGAAAGTCAGCTTTATACAATTTGCCTAATAGGATTTCATGATCCACAGTATCAAATGCTTTATATCAATAAATAACGCAGCACTTTTTAGTTTATTATTAAGAGCTTCATAAATACGAGAACAAAAAGTCAGAAGTGCATCTTAAGTAGATCTGGCACTACGAAAACCAAATTACTTACAACTTAAAAAGTTAGTAAGATCTAAAAATTGCATCATTCTTTTTTTATCACTCTTTCAAATATTTTGGAGAAAGAACTTAACATGGAAATGGGACGATAGCTATCTGAGCAATTTTTATCTCCTTTCTTGAATAAAGGTATTACCTCAGCAATTTTTAGAGCATTAGGTAAAATTCCAATTTCATCACAGCAATTAAAAATATGAGCTAGAACATCCACTATATTAAGACTAATTTTTTTTAAAACAAAATTAGAAATTCAAGTGAATTTATTTCTTCAAAGTAACAACTTTGCTGTTGCCAAACATCTTCAACTACATATATACAGCTGGTTAATGTTACAAATCTCAGAACTAAATTCTGCAGTAAGACTACTCATATCTGTGAATTTTTCATTAAACTGGTTTGCAATAACTTTTTTATCATATACAAGAGAATCACCAATAGATAGAGAAGTAATAGAATTACTAGAATTTTTATTTCGATGAAGTAAATTGTTTACAACTTTCCATTCATTTTTTGCGTTACCTTTAAGAAAATATATCAGAGTTCAGATTTCTTGTATACCTAGGTGAAAAATTTAAATTCCGAAGAAATAGGTAGCACATTGAATGATCTGAAATGCCTTGATCTATACAAGAGCTATGTAAATCTATGTCACTGGATAACATAAGTCTAACAAAAATGTGGTCAATACAATTGGAAGATATATTGGAAACCCGTGTAGGACAGTTAATACACGACTCAAGACCAAAGCTAGAATTAAGTTTAAATAGGCTATAGCATTATTCGATTCAGATAAGATATCCAAGCTAATATGGCCTAAAATTATCAAATTATGAGCTTGCTCAGAGATTAAAAAAGTTGATAACTCATCCAAGAAAACATCAAATTTAATACTATTAAATCTATAAATACAAACAAAACTAAATTTACAATTTTCAACTACACAATTGATTTTAAGAACATCTGCACTCCTAAATGAGAGATTATCTGTAATACATTTAATATTATTTTTTGCAAAAATAAAAATACCACCAGCAGCATATGAATTGTTGCAGCAAAAATATTGATCGCACCCAGAAATACAATAAAGTGAAGCTTCACAATCATAGATCCATGTCTCAGTTAAAAAAATAAAATCTGGCTTATTCGACAATGAATTCAGATAAATAATAAACTCATCAAAATTAGCACGCATACTACGAATGTTTTGATTAATTAAAGAAAAACAATTAGTCAAAACCGGGTTTTGGAAAACAATTTCACAAAAATTATTACTAAATTTACAACAAGGTACACTATTATCAACAAACATAACATTAACATCCATCATGATTATTATTATAGCCAATTCTCCTTCTTTTAGAATTAATACACTTAAAGTAAATAAATAAACAAAATCAAAAAGAGTCCAGATTTATTTTTGTGATAAACAAAAAATATTCTTATACAGCAATTTAACAAAAAATTATAATATGATATGCGGATTGATTTTTTTATGTTTTTTAAGGGCTTAAGTTGATGACAAAAATATTTTTATTTATGACTATATTTAGGTACGTATTGATTTTTTTTCTTGGTAATATTTTTTATAGAAAAATAAAAATAATTTAAATATTGTTGATCTAGTAATAAAATAAAAATATTTTGAATTAGAGTTCCTTGAGTAACATTTTTATTTTGTAATTATGGTTCGATTGCTGTTTTTAAGTTTCTAAATTTTTTTAAAGTTAAAAATGAAATCTGAATTATTTTAAATACAAAATTTTTGATTTGAATTATTTACTAATTAGATTAAGCCATAAAAGAAGTATAAATAGAGGAATCACGAAGAGTACAAATTTTCACGATTTTTTTTAGCTTGAAAAAATCAAATTACATAAGACAAAATTACATATTTAAAATAATTACATACCTATTTAAGTTTTTATAAAAAAATTGAAATTATTTGGTTTTGTAATGAAGGTACTTTTTTTCTTAAAAAAAAGTAAAAATACCAAGGTGGTTATGCTGAAGTCCGAAGCGGAATATCCCAGAAAAAAATTTCCGATCTGAATACGAAAAAATAGGTATTCTGAAATTCATTCGAAGGCAAAGTCAAATACATTTCATACATTTTTATTTCAAATAAAAAAGGCGGCTTTAACAGTTTGATTTTTTTTTTATTTATTTTGTAAAAAGTTATAAATTTTTTAAAAATTACATAATGTATATATATATGTACCTAAATTAAAAGTAAAAGTTATAAATTTTTAATTGCATATGTACATAATACATACAAAGCAAAATTTAATACTAATTTTTTGTTGCATTAGAGAAAATTTAAAATTCTCTAAAAAAAGTAAAATATATATTATGTATCGTTTTTAATATACATTAAAAACTATTAATAAACACATTATTCGTTTGAAACGCTTTTTTATTCCTAAATTAAAAAAAATATTTTTCATAAATGGTGAATATTTTTCATTTATATTTCTACTTCTCCTGATACTCTAAATACAAAAATTTCATGCTTTATTCACTTCCGAATCCTTCTAATACTTTCGAATGACAAATTCTGTCGTACAATTTTCAAATTATTTTCCGTTTCGACGAAGTACATGATACATAAATTTAAAAATTTCAGATAAATAATAACATTTGCAGACCGCGGAATACAATACAATACGGACTTCAGCCAGCATACAAAATGCAGAATGTAAAATACTTTCTTTATGATTAAGCATACATTTGTATTAAACAATGAATTAAATTGTATGTATTCAAAATTTTTGACTAGCTTTATAATTCTGTTGAAATAAAAACTATTTTATTATTATTATTACTTTTATTAAATTTTAACGAAAGTAGAACAATATTTTTGTTCTACATAAGTAAGTATTTCTACTCTTCTTAAAAAGAAAAACATAAAACGGCAAAATGTGTACATAACAAGCTAAGTTCAACATTTTTTAACAAAAACAAAAAAATCGTTTATTTGAGAAATTAATATGTTCTTCTCTTTGTTATTTTAAAAAATATTTCTAAAAGTAATGCATAATTTACATAATCTGCATAATAGAAAAAAGTGAGACCTTTCCAATAGTATATAAATATTGGGTAGGTTTAATGGTAAAATCTTGAGGAATTCGGTTTTTTGAGAAAGAAAATAAAGATTGTTTTTTTTTCTTAAATTTTCTACTTTGAACTAATATCTCCATAATGGCAGCACCAATCATCATAAAAACAACAAGGATACTTTCAAACGTCCTTTTCATCTTTAAAGGATAAGATGCACCACTAAAAATATATATTTTTGGAAAGCTCACAATTCCAGCTATCCGTCGGATATGGTCATTAGGTCCTACACCGATACAACATCTCCCTCAGAAGAGCCGGGATCTGTATATAATTATTTATCTGTGGTAAGATGCTAGAATTACACACATAGCATTTTTAATAGAGCTTGAATTACGTAATTTATTTTCTCCTTTTTAGTGCATTTAATATTGCTACCAAAATTGTGTAACCCTCCCAAAAAGCAAGTTTTTAAAAAGTTTTTATTATTATTATTTACTTAGTAATCATTTCAAAAATCTTTCCTTTTTATTAAAATTAACTACCAATTATGAAATAGAATCGAACTCACAAACCTTGTGATATGAACATGACGCCTTAACCAACTGAGTTGATAACCAATTAAAACTATTTCACCAAAATACAGACATAAAATAAAAAATTTATTTTGATCTATACATCGCCCAATAGAATAAATAAATAAATAACATTGAAAGCTAAAGAAAAACAAGTAATAATGAGAAAAAATTCGAATTCTTTTTTGTATTATAGTACGTTTTCAAGCTCATGTTTATGGATAAACAACTAGCTCATAAACCAGTCAAATGTCAAGTGTTCACAAGGTTTTTTGGAAAACCACCAGCTGTTTATTGTTTATATAAAACTATACTACTGTTTATATAAAATTTTTTTTTGTATTATCTTTGAGTAGAACTTAAGCTATTATAATTGGTCATACGATAAATGAATAAAATAAAAAAAAATATGGAGGATTTAAAAAAAATGATAATATCAGAGAAACAAATAAAATAATTCACATTTTAGTTTATTACCATACCCACTTTACTCACTTCAACATTTAGTTCTGAGAATCTTTCAAAAACGAAATACAAAAATATTCAATTTACAATTATATAAAAAAAATAATCATCATTTTAATTTATTATCTCTTTTTCCATTTGAATTTTTTACTTATATATAAAGCCTTATTATTTATACATTTTTAATATATAAAACTGATTAAATTAAGTGAATTAAAAATAAAAATGCATCTACAATATCCTTTGTTTTAATTCTTCTGTTAACTTTCCATGTAAGTCTTGTAATTTCTCAATCACTTCTATAACTCCATATAATTTTTCTTCACTTTTTTCTATTAAAGTTATACAAGATTTTCCAATTAATCGTGCTGATGATAATTGAGAATTTATACTTGATTTTTCGTTTTTTTGATGATCATTAATTGAAGCTAAACTAATTTCACACAAATTCACATAATTTCATCTATTCTTGGTATTTTGATTTCTTTTTGTTTTTGTTTTTGTTTTTTTTTTGACAAATGACAAAATGAATTTATGACAAAAAAATCAAGGGTCACGCAAAAAAAAATTTAAAATCGACAAAAAATCGAAATTTCATGGATGGGTTACATGTTTTTGAAGTGGTTTATGATATAAACACCTCGCTACTTGTTTATGATTTTCAGCAAATTTGTATGGGAAAACCACTACGTAAACAACCAGTTTATCATAAACAACATGTTTATCCATAAACATGAGCTTGAAAACGTACTATTAGGTAGAAATCTTTATAATACACAAGATGAACCACGTGGTGAGTAAAAAAGGAAGAATAATATTGAATAGTAAATTACAACACTAAAATATAAAAATTTTAGCAAGTTCTTTTTGCTGAATACTTAAGACATTTAAAATAGTTACACCAAATATTGCCGTTTTTTTCCAAGTTGAGCGACATCATCTATACTACACTCTAAAATAAATTGCAATCTTATTTAAACTTATAAGAAAAAGTACAAAAACGAAAACACAAATATTTTCAAAAATTATATAATAAATGTTAGTTAATTTGCTTCTGCTATTTAAAAAAAATATATACAATAAAACACGGTTATAGTCATTCGCTAAATTTCAGTAATATTTCTGACTAGAACCGTTTTGAGATTATAGGCGTAGTCAAAAAAAAATTGCACCTTTATAAACAAAATTCAATAAAATATCTTTCGTATGTAATCACAAAATATACACGTAATAAAGAACAGAAAACGACAATATATATAATTAAGTTTTTTAAGAAAATAAGTCACTTTTGAGTCTTTTGACTTATGTTTTTGTTTTATTGAAAAAATTGGCGATATATTTTAATGGGACTATAAACGACATCGATTGTATGAACTTATGAAGTTTATTACTTTCTTTCAAAAAAAATTGTTGACTATAACAGAATTGTGACTACAAACGTTTTCGACTAGAAACGAATTAAAATACATCGATCTACTACTTGGAGAGTAATGGGATTTTATTGTGTTAAGTTATATTTTTATTACTAACTATTAATATTGGAATTATTATTAATTTCGTCATGAAGTATTAGGTATTATACTTTAATTTCATTATAAAGAATAAATATTCAAGAATCAATCGATCCAGAAAACAACAACAATTATACCAAAAGAAATATTTTTTATAATATTTTATATAAAATTGTGCCTGAAAGAATTACTTCTGTTCAATTGCACAGGGGATTCACTAATACGAAATAGCTTTTTCAATTCCGCGCGATGTTATCAAGGTCAGAGTAAAAATTCAAAGTGTTGACGACTGGGTACAATAATAGTGCAATACAATATTTTTGCGCTCGCAAATTGCATATGCATCAACGACTAATTAATTAGGGCCAAATAAAACAAAACTAAAAATTTAATACATATGTATGTATTACCAAAAATAATATAAACTATATAGTTTATATTATTTATGATATTGCATATCAGGAACTACAAAATATCAGGACGGTAAGTTTTTTACATTGAATGCATTGCACAGAAATTAACTAACACCAGAACACATTCAAACAGAGAGAGGATTTTGGCGTTTATTTTTTTTCTTTTTTTTTGCAAAATTTTAGCTAAATTTACCAATTTTCGTTTAAAGTTTAAGATAGTAAAAATATCCCCAAATATGTTGAAACTTATATAAAACGAAAATTTGAAGAATTTTTTAGAACATATCGAAATTTCACATTTCAACTCGAAATTTTAAATATTATTTTCATTAAATATAATAATCACTTTATCCTAGCATTTTTTACCGACGCCATGTTGGCATTTATGAAAAAGAAAAAAATTTCATTTATTTTTCTTGATAGCTGTCATTTTTTTAAGAAGCTTTTAAAAATTTAGATAAAAAAATTATTTTAAAATCGAGTTTTAATATATTAGTTTTCGTTCTCAAAATCTAAATTTACTATTTAAATAAAATTTAGAATTTCTATTTTATTTTTCCAAAAAAAGAAGGTTGAACTCGTATTTTTGAGTGGTAGTTTATTAAAAAGGAAATAAATGCACCTAAAATGTTTGTTTCGAAAAACGTTTTATTGTATACAGTATGTAAGAAAAAAAAAATGGCCATCTTTTGCTTACTATTCGTTCCACTTCAAGTTAGAAAGCAATGAAATTGCATTTTAGAAGTGATAATGGTTAGATAGTTAGTGACGGAAAAAAAATAAAAGATAAAAGTTACAGAATAAATAGTAAGTACCTAAAGCGCCTTTGATTAATTTGTATAATAAGTAAATAAAAATATACGTATGTATATACAGTCGAGATCGGATAAATGCACACGCTTTACTGCTTGAAAATTTGTGCATTTATCCGTTATGTGCATTTAAGCAAAATTTAAAAATTTAAAAAAAAAATTATTTAAAAATAAAAAAGACCTTTAATTTGATGTTCATATATGTATATGTATTTCTATAATGTACATTTGTACATAATAATTTATTTCAAGAAAAAACAAAGAAAAAATAAAAAAAAACAAAATTAGGTATGTATTTTATATTATCACATTCTATGTTATATTTCCATAGGTACAGCATACCTATTTAGGTATGTATTGCATCTTTGTATGTATGTAATTATATAAAAATTATCATTTCGACAAATATTTTGAAATTTTCGTTTGTTTCAGAGTAGATTCCCCTGACTGAAGTAGTAAACTTTCTAAAATATTGAAGTTTTCTAAATTTAACGAATTTTGATCAAAATACGTTCTTAAATCAAAAAAAGCTTTTATAGCGTTTTGTTTTGATATTTGAGGTATGATTTCTTCTTGTTCAAGTTCTGTGGTATCTGACCCATCATCTTCAATTTCTGTTATGTTGCGAACTTCGTTTATTATTTCATCATCTCTTAACTCACCATAACAAGGGACATTGTCATCACATGAAATCAGTTCATTGAATAATCGTTCATTTACGGGAATTTCTAAAATATCTTCATCATCTTCTACAATTTCAATAGAAATTGTGAAACCTGCATGTTTAAAGCAATTCTTTATACAATCTGGTTTCACTAGCCACCAAGCTCTTTTAATTATTTGCATTGCACGATATAAATTTAGTTTTTTGGAGAAATATTCATGATTCAAGTTCATTTCATATGTTAATATTTGTTCTCGTATTATGTTACATCTGTAATGAGCTTTAAATGCTCTAATAATTCCCTGATCTAGGGGCTGTATTATTGAGGTGGTATTTGGAGGTAGAGGAACCAATTCAATATTACGTAAAGAAACATTGGGCTCTAGCTTATGGCATGCTGCGTTATCATAAAATAAAACAACTTTTCTTTTTTGCCTAATCATATCCTCATTAAACTCTTTTAAAATTACAGTCCATAAAGTGCCTGTCATCCAAGCTTTCTTGTTTGCAAAATAGGGTAAAGGTATTTCTTTTCCGGAAAAACATCTAGGTTTTTTCGCATGTCCAATAACATAAATTTTTTTAAAAGATCCATCACAGTTTGCTAAAAATAGTAATGTTACGCGACTTTTATCACTTTTACCTCCATATACACTTTCTCCTGAAGTGGCAAAGGTTTTATTTGGAAGAGCTTTGTAAAATAAACTGGATTCGTCAGCGTTAAATACGTCACTTATTTCATATCTTTCCAATATTTTAGGTAAAACATCTTTGATCCAGTTTGTTGCTGCACTTTGATTTGCACTACTTTTTTCCCCAGAAACTGAGTAATATTTTATATTATTTCTGGTTTTCCATCTGCTCAGCCAACCAGGATTCGGTTCAAATTCTATCCCAAGCAATATTGAAAAAGCTTTTGCTTTCTGCAATAGTAAAGGACCTGATATTACTGCATTTTTGGCCCGTAGTTGACAAAACCATGTGTAAAGTGATTTATCCAAATCCGGGTGATTAGCATCACGACAACGTTTACTTTCTATATTTCGATTTGAATAAATAATTTCCTTTATTGCCTCCTTACTTGCCAAAATACGTGATACTGTTGATAAATTCCGTATTCAACTGCGATTTCCTTCCTTGTTTTTCCATTGCGTAATTTTTCCAATAATTTGCTTTTATCTTTAATAGATAGTGTTTTCTTTTTAAGTGGCATGCTTTTTTAAATAATCTAATCATATATTTAAAATAATAAATTTAAACTCCAATTTTATTTTCTTACCATCAAAAATTAAAAAATCCAAACAACTGAAACAACGGTTGGTTACTTTGATTTTTTCATAGAAAAATGACATTAAATTTCTGTCATAATTCAATGAAATGAAGTTGTTCGCAAATTGCAATATGACGTTTAAAAGATAATATTCGATTCTATTTATAGAGGAGCTTCTTTCGCTTAAAATATTTTTTAAATATAATTTTGTGCAATTATCAGATTAGATTTGGAAGTTAAGTTGAAATTTCTGATAGAAAATAATATGCAATAAAGAGATATTGCATTTAAAAGAATTGCATTAAAAAGATATTTATTGTATAGAAAACGGACGTGAAAAATGATGCTTATTGAATTTGTGTAATAAAACGAAATGTGCATTTAAAGGGTGTTGCATTTAACCGATCTCGACTGTAAATATAATAAGTACCTGATATACCTATATCATATATATAATAAATAAAAAAAATATTTATGATAAATAAAATATATATATATATATTATAATAAGTTTAAATTTATATTATATTTAAATTCTTTTTTATAAGTTTTGTGATTTTAGCATTTGCATTACTTTTTTAAATTTTGGGTCGTAAATGCTGTGTTCCCGGATGTGAATCCAGCTTTGAGACCTATAAAGTACCCTTTACTAGATTTGTTTTTCCTAAAGATCAAAATTTGGGTAAATGCAATTTCAAAAATATCCCAACCTACATATTCATTCATAACCGACCAAATATTGTAAATACTATTTCTTCCTTACATTTCACAAATACAAATTTCAGCAAAACAAGTTCTAAAAGGCGACGTTTGCTGCCTAATGCGATTCCAAACATTTTCCCAAATTCTTATACTTATACTTATACGAGTTTTATAAAAATTCATATTGTAAATTCAATTGAAATTCTTTTCAAAATTTTATTAACAACATTTTTGTGCCTCCCTGTAGATTATTTTAACAAATTCTTACGCTCTTTCATGAGCTTTTACTGAGAGAAAAAAATGACCAATTTTTTTCAAAATCAATTTTCTATTAAAAATATAAATAAATTGATATTTATTTTTGTAGTTATTGATGTAAAAAATTATGAATTTTAATGTTTTCTTAGAACAAATTTTGAAGAAATGGCTAGTTTGAGAGTTATTAACGGATTTTAACCGATACACTATTTTTGTTCCATAAAAAGACGTGTAAATTAAAATTTAGAATTTTATTTTTCATACAAAAAAGAGCTTTCTGGTACGCTATATTATAGCTTTCACTCTCTCAGCATACCGTCCTGATATATTGTAGTTCCTGTTCCATATAATAAAAATCGAATGAATTAGCTACATAAATAACAGGGTGGTCCGGTTTAGAGCAAAAAGTTTTTAAGAGGTGATTCCTTGGAGTATTTAAGGAAAAAAATTGTTCTAGAAGAGGGGTCTATCTTTAAATTTACCTGGGCTACAGAGGGTTAATGAAAATCGGATTAGAAAAATTATGTCTAAAGAATATCCATTACAGCTCAGAAGAAATTGAAACTAGAGCAACATCTTCTTCATAGCTTTTTTTTAGAATTAATACACCTAATTAACGGTATATGTTGAATGGGTATCAGACTTACCGTTTTTGAATAATAACTTTTAATTCTTTTCGAGATAATTTGCTTGTAAAAAACGTTGATTATCTCGAAAAAATTCGCTTTTTTTTATTGTGTTGATGCGCTACATCGTCCCCTACAACTTTTTCATACACAACTTTCATATGAGACTTGCCGTTTTTCATGTAAAGTCATATAAAATTTCATTAACCCTAACTAATTTCAGTAATTTTAACTCATTTTGACTAAAAAATAAATTTGTTACAATATGCAACTCTCAGTTATTATTTTTCTTACTAAAACATGGGTTATCCAAATATTAAATATGACTTTACCTACAAAGCAACACTACCTACTGGCATATTCAAAGTCACAAGGCCAAACTTTTGACAAAATGTGTCTCTATATCTTCCTAATCCGGTGTTTAGTCATGGAAAATCATATGCTAAAGAGAAATAGAAAATTGTGTTTTAGTGAAGTATTTTAATGAAAAGGTGAAAATTATTTCTTTAATGTCAGACCAGCGAATGTTACACTGGGAATAGCTAGTATGTATATAATTTCCCTTACATATACAAACATATATGTATGTACAAGACTTACATCGATTTATGTACGATCACATTATTTGTTTCTTTTTTATATTAAGTTAAATGTTAGGCATTAAAACGATACGCGAATGCCCAGTTTGAACTAGTTGAGGATTGACATTTTGTATTTTTAATATTTCTTTAGGGACATTTAATTTATTAATATTTCTTTTCAACACGTTCTTTGGATGCTTTCACGTTTCATAAAATTTTACTACTATACAAAGGAATTTCCATAGCCATTTTTGAGCCACCTAAAAAGTTCACAGTATGAAGGTGGACACTTAATGCCTTTCTTGTTCATCTACGGAAATGTTTGAGAGTTGGAATTAAAGTGTTTTACTTTAAACCAACAAAATATCTACAAAATAGGGAAAGTGCTGAACAATATGACAACTTTGAAATGATAAAAGATAGGACGCACCACATTTCTATTATATACATACACCTGTATATCTCTACTTAATTCAAATAAATAAAATTACTTTGTTAAATGTATTTGCATATAATTTTATAAAATATACTTTTACATTATGGTATTTAATTCCCCTATTCTTTTAATAACTTAAAAACAATACTAGGTAGAGATCAGTTATTGAGACCATTTTGGAAAGAGGAGATATATTAATCAAAATAATTTTTTTAAAAATTATAAACTTTTTTTATTTAATTTTAGCCAACTTTTTTTGTCACTTTCTTTTGTTTACTATATTTTTTCTCTTTTTTTGCTTGTTAAATTCTTATTATCATCTATTTCTAACATTTTTTAGCAAATTTGCTGTGTACAAACAAATGAATACATACATGAGTGCATATTCTTGTTATTGATATTTTCTTTGTTTATTTATAGGTGTTTTCGTTTTTTCTGCATAGCTGCATAGTATAGCTCTGAGCGAGCCCTGGGTCAAATGAGCACGCTCTGAGCAGAGCATGAACAGATAAGCTCAGAGCGCTCAGATTTAATACAAAAACATGATTTGAGTAAACTGTCATTTTTATTTTATTGTTGTTTCAAATTGTCATTTGTCAATAATCGAATTTAAACTTTAAATTTTGAAATTTACAAAAGTTCTAAAACTAATGGGGATGTGCAATTTTGTGCAATTTGAATTCTGTTCAATTGCGTACTTTTGCTTACTAGTCGTTCAACTTCAAATGAAGTAGTAGAAAGAAATGAAGTTGCATTTTAGAAGTCATAGTGGTTAGACTAGTTATTGAGGGAAAAAAATAAAAAATAAGTTACAGAATAAATAGTAAGTACCTAAAGCGCCTATTTGATTAATTTGTATAATAAGTAAATAAAAATATACGTATGAATATAAATATAATAAAAATACAAATATATATATATATATATATATATATATATATATATTATAACAAGTTTAAATTTATATTATATTTAAATGTAATTGATTTAAATTCTTTTTTGTAAGTTCTGTGATTTTAGCATTTGAATTACTTTTTAAATGTGAATCCAGCTTTGAGACCTATAAAGTACCCTTTACTAGATTTGTTTTTCCTAAAGATCAAAATTTAAAAAAATTTGGGTAAATGCAATTTCAAAAATATGTAGGTTGGGAACCGACCAAATATTGTAAGTACTATTTCTTCCTTACATTTCACAAATACAAATTTCAGCAAAACAAGTTCTAAAAGGCGACGTTTGCTGCCTAATGCGATTCCAAGCATTTTCCCAAATTCTTCGATAGATAATAATTTTATATTTTAGCAATTTATAAATTTATGAGCTTTTATTGAGACAAAAAAAATAGCCAATTTTTTTTCAAAATCAATTTTCTATTAAAAATATAAATAAATTGATATTTATTTTTGTAGTTATTGATGTAAAAAATTATGAATTTTAATGTTTTCTTAGAACACATTTTGAAGAAATGGCTAGTTTGAGAGTTATTAACGGATTTTAACCGATACACTATTTTTGTCCCATAAGAAGACCGGTAAAATAAAATTTAGAATTTTATTTTTCATACAAAAAAGATCTTTCTGGTACACTATTATAGTTGATTATAACTTTCACTCTCTCAGCATACCGTCCTGTCTGACTCCTGATATATTGTAGTTCCTGTTTATTAGTATATTTTCAAAAAATGTCACAGTGGGAGTTGGGATCAAAAATACAAAATATTTTTGCTTTAGTAGAATACTCAAGGACAAAGAAATTTTATTTTATATAATATTTTTATTTTATTTGTACCTATTTTTATTAAATTATATTGTTATGGGCAATATTTAATATATATTAAGCTAATTTCTAAATTTGTATAATAACGTGAATTTAGTGTTAAGTGAGTAGAAAAAAAAATAATTTAAAAAAATTAATTTAAAAAATTTTATTTAAAAACACTTTGTTTTATACTTTTAAAACGAAAATATGAAATAATATTTAAAGCTTTTATCTCAAAAGCGCTTACTTGCATCTAGTGTTTGTACTTAATTTGAGATAGCAAAACAATAAGACAAGTTGAAAAAATTTATAATTAATACTATTAGTATATAAGTATAAAAACACAGAGAAAGTCGTCTTCATGAAAACATCCAACAATGCAAGGTTTACTAGTACCAAAGGCTTTACTAGTACCATTGAGTAAATATATTTAATCAATGCTAGTACATACATACTTGTAAAGTTCTGATAAATTATTTAAAATTTTATTTAATTTGATATAATTTTAAAATTAATAAATATGTAATTTGATGATACTTACTGGAGTTGTATATGGATGTGCAGTAATTCGAATACCATCTGCTTCTAAATGTTTTTTAATAAGATATTCTAATTTTTTCGGTGTCGTTTCAATATCACACTCTGATAAAATTTCATTACTTTTATTTAAAGCTTTTGGATCATTAATCATGATATATACAATTGCGGCCCCTTTTTCACGTAAATTTCGTATACTTCTAGATAATATATTACGGTGTGTTAAATTTTCGACGCCAATAGCGTCTAAATCGACTTCTCCAATTTGTTTGCATATTTCTAGCTCATCGTAACCATTTTCCATAAAGCTATCTGAATACTGCGAAAGGCCAATTACTCGCAACCATTCAGATACAATATTTTTCGTAGCTGCCATTATTTATAATGAATTTAGATGTTCTTAGTAGATGTTGAAAAATGTAGATATTCAATCTATACATAGTTTTTCTTTTGAATGTTCTGTTTTTTACAATAACATATTATTTTTGGTTAAATTTCACCAAATGTTTACAGTTATTTGTTTGGAAGTTAGGATAACAGAGTTATCACTACCTTTTATTTTACAAATTTCAAAATCTTTAACAATTGATAATATTATATATATTATATGTTATCATACAAGTATTACATATATTTATTTAACAATTTTAGAGTCATTGTACCTAAACTAACAATCATAGTCTAACAAACTTTTAATTTATTTATACTTATTTGAAATTCATAAAATTCGCCAATATTAATAACTATATGTAAGTAGATAATGTAATATAAATATGAAAGTATTTTAACAAGAAATTTTAATATTTATATATATTAGTTTATATATATATTTTGTTTAATAATATTTGAATTTTTAACTCAAATGAAAGTACATGCATACATATGTACATACATATATTACATATGTACATATATATTTTTATAACTTTTATTATTCAAATTAATTTGATTTCACTTTTATAACAAAAAAAACGGTTTTTATTTTAATTATTTAGAACTCAAATTATGTCAATAAGCTTCAGATCACTTTTTCCATGACTGCTTCAACGTAAGACAGACATAAACCTAACATAATAGCAATAGCAGCCATATTACTGACTGATACAGTAGAAATCAATATAAAACATGTCTACAGTTGCAAAGTGTAGATATAAAGTGCATGAAAAATAATATAATGAAAACATTATAAAAACACATTAAAAACTAAGCATAAATGACTAAAGTTTTTTTTTCTTTCCTTCTGATACAAATCAACAAAAACAAACTTCAGTGAGTCTACGCAACCACCCAAATGTAGAAGAGCTCTTATAACTGTTATGATACTGAAGTACGAAGTATTTCACCATTCCATTTCTTCCTAAATATTGATTAATAAATATATAACATAAACTTCATATAAACTCTTTAAACATGTACAGTTGCACTTTATTTAATATATTTTCCCGATAATAATGCAGAAAATTAAAATGGCAATTTAAAACTAAAAATATAATATTCACACTAAGTACAAATAAATAAATAATAAAAATTAAATATTTCGCATAATTTATAAATTTATTAAGTGACCATTCGGTTATTTATAAAATGCATAACTCCAAAAGGATTAAAGAAGTAAACAAACTAACTAGAATATTCGAAAACGAAAATCCTAAAGAATTATTATGTATTGATTTTACCAGTACCGCATTTACCATAAATTGCATTTTAAAAACTAACTCCTCAAAAATAACGACATATAGGTATACGGGTATACATAACTGCACACTTTTAATTATGCATGCATGTTTGTATGTTTGTATGTATGTATATTGTGGTTGGAAAATGAGATATGTACATGCATACTCATTTTAAAATATTAAAATTATTTTAGCATGCAAAATATATCAAGAGTCTAGGCGTTGAAAAGATTTCCAAATACGTTTTTTATTAATGGAAACAATAACGTTATGAATAAAATATTGATGGGCAAGTATTGGGAAAAATACATTTTTTTTTCATTATTATTATTTGTATTATCTTTCCAAATTTAAAAAACAACAAACTCACAATGATTATTTTAATGTTCTGAAAACATATTTATTGTGGAATATCTCTATAGAAGATGATTTAACTGATTTAACTCTAACAATTGAGTAAATAAATACCTATAATATTATATTTACTCAATGCTTTAACTCTTTTATAATAATGATTATAGATGATGATTTTTCAGTGTCATTAAATACAGTTTCGACAATATCTGATAATTTCTTCACCACCCACTCAAATTCTTAAATCTCTGTGGAATGGATATAAACATTTTTTTGAAGTTGGAGTTTCTGTTTTCTATTCCTATTATAACTTTTATTATATAGAAACTTTTTTAATGTTTATAAATTTTACAATTCCTATATCATAGAACAAAATTGATTTAATTTACCATTTTGCATAGTGATACAGAAATACTTTGTATTGCTATGCTAGAAATGTTAAATTCAATTTAGCAATTTCGTTTAGTAATCAATTTTTGGTTTTGAACATCTCAATGAGATAATATACTAGTTGAACAGCGTATCTATTTCTTCCATAAACATGTTATTTGAAAATTTCGACAGAATTTCAATCACACTTTACTTCGATTGTCAATATTTCCAATAATTTTAACAATTTCCAGCAGTTTTAAATTACCTTACATTTGCATACATACTTATGTATTTATCACATTTTAATGATTGCTGTGCCTATTAGTATTAGCAAATGATGATGTTAAAATTTAAGATTAGCCATTTAGCAAATACGTAATGTGACTCGTTATATTCTATATTGAGGAACTCAAATAAACTGTGAGTTAGTATTGTAAGAATGTGAAATTTTTATATTTTAGTTAACATTTCCTCTTGATATATTGAGTAATTTTTGTTTAATTCAAATAAATGTGTCTTATGCTAAGATGTGATGCAAGAAGTAGTGCCACCATCAGTACAATCAACAACAAAGTCATAAAAGTTCACCAAATTCAGCTACATTGGTAGACTATGACACCTGCGTAAAATCAATGCTACTGTATGGCAGCGAGACATGGCTGTAAAATAAGGAATATATAGGGGAAATACAGATCTTTGTTACCAAATGGCTGCGAATAATAAGCAAAATATTCTGTCCCAGAATAATTAGAAATAATAAACTCTGAGAAATAAAAACAAGAACCAATAGCATTCAAATAAAAATGAGAAAGCGTAGGTGGATAGGCCACACCCTCAGAAGACTTCAAACAATACCGCAAGGCAAGCATATTGGATTGAAATTCGCAAGGCAAAAGAAGACTAAGTAGACCGCGGAACACATGGTCCAGATCAGTCCATAAAGAAATAGTGCAACTGTTGGTTGCAGTAGCTGTAATCGGTTGATTTTGTATGGGCTGCACTCTAAAGCTTATCTAGACTCGGATCATCTCCTAGATCTCTATTAGTAGCAGTCTTTACCAAAAGTAATATAAACTTAAAGAACAAAAAAAAATAACAATGTTGAGAAGATCTCCTATTTATATTAACATGTTTCTATACTTATAAAATGCTTTTAATAAAATAGTAACATTTTATTTATTTTCATTTCAATATAATTTTTGTTGTTTCGTTTCACTAGAAATAATTCGGCAACAAAACATATACGATTTCATTCATTTTTTTTAAATGTTTCTTAACTTTGACTACACAAATCCAGCTGTTTTAACAATCGCAAAATAAAAGGATACACAAATTATTTTTAAATAAAAACAATACAATACAATAATGCAAAATGAATTTTATTATTAATTTGTTTTGTATTGAAATGAAATATATTCTTTGGCGAAAGAAAGAGAAAAGAAGAGAAAACTATGTGTAGATGGCAAATAAAGACCTTATTTATATTTTTTCATAATTTAGGAGGGTACTACAACATTGTATATATTAGACATTATTGAAAAAATTAGTATAGTTAATTTAGAATCATATTTGTTGTTTTTGTATGCACTGGTGTTGTCTACCGAGTAAAATTCGTATTATCATAAATTAAATAGCAATATAAGATATTTCACTACATACAATGGTTTGTACAACAGTTTTTTTTACTTGCACTGTTTGCACCCAGCGCTGGGTGCAGCAACATGTGTCTGAATATTTATGTTGCCGCTACAATGTTCTTAAATATTATAAACTACATTATTAAGTTAAATTAACATATTGAGTGTGCACTGTGCATACATATTAAGTTTTTATAATTTTTTTTTGCGTTGCTTATGAATAAGATTAATGTGTTCATAATATTTGGTTTTAATATATTTTCGATAAGAATATTTGGTAGAATTGTTATTGAAAACACAAATGCACAATTTGGTAAAGACTCAATATATAGGTTCATTCAATAACATGTGATTGCAATCAATCACAATCAAAAGCAATCCAAAATGTTCAAAATATCAGTAGCCAATCAAAATCCTGTTCAAAAAATATCATTTCCAATCACTTATAATCCATTTTTCTTATTGAACAAATTTTTGTGTTTTTGAAATTTCAAAATTTGTTTATAAAAAAAATGGATGAAAATTTTTAAAAAACTTAGTTTAAAAAAATTTTTATTTGAATTTAAATTTTAAAAATGTTTTATTAAAATATTTAAAAGTTTTTTTCTTAAATCTTTTTTCAAAAAAATTAATATAATTAATTTTTGCCGAATACTTTGCGTCAGAATAATTTTCAAAATTAAACATTAAATTTGACATTCAATTCCAATCAATGATTGTGCTTTTAATTCTGAGCGCAATCAGAAAATATCAGAAAATATCATTTTCAATCACGTCTATTGAACAAAAAAAATCAGTTTCAATCACAAATTTCCCCTCCAAATCGTGATAAAAGTGATTGAAAAGTTATTGAACAAAAAAACATGATTGCAAGTGAGGGTTCGTTCAGTAGCATTCACCGGTAGATCTGGAATCCATTTTGGATCCATGTACCATATATCTGGCCACTGAACGCATTTCACCACAAAAATTTATCGCAATACTAGCACCATCACCGGAAAATATAATGAGTACTTGTAAAAATAAATTAAATTTGAATGGAATAATATTTATTATCATACATATAATTTATTTTTTATAACTCTTAATTTAAGTATTAAGTACATAAATCTTCGTTAAGAATTTAAATTTTCACACTAATTCAAAAAATAATGGCGATTTAAATTTAAAAACTTTCATAAAAAATATAAACATTTAATTTTTCTTACGGTAGATGTCACAACACTCAACATAAAATTTGTTGTTGTTGCTTTTACATATAAAAAGTCAGATCCATGAAATGTATCTAGAATTTTTTCAGATCCATTTTCATTAACCGCGATACATTAACCGGTACATTTACCACACCGTTCAGTAAACAGATCCATGGATCTGTGGATTTCAGATCCAATGGTTAATTTCACTGAACGCTACCATTGCAATCGAAAACAATTTGCTATTGAATGAACCTTATGTATGTATGTGTACATAACATTGAGTTTTCATATGAATTTGTATTTCATAAAAAATTGTTCATGTGGTTCCTGTATAATATAATTATACATTTTCAATAAGAATATCATTATGTATGTTTATACGGGTAGAAAAGTTGTAGAAATCTACCAAAATTTATAGGTGAGGGGACATTTCGATAAGGAGTAAGCAAATCTACCAAAATTTTAAATTTCTGGTAAATTTTTGACGTTTAAATTTTTTTTCTGGAGATATGTCAGTGTCAAAATATTTTTATTATTTTTTATTCATAAAATCACAAAAAATAAGGAAATTGTTGTCGACAACGTAATTTTCGGATCGAATATTAATCAAATAAAAAACTATAAATTTTACAAATAATAAGTTTTTTTTTACGTATGAGCATATATTGGGAAAGAGGCTTACTTCATTCATTACTAAATATTGAGTTGGGGATTTATGTAGCATGTTTTCTTCATAACCGTTAAATTCGGAATTTTCTAAATCAATAGATGTAAAGCTTGTTTCTTCAAATATTTTGGTCCAACAAATTCGACAGAAAAATTATCTTTACAAAAAAAAACATTACATTTACCTTCATCAAAAGCACGTTTTTCTCGCCAAATTTGTCCAACAAGCGAATATGGTGAGGGAAATTTAAAAATGTTAAGATTCGGAAAGTGTTTCCTAAATTTTTGGCAAATTGAAAACTTTCCATATTTCTTTAATTCATTTTATTGGATAAATGTTATTTAAAAAAAAAAAAAAATAGTCAAAATTTCTCACAAATTAAATACAAAATATAAATAAAAATAGGTTTATAAAAAGTATTTAGTAAAGTTTACTTATTTTTTTTTCTTTTATTACCAAATTATTATAGGTATTATTCTGAATTTTTATTTCTTTGGTTATATTGAATTTTTAATATTTTATTGTTACTCCACAATAAATTTTTGTTAATTACTAACTGTAAACTTTTATTGAAGTGGGGCTTAACACTATTTTTTAAATAAAAACTGTCACTAACTATTCTCTTATTTGTAATTAAATAAAATTATATAAAAATCGTTCAGTATTTGTAATACTACAAAACATTTTAATTGGAAATTTGACAATAAGAAATTTCAATATTAATATTTTTAAATGCATAACAAATCACATTATACAAAAGACATAATTAGAATAAGTCTAAGCATATATTATTCTAAGCATATTCTTATTTGAATACCTAAGAATACCGTACCTTTCTATTCCATTCTAATATCAGTCGGTCGGAAGTCATACGAAAAAAAGTCATACAAAAGCAAAATAAATTTTGTATGTGTAGTAAGGGTAGGTACTTATACATTTATATTATTCTCGTTGTATACATTTAAGAAATTAACGTTATCCAAAAACTAAAAAAAAAAAAATATTGGCAAAATTTTCTATAATTATGGAATTTGAGTTGTAAATCGGCTAATAACTTCTACATGGATTTTCGGCAGATACTTTTCAAGCAGATTTTTTTGTAGAAAATTAAACTTTCTTTATATTTATGAAAAAAATATAGGTTACCGCTTTAAAAATGAAAATATTTCATTCCTAAATTGAACATTTTTTTCAACATTTTCTAAACTATTAAAAATACCTTGAAAAATATTTAATTTGAAAAATAAACAAAAATGTTGCAACAACCCGTAAATATAATTCAATTATCTCATTTCTTAAAAATACATATAAATCTTACTACAACAATGCGAAATTTCATTCATTATTTCGTACTAAAAATATATTTTAACAACCTACCTCTAAACTTAATATTTTAAATAATAAAAAAGAATTGTAGATGAAATACAAAATATCTCTCTCTCTCTCTCTTCACGTAAATAAAATCAGGGCAACATTTTTTAGATTTATCCCTTAAAGCAGACTGTTTTGTAGAAAATTAAATTTTCTTTATATTTATGAAAAAACATATAGGTCACCGCTTTAAAATTAAAATATTTCATTTCAAAGTTGAACATTTTTTTCAACGTTTCCTAAAATAATAGAAATGATATGAGTATGTATACCCAAATTTTATTACTACCCAAACATATTCCTTTTGTGATGCTGATGAGCACTGAAAAATGTTGGCAACACAATATTTTAAATTTAATTGTTCAACAAATCTTTGGAAATAAATATTCAGCAACAGAAACTTTTTGCTCAAAAGTTTCATGGAATAATCGAATTACAATGGGTTCGTTCAGTAGCAATAACCGGTAGATCTGGAGTCCATTTTGGATCCATGTACCATATATCTGGCCACTGAACGCATTTCACCACAAAAATTTACCGCAATACTAGCGCCATCACCGGAAAATATAATGAGTACTTGTAAAAATAAATTAAATTTGAATGGAATAATATTTATTATCATACATATAATTTATTTTTTATAACTCTTAATTTAAGTTTTATGTACACAAATCTTCCTTAAGAATTTAAATTTTCACACTAATTCAAAAAATAATGGCGATTTAAAAACTTTCATAAAAAATATAAACATTTAATTTTTCTTACGGTAGATGTCACAACACTCAACATAAAAATTGTTGTTGTTGTTTTTACATATAAAAAGTCAGATCCATGAAATGTATCTAGAATTTTTTCAGATCCATTTTCATTAACCACGATACATTAACTTTGAATTTATGAATTTCAGATCCAATGGTTAATTTCACTAAACGCTACCAATAATACTTTTTTACTTTATTGCTTTTAGTATGTATGAATCAAAATGACAATGCTTTTTTACTTTATTGCTTACCATTTGTTATAAGTATACATTAAAATGATATTCATAACTAATTATTAGTTTTATAACTTATTAGGAAGTTTTCGTTTAGGGCAGAATAAAATTATAATATATTTTTGTAAGCGATCTGATACGACCGTAATTGGAACTTTTTTGGTTTATAGCTTTTTATCTTAACATTCACGAACTATGAGTTATTAATTATTTAAATGTAAAACTTACCTGGGACATGTATGTTTGAAAGATTTTGTTTTTTATAACGTAGTTTTTATAATCGACATGAAAAAAATTTGAATGACAATACTTTTTCGTTTTATTGCTCTGAGTTGGTACCTATAAGTACAGGGTGGGCGAAAATTCACGCCTGCGTGTAAAAATTGAATAACTTTTTCATTTATTATTATTTATTATTTTTTTTTTTCAGATTTATTCATCGAACACCACCATGCAAAACTTAACGACCAAGCAACAAACCAAAGGGGTAGAATTTTACTTTTTCAATTGGCATTCGAATTTCTTAACAATTTAATAATGAATGAAAATAGCAAACCCCAAAGTTGTTCGCCAACGTCAATTGCACTCGCTCATGTGTACATTATGGTGTGGAGTGACATCACAAAGAGTTATAGAGCCCTACTTTTTCGAGAATGGAGTGACGGTGAATAGGGACAAGTATTGTACTATGATTAATAATTTTATACGCCCTGTGGCAGAAAATTCTATTAAAATAATGTACGTTAACATAAAAAGCATAACACACAGATTACACGAAATAGAAAATTTATTAGACCAACACTTAAATAAAATACATTTGCTAATTTTCACTGAAGCTTGGCTTACAAATGATGAAACTGAAAGTATTAATATACTAAATTACACGAAAATATTTTCATGCAGGAAAAACAGGAGAGGAGGTGGTGTGGGTGTCTTTGTCCATGATGATCTGAAGTATGTAACAAACCACATTTACTGCGATGACTTCAACAGCATTATTAAAATTTCACTAAAAATAATAAAAAAACGCAAGATATTATTGCAATATATAGGCCACCTGAAAAAAACAAATACTTACTCGATAAATCTATTAGATCAAAATCTTGAAATATTCAACAGAAATACAATCGTCATAGGTGACTTTAACTTTGATCTAAAAAATAATATTGATATAAACGTTCAAAAATATACATTTTTAGTTGAATCAAATGGTTACCTTTTCTTGCGATGATTCAATAACACGACCTGCATCAAGTTCTTGTTTGGATCATGTGCTAGTTAATAATCTTGATGATGAATTTATTATTAACTATGCACCTTGTGATTTTAGTGGCCATAATATCATATACTTAGAACTAACAAAACAAAACCTAATCAGAAGCACATATGTGACAAATTATCACCATAAAATATTAAATAAACATATGTTTAAACGTCATTTCATAAATTATACAATAAATACTAATAATTATTTTGGAGATACTGTCAATCAAATATCTGGAAAGCTGACATCTGTTGTCAAGCACTGTATTGAGAGAGCTACCACAATCCAATCAAAAGAAAACAAATGTAAATACACAGCGGAATGGTTCGATAAAGATTGTTTAAAAATTTTAAAAACAAGAAAATATTGGCATCATAAGCATATAAAAGATTATAATAATATTTATTTTAAAACAAAATATCATTATTGGCTAAATAGATTTACTAGCAAAAAAGCGCATTAAAGCGCAAAAAACTATTGGAACTAGATGACAAGAAATTTAAAAATGCTTCCAATGATAGTAAAAAAACTTGGAACGTTATGAAGAATATAATGTCAAACAAACCATCACAAAAAAGCAACGAATTTTCTATTGGGCTAAATGAAAATGAAATAAAAAAAAAATTAAATAGTTTTAATGATCATTTTTGCACAATTGGCATTAAAATGACAAACAAATTTAACACGATATACATACCAAAACGTAGAACACATACTACCTTCAAGTTTAAATATATTAACAAAGATCAAATGGCAAAACTAGTTGATAAACTACCAAACACCAAATCGGCAGGCATAGATGATATTAATACGGATATTATTAAGTTCTGTAAGAAAGAGCTTTGTCACAGTTAATAAATGCGTCTCTAAGAGAAGGTGAAATGCCACAAACACTAAAAGTTAATAGAGTTGTACCAATCTTTATATGTACAGACCAATCTCTATATGTACAATATTTAATAAAATAATCGAAACCCACGTAAATAATCTGCTCACACAGCACTTAGATACTTATAATAGTAAGATACAATACAGTTTTAAACGAAATCCAAATACTAATACAGCAATCTTTGATGAAATCTTTTGTATCTAGAACAACTTAGGGGGAAAAAAAGGTAGCAGCTCTGTTCTTCGACCTCGCAAAAGCATTTGATGCAGTAGACAGAACAACGTTCCTTTGGGTGCTCTTGGAATATGGAGTGAACGATGTCGAGCAGACAACAATATACTACTATGGGCGAACATAAAAATAACTTAAAAATATCAATTGCGGCATAATACAAGGTAGTTCACTAGGTCCAACGTTGTTTAATTGCTACATTAACAGCTTCTCTGATCTAGAATTACAGGGGAAACAGAATTGCTTTCTTGTATGCGGACGATTTGGTAGTAGTATATGCTAAAAACAACCAGTATGAATTAGAAAATAGTATAAATATTGACCTAGACAAAATATATAACTGGATGAATCTACACAAATTAACAGTCAATATAGACAAAACAAAATACATGTTGTTCAAATCTGCAATATCTGAGTCAATAAATATAAAATATAACAAACAAGTTATAATAAAGGCGATGAGTTATAAGTATCTTGGAGTTATTATCGACTGTGAACTCACCTGGTGTCATCAAATTAAAAATCAATTAGGACAAGGTAGAAGAATTACAGGTATGTTCAAAAGAGTATCATATATAATACCACCACAGTGGAAAAGTTCATTGTTCTACAGCATATTCCACAGCACATTTGTCTATACGGTAGTGGAAAACATGTCAAAATCAAAAATACAAGAATTGCAAGTTATCCAAAATAAAGCAATAAAAAATTTATATAAATTTAAACAGAATGACGTCAACAAAAGAAATACATAAAACGTATATACTGCCGTTAAACCTCTATATACAAAAAGTATGTTGCATACAAGTTCATAGAATATTAAATGGATCCATTAACACAAAATACAGATACGCTTTACCATTTTTTTATTTCTTTTTATTTTTGTACTAATTTTTAAGTTTAATTGATTCTTGTATAGCCTTAAGCTGTAAATTAATTTTATATACACTTGAACTGATTGTTACTATTTTTTTTCTACTATTTTATACATATAATTTTAAAAATACGAGCAAAATTGCTCTTCTGAGATGATGATGAATTAAATAAAATAAATAAATAAATAAGTGATTTAAGTTCAATAAATCATTTTGGAGGAATACCTAGACCAAATCGATGTTCTAAAATGCAATCAAAAATGTTCAAAATATCAGCAGCCAATCAAAATCCTGTTCAAAAAATATCATTTCCAATCACTTACAATCCATTTTTCATATTGAACAAATTTTTGTCTTTTTGAAATTTCAAAATTTGTTTATAAAAAAAATGGAGGAAAAATTTAAAAAAACTTAATTTAAGAAAATTGTTATTTGAATTTAAATTTTAAAAATGTTTTATGCCTAATTTATTTATATTTTGAACTGAACTGACAACAACAAAAATAAACAAATGACATCAAGTAAAACCAATTTATAGATGGAGAAATAATTTCAATATCGCCAAGTGATATTTTAAACATGCCAGTTTTATTTGAAGAAAACTTAGCTGAAGATGTTGAGTTATCTGACTTGTGTAAGTTAAATAACGATGATACCGAAATAAAACTGTGAAAAGAAAAGTACAAAAAGTTTTTTTGGATGAAAGGTTCTTTGGAAGATAATGAAATAAGTTTTTGCGGTGAAGAAGGATTATCTGGAGAAATCTTGAGACTTGAAACTTCAACGTCAATATTCAACTACCTATTTGAAAAAGAAACAATTTAAACTATTGTGAACCAAACAAATTTATATGCCGCTACTAAGAATATTTCACACCCTTTCATTATAAATACAATAGGATATAAAACATTTTTTCAACTATTTACAAATTACCTAATACTCGGTCGTACTAGGCTCAGGATATTGGCAGTACAATAGTTCAGGATACTATGACTGTTAACAAATTTGAAAAAATTAAACAAAATATACACTGCGATATAATAAAAAAACGTAATGATGTGGCACATGATCGTGGAATATCTAAGAGATGTATTAAATAACATAATTTATGCCAAGGCTACAATTTTGAAATATATACAGAGTCTAATTTGGGTGCTTCATCAAATGTTGAGATCAGGTTAGTCCGCCCTATTCCAAAATAAGTTAATCACTCCTTGTATTTCAATAATTATTTCTCTTCAATACCATTAATTAAAAAAAGGAGGTATTAATTTAATCGGAAGAATTAGACGAAATAGAATTCCAAACTCCAAATTACCCGCAGAAAGAGATTTCTGTTTTTATTAGCATTTTATTTATTAGCATATAAGTAGGTATTATTAATTTTTGTTTTATAAAATTTGAATTCATTACTTTTTATTTTTATATGTGTAGTTTTTTGTAATTTATTGTGATAAATTGAAATATTATTTTCTTTTTTATGTTATAAGATAAACGAAATTAATTAAAAATAAGCAATAATAAATCATTATTTTTTTGTTGTATACTGCATGTGTGTCATATTTGACACATAACTTAAATTGCTATTTTACAGGTTTGACATATCTGAACCCAGAACAAACTTTAATAGATAAAAATAAATATATCATATTCTAAAATCTAGTTAAAATTGAAGACTTCATGCAGTTAAGGGTTAAATAACCTGCAAATACTTCACTAATTTTGTACATTCAAACGGTATTTTATCCTTATATCTCTTTAATCCTAATAAACATTCAGGTGAGGTGAGTATATAGAAATGTCTCATCCAACCAAACACCAAGCCAAGATTTATAATATAGAATTTTATTCGTGTAATGTACGTGGTTGGGTTTGTTTAATTAGTTGCTTATATGTGGGTTTTCGCGGTTGTCGCTATATGATATGATTAGATCAACGTGATCTGTGAAGTGAGAGAATCGTGTGAGTTTGTATTAATGTAATATTGCAATCCCAAGCAAAAATAAAACTAGCAAACTTGAAAACAATACAAAATACTACATAATATATTTTCATATTCCACATCATTTTCGTTTATTGCATAGCCTAAAGCCTACACCACAAGCACAACATACATTTATTATGTCTGGCCTACGCTAATCATGTGTACAAAATGTAGTCATGCACGACTATATTGAATAATGTATTATTATTTACTAGCAGTGCAACAGCTATTACCTTAAGAGATAATTTATTACATTAAAAAAATGAGCGAGCAGCATATATGGTAATTGTTGATGTACATAATTATGTATTAAGCTTTACAAAATTTCGTAAATATGGGATTTGCAAAGTTACTATGTTATACCGCATATTAAATTGATAGAAAATCATTTTCTGATTGATAAAGTAAGCCTGTTTCTGCGTCAAAAATTAAAAACCAATTGTATTTTTATTCTTTGTTAAAAAAAATCCTAAACCATTTATTTTAATATCTCATAATGTCAAATCCCCTTTAATCAAAACAAAATCTATTGAAAGTAAAATGCACAGATAATAAATTCAAAATTTTTAAATCCAATATTTTTTTCCGAAATTAGTTATTTCTTTATTTGTTACATAATTTGAAACATTTGATTAAATTAAAATAATATATTTATATGCACATACGTTCGTTGCTTTTGTTCTATTAGGTTGGAAGTTTCTAATGACCAGATATTAAAAAAATGTGAAGATTTAAATATTGAATCAAGTTATTTAAATTATAATAACATGTTGAAAAAAACCAAAATTGAGGAACCAGGGATTGAACTTAATCAACAAATTGACGAATTTCAACTGTTGGATGAAATTCAAGGATCGAATTCAGATGAAGGTTATTCAATATTTAATTGTATAAAATTATATATGTATATATTTTTTTTTAAATATTTTAGAACCACTAAATTCTAGTAATGAATACTGTTCTAGTTTGGATATCGATGAAAGTGAAATTGAAAATTTGCTAGATGAAGCTTTGCCAGAAGAAATAAAAAATAAAAAAAAACAATGTCAGTATGAAGAAAAATTCAAGACTGTATTAGATGGTAAGATTTTTCATTTTATTTATTAATATAATTGTAATATAACGAAATTGGTACAGTAAAAGGCCATAATCATTTCGAGGTTTTACCAGAAGGTTGGGTTGAAGTAACGCATAATAGTGGTATGCCAATTTACTTACATAAACAATCAAGAGTTTGTTCAGTATCCAAACCCTATTTTCTTGGTCCGGGAAGCGCAAGGGTAACCTTTTTTATTATATTTTTATTCAAATTAAGATTTATTATTTTAGAAACATGAGATACCACTCACATCTATTCCATGTTTGAGCTATCGTAAAGCTTTAGAAATAGAGGAGGAAAAAAGTAAAGGTAGTGTTAATTCTAATTATTTGATGAAAGTTTTTACATAGAAGTTGACATTTTTGTTCGTAGTGGACGTAGTCGTCTTTTAAAATATAAAATGGTTTATTTATAACTACAAAACAAAAATGAACCTTCAACTATATACCATTTTTTTCGATTATTAATTTTTCAGCTAAATTAAAACATAAATTTAAAATGAAATCTTATTTTTTATATATCGAAGGTATTTTTGAAAACAATGATAGCGTTCAAAATGGTTCCGAGGCATCCAAAATAACACTTCCATCGTCTTCAAATGAGTCACGAAAAAGCATATCAGAACTATCGAAAATTCCTAATGCTTGTATTGAAACTGCAAAAGAAAACATTGAATCTCAATCTTTGTCACCACAAACCATAACTGAATATTGTAAAAAATTATTCAAGTTTAAAACAATACGTGTCATGCGTTTCAGGTGGATTAAATATTAAAAATATATAATTCATCTAATATTAGTAAACAAATATTTTATATTTCAATTTAGATCCTGGTCTGCTAGGAGAAAATTCACAAAAAATCGAAAAAACATAAAAATTCTTCAACGTCCTACATTGCCAGATGGAACTAAACTGATTAAATTTCCAATTCTCTCTGTGGATCAAGATCCAAATATACCAAGTTCCTCCTTAGGACGTAGCCGAAAGGAATGGATAATGAATCCGAATGGAAAAAGTTATGTTTGCATTTTACACGAATACGTTCAACATGCACTTAAAAAGCAGCCCACATATGAATTTAAAGAATTAGAAAATTCAGCTACACCTTATTGTGCTACTGTCACTATTAATTCTTTAAAATATGGAACTGGCTATGGAACCAGTAAAAAACAAGCTAAATCAGAAGCTGCTAGAGAAACTTTGGAGATATTAATACCAGAAATGAAAGACAAAATCAGTGGAGAAAAGCAAATGACCAACATCAGTAAATGTAATCTGTATAAAGATTTGTCTGTAAGTTAATTTTAATTTCAAAACTATTAAACCTTAGACTTAAACTGAAGAAGAATTGTTCTCTTATAATAAATTGTCCTCGTATAATTATTAACTTTAAACGTGGTTTTATGAGTATGTTCAGTTTCTATTACTACTCAGCAATATCGCTTCTGGTACTCACCAAACTTCATCGTTGAAATGAATAATTTCAATGACGAATTAATAAATCTTTTATAAAACATTTTTCTTGTTTTTACTTCTGAAAAATTGTCTCAGTAATAATGTTTTTGAATTTTCGCTATTGTGCTTCACACGAAGTACATGAAAAAGTTTTGGAATTTCGTTCCCGCTACCGCTTTCTCGACAAAGTTTGCAGCACAACTTCTCAATAGAGGTATAAAGCTATAATAATAGTTTACCAAAACTAGTTTTACAGATAAATTATAAGCCATGTTTCGAATTTTTACATTTTTTTAAAAAATTTTTTTTCAGATATTCGATGATATTAAAATAGAAGACCCAAGAGTAGCTGAATTTTGTAATAAAACAACAGAACCTACACCACACGCTCTACTTCTGACATGTTTACAACGAAATTTTGGATTTGGGGATGTTCAAATAAATTATAAAATTAATACTACAAAACACAAAAGAAATGAATTTACCATGACGGTGGGTAAACATTCTGCAACCGTAATTTGTAAAAATAAGAAAGAAGGAAAACAATTAGCATCTCAAGCTATTTTGCAGGTGAATTTTTGAAGGTCAAAATTATTTGTTAAAATGGTCATTTAAAAAATATTATAGAAATCGTTATTATAGAAAAAATATATTTTAGATGTTGCATCCTCATTTAAAAACATGGGGTTCTCTTTTACGACTTTATGGAAATAATTCTGTTAAAAGTTTTAAGGAGAAGAAACAAGAAGAACAGGAAATTACAGCATTACAAAGTAAAGCAGCTATTAATCAACCTAATTATGCTATTTTAAATAAACTGAAAAAGGAAATGACCAAAATTTCGGAATCTCGAAGAGGAATCAAATCATTGGGAACATTTATTCCACCTTGTGATATAAGAATTATACAAAGCACTAATTTAAGTAATATAGAATTGTAACCATTGTATCCTTTATAGCATATGCATATTGTGTAAAGTTATTGACTATATCATATAATGAATAATGAAAAATAAATATGGATTTCACATGCATAAAGTATCAAAATATGCATGCATAAGCAGTAAAGTATCAAAATTTATCAGGGTTTGAATTTTTATTTTGAAATATGTAGTAAAATTTTATATTTTCAGTAAAATTCGGAAAACAAATATTTGTATTTCATAAATAAATATTGCTCGGTATTAAAGAAATTTTTTCTTTGTGATGTTATAGCATTTACGAGTCAAATTGAGGTTTATGATAAATATATTCAGGTATTTCATCAGATAAGCCAATTCCGATATTTGATAAATAAATTCATTTTTTTTTTTTAAATATATTAAAAAAACCAATTGAAACAATCAGAAGAGAGCTTATTGAAAGAATTGCCTGACTTACAGCAAATCATGCTGATATGGCTGCTTTCATTTTGGAAAAAACCATTTCGGCTGAATTTGACATGAGAGAACAGAACTGCAACCTGCAACGGCAGTATAGCTCAAAAGTTTAAGAAGACCAATTTAAATTATGTTATGACATATTAAAAGTCATACATACATATTAATTTTTTAATTTTGTTCTTCTATTTGCGTAAAGAAACAATTTTGGAATTTTTTCGACACTAATTTTTGTTTATCTGAATTTTAAATAAAAATTCCTGAATTTGAAAAAAATACCTGGATTTATTTTGTAAAAATTTGAATTAAAATTATCTGAATTTGTTTAGAAAAATTATGTACCTACATCAAAAAAACATCCCTGAAATTATTTAGCAAATGCCTGAATATATTTAGTAAAAACCTCAATTTGATTCGCAAATGCTATATATTTTGTAGCCAGCAATATGAAAAAAATGGATGGTATATGGTACTGTCCGTATCGAGGAAAATCAAAAATTCTACCAGAACATTTTAAATCTCATTTTTCAAAATTTTAATAAACACACAAATGTTGAGAAAAATAGTTAGATTGTTAGTACAGTACGGTGTTTTATTCTATCACTAATTGTGAAAAAGTTGGAAGATATGCTTCATTTTCTTTGTGACGTTTGGGCTTGAAAAGTCCGAAATTTATGATCAGCAACTGTTAGCTTGCGATTGCGACTTATTATTTTTCGTACAATAAATTAAAATTTGAGGATAATGATGATACATGAATGTATCGAAATGCATTTTGAATAAATTAAGATGTAAATTTAGAAAAAACTGTTTATTAAAGCTACATACATACATTAAAATTTATTTTTACAGTGAAGCTTGAAAAAGGGTGAGAAATAAAAAAGAAATTAAGTTTAAAGAGTAGAAAATAAGAGTAATACGTGTGTTCTACACTCTTCACTTACACATAACTCATGATTAATTATTTCCCTGACTTTAATAAAGGCGTACCAATGTTTTTTATATGACAAAATTATCTTCATTCGAATTCCACAACTTATTTGTTCTATTTCAACATATACAAAAATGTCATGTATGAGTATGTATGATCAATGATCATGTATCTACTTAAAAATATCCTATTAGTTTTATCTTCTTAATATTAATTTGATACTCGGCAATTTAAATGCATGTGCATTTATTTAGAAATAAAAAAAATCAATAGTTTTGTGTATTTAAAAATGTTTTATTGTTTCGATTGGATAGATTTACTGAAAAAAAAATTCTTGCAATATGTATGTAATAAAAAAAATGTAGGTATATAATTTAGTTTATGAAAATTAAAATTAAAAACAAAATTTATTTTCTTCCGCAGATCTGTTTTTTATGTGAAAAGAATACACTCTAACTTATTTTTTAAATATTTTTTTTTTATCTTCAATCAATTATTAATCAATGTATTGCGCTAACCAGCGAAATCCTTCACCATAACCTTGTCTTTTCAAAACAGAGCACATAAATAACTCAAGTGGACGTCCAGGTAATTCCGACCTTATTACTTTCCCCTGTAAAAAAATGTATATTAACATTTACATTTAAAAAATAAAGTTAAAAAAAATTTATATAATTTCATAACAAGTAACAATATAAAAAGATTCAACTAATTAGAATTCAGCAAAAGAAATTTTTTTACTTCTTTATTTAAAAAATTCATTGAAAAAATTAAAATTATAATAAAATACACGTCTACTTCGCTAAAATAATAGATACTGCTGTAAACATTTTATTGGATAAATTTGTTAAAATTTCAAACAAGATAAAGTACTAAATATTCTAATTAAATGAATCCAGATAAGTTTTTTTTAAATAAACTTGTTTACTTACTTTTCCCGTAGTTAATTGATATAGTCCGAATACATTTCTTAATTCATCCTCACTTGCTGCACCTGGTTTATCAATTTTATTACCTAATATGAGGACTGGACAGTTTGATAAAGCTTCATCTGTTAAAAGAGAATCCAATTCGTTTTTACTTTCTTGAAAGCGACCGTGATCCCAAGCATCTATTAGAAAAACAATGGCATCTACAGCAGGAAAATAATCTTTCCAAACTCGTCTTGCTGAAATAAATGAAATAAATATCAATACAAATATTTATATTTTTGATTCGTATAGACTGTAATCAGTCATTAACTCATTACGCGATCTGAAATAATGATATGTCAATATGTATACCTGGTTCTAGTTCTAGTCAAAAATTTTACAAATTCTAGATTGAGGACATTTAAGTTTTATTAGAGAACACTAATCTAGGGTGCGCAACACACTTATTTAACCATATGACAAATAAGATAAATAATTCAGTGAAGTGATAAAAAAAAACATAAGTAATTTAAATGTTTAGATAAATGTTTCAAAAAATGTACATGTAATAATATGTAACTACATACAACCGATATTAATTTGAGTAAATCATGGATATTTGATTTCCGTTGCTATTCTAAAAAAAATCTTATAATTTAAAGGTTCACATATTATAATTTAATTAATACATGAAAATTGAACAATTTTATTCGCTATTACATTTATGTTACGAAATCCAACCCTCACTTTTCTTTTTCATTAGCAAATGCAAACACCCAAATTACTTTGGTATGAATTTACTTACAAAACTCATATGAAAATAGTGTAAGACAAAGTTGTAGAAGATCGTGTAGTGCCTCAAAACAATAAATTAAAAAAAATTCAGGGAACTTTTTCGATTAAATCAACCTTTATTACAAAAATATCAGTTTTTTATACCAATATTTTAAGTTTTGGAGAGCTATTACTCGAAAACGGTAAGTCTGATATAAAAGATAAAATATAAAATATAAAATACGGAAGTTAATTTTTATTTTAGATTAGATTTGTTTGAAATTTTGTACGATATAATTAACTGTAATTCTCCCGGTAAAAACATTAGACATTAGGGGAAGAAGAGTCAGAAAAGACAGGTAATTTACGTGTTTTCAAATAACTTGAAGAAATAAAATTTTATGAGGAATCATAAACAAGCTGATTTTACTGCGACAATACTTTGAAAATAAATACAAAATATAAATAAAAATTGATTTTAATCATTTACCTTGTGTGTGACCACCTAAATCAAATGTAGTGAATCTCATGTTCCCAATAGAAAGTTCTTCCGAAGCTAAAATTACAAATCTAGAGTTTATTAATAGAATATACATAAATATTTAAATTACTTGGATGCAATGTTGGCACGTGTTGCGCTAATCTATCATCTTTGAGCATGTGCAATAATGTTGTTTTACCGGCATTATCAAGTCCGAGAAATAGTAATTTTCCAGATTTTTTCCACAAACCTTGAAAATTTAAGTAAATTTGTTAATGTAAAAAACATATAGCAGTATGTATTTATATTATATATTTACAAAAGGTATTTAAAAAATTGGATATATATATACCGGGTGTCCCAGACCATGCGTATCAGCTTTTTAAGAGAGGAAGGAGCCGTTATTTTAAAATTTAGAGAAAAGTTTGTTAACTAAATCGAGGGTGCTCTATCGATTGGTGGTATCTTCAACTTTCGGAAAGGACCGCCAATCGGTTTTTTAAGATCAAAAATCGCCGAAATGGCCGAAATCGAGATTTTCAAATGGAAAAGGGTAGTTTTTAATGCAAATTCGGATTCTGCATCAAAAAATAAGAAACTTGTAAAGTAAATTTTTTTTTTATTTTTTTTTGTTTTTTTTTTTTTTTTGCTTAAACTTTGTAGAACCCAAAACTGAGATAAAAAATATGATAACACGAAAATCAAATTAATTTATAAAAATGATTATATATTAATTTTAGTTTACCAAAGGAAAATATTGAGCATTTTTGTTTTATTGTTATGAATTTTGAAGGAAAATACTAGAAAACAAAAAAAAAATCATTTAACATAATTTTCTTATTTTTTGTCGTAGAATCTGAATTTGCATTAAAAAATACTCCTTCCTATTTGAAAATCTCGATTTCGGCCAATTTCGGCGATTTTTGATCTTAAAAAACCGATTAGCGGCCCTTTCCGAAAGTTGAAAATACCACCAATCGATAGAGCACCCTCGATTTAGTTAACAAACTTTTTTCTAAATTTTAAAACAACGGCTTCTTCCCCTCTTAAAAACTTGATACGCATGCTCTGGAACACCCGGTATAATAAATTAGTTTTTTTGCGATAATATGATAAAGTATGATTTTATATTTTTAGTGTCCATCATTTTCCTGATCCAACGCCATTTCCTCCTCTAACTTCCATCTAATTGATTTTGGTTTGTGAATGGTTTGTAGCCAAAGAATGTTTAGGATGCGCCGGAGGCATCTTTTAATGTACGGTTTAAGTTCCTAATGACGTTGGCTGAAACTTTCCACGTTTCGCAGGCGCAAAAGAGAACTCATTTTATATTGAACAGTATAATTTTAGTCCACAGAGATATGCTGTTTGATGCCATTTTTTTAGAGCACCCGGAAAGCAGCTCATGATTAGTTGAGCTCGACTTTAATCCCGGTAATCTGCATCTCTATCTGATGAGTGATGATACGATGCTGCTATGGTAATTGAACTTACTAACTTTCTCGATTTAAGCTTCTTCATGGAGGATCGGATGTTGTGATGTACAAGTGTGTGTATGTGTTATCATTTTTGTTTTAGGTGTATTAACCTTAAAGTACGCGCTTTTCTCAGTTTTAAGCAAATATTATCTAAACCTCCATTTGCATGTGACAATAAACAAATATCATTGGTGTAATCTAAGTGGCTGATACTTTCATAAGGACACTGGATACCAGCTGTTCTCATTTACTCGCAGCATTGGACTTTATGTTGACCACTACTATTAGAAACCATATGGATGTTATACACATAAATTATTCGATCTTTACTTTTAAACTCCGCAAATTACTATTATAGAATTCTATGGTTTATTAATTACAAGCAGAAAAAATAATAGAAATCTACAAAATATTCGTCTTAAAAAATTATCAGGAAAAGAGTTAAGTTGGATCGCTGTTATGAAAAGGTTCAATATAATAAGTCCCTTAAACAATTTCAGAAATAATTTCATAATAAAGTTACCATTTCAGAAACTTCAGAACTAAAAAGAACACCCAACAAAGCCAAAATTATTTCAGATAAGATGGTGTATGTATGTATTTCCAATTCAATATACATACAATAATATTATTTTGTAAAATATGCCCTTAGATTTGTAACGAACATTTAGAAAGAATGACAAATTATATTAATATGTTACATTATTAAAGTAATGCTTATAGCTTCGTAAATTTTAACTTTATATACAAAATATAAAGATAATATAAAAATTAATATAAGAGATAGAGATATGTATATAAAGAATAAATATACATATTATACAATTACTTTTAAGTAGCACTGTATATATTTAATGATGTATTGTAAAATAATTGAAGAAGTGATATAGAGCAAACATAAGAAACGCTAAATCAACTACCAAACAATAAAAATAATACAACTGAAGAGGCTAAAACACGTTGTAAACCATCACATGACTTATTCAGTTCACTAGATTGTAGAAGCAATGATTTGTCCCAGATAAGATAATCCGAAGCTAAAATGAAAAAAAAATCTTTTCATTTAAAGGACGAAACAAATCTACTTCAAACTTTTCAGCAAAATCGATGGCTAAAGAAAATTTTAAGTTCATTTTTCTCGAGGAAGAATTTGTAGTTAATTGAAATTCAAAATCGTAGAAAAAAAATCGACCATGTCTTTACTAATTGTACAAAAATATTTCGAGACGAATTTTAAATCTGCCAATCTTGCCAGAAAGAAAATTTATTTATGTAATCCAATGCTGGGACAACGTAACTATAATTTTAATTTTGGTTTAAAATCATAATTTAACTTAATAGGTATGTATTTAGACAGTCAAGTTTAACTACTACTGAGTTTGGAATTTTGGATTTGGAAGTATAATCAAGTTCAAATAACAAAGATTGTTGTCAACATATACCTGGAAATTTGTGCTATAGTTCTAACTATAACAAAGAACAAACCCTCAAAACAAAAACAAACATTCTACACTTCCGTATTTTTGAATTAACTATGCCTTATAAATATGTACATACTTACATACATGTACATACTACAAAGGAAATATGTTAATGTATCTTGTTCTAAGGTATATTGAATTGTAGGATTAGTTTAAAAAAATTGTATTAGGCTGTTTTTGACTTCAAACAACCAATAAAATTGCTTTAGCAACTTGAGTTTCAGCTTTCAACTTGCTTTGTTGGCACAATTTGAAGTTTTACAAACATTTAAAATATAACTATATAATGACATACTCACCTAAATAACCTAAAACGCCAGTAAACCAATCCCATATGAACATATTTTAGAAATTACTTTTTTAACGTCGATAAAATTATATTAAACTTCTTAATAATAACGCAGGTCGATAACCTGGAACTAATATCAATTGGATTGCTTTCAAAACTTATATTGGCACCACTTTTCTGAAAGTACATAATGAAAATTTGGCTATTAAAAATCGAATGCCTAATAATTTACTTATCATTCAAAAATCACATATATGTATATATATAAATATATATGTTTTTTGATATATATAAAATCAAAGTTAATACAGTAAATAACTTATGATTTATTTATTAGATATATTTTTACCTTAATCTTTCTATTTGAAGGAAAATAAATTTTCTTTTCACACTCAATTCTCTAGTATAACTTCAAAAGTTCAAAAATGTATGATACGTCGATTTTATATTTTTTTTATTGTTTCCTTTTTGTTGTAATATGACATGACATAACGATGACATTAGTAAGTTAATTATTCGAATTCATGGTCGAACCATGGTCGAATTCAATAAATGCATTGACATCGATTTGAACCCAATACAACTGCAACAGCAAACTACACAATATGACACCAAATTTATTTTTTTCAAAAATCAACTTATCTTGATATTAAATAATTAAATTGTTGTCAGGTTTCCGTTCACTAATAATTTTTAATATTTGATTGCAAATATCGATATTTCGGAAGCAACATACTTCCTTCATCAGTGCTTGTGACTAACTATACAGTTAGTCACAAGCACTGATACAAGTACAGTTTTCAATCAAATATTAAAAATTATTAGTGAACGGAAACCTGACAACAATTTAATTATTTAATTTAAATTATCACTAAAAATAAAAAGCCGATTAAAAAATATAAAAATTATCTTGATATTTCAATAATATGACAGTAGCAATGGCATGGAAATCTGCCTTTTTTTTTATGTATGTACATGAAGGTAGATTTCTGCGGCAGATGTCTGCCTCGTATAAACACGGGCCCTGATGTTGCTAGTGTATCGGTATGTTTAACTACCATTTTGAAGGCTTCAAGTCTGCTTGTATGTTTTAAAAATTTTTAGAAAACTTGAAACTTGGTTGCTTGGTTGGTTATTAGGGTGGATATAAGAGTCTGTCCTCCGACTGTCTTATTTCCTTCGCACTTAGGCCTCGCGACCCGTTGTACCCCCTCTCAGCAATTTCACCTCCGCCTCTCAGCAGACTCCGTTACTGAGCCAATTTATACCTCTTATGAATCTAACAATTTCTGCCGGTTTTTTCTTTTTCACTTCCGAGAAGTCCTCCCAGTAGTAACACTCTAAGATATTTGCTCTCCTCGTTCTCTGCGTTGGGCATATGCAAAGTACGTGTAGCACCGTTTCCACCTCTTCTCCACATCCTCTGCACATGTTGTTTTCTGTAAGGCCCATTCTGGCCGCGTGTCCTCTGAGCATGAGATGCCCTGTAACTACGCCTACATATAACCTTAGGTCGGCTCTATTCAGCGCCAGAATTACTTTTGTTTTTTCCGCATCCGGTATTCCCCAGAAATTCTTTGTCTGAATTCATCCTCCGAGCTTCTCCAGGTGTTCAATTGTGTGGTTTTTTCCCACTTTATCGTGCTTATTTTCATGGCCTGCATTGTTAGTCCAACCACTAACTCCTCAGACTCATCATTTCTAGTGCCTTCTTTTGCAAGTTTGTCCGCTTTTTCATTTCCTTCTACACCGGAGTGGCCCGGTGTCCAGTAGAGTAAAAATTCATTTGTCACTCCTAAAGAGTTTAGTGCTTCTCTGCAGCAGATAGTCGTTGCTGCCTTCGTTTTTTTCGTTATTTATTGCTTTGATGGCTCCTTGGCTATCGCAGCAAAAAATTATGTTTCCTGCGTTTATACCTCTGTTTAGAAGCATTTCTGCTTCTCTTTTAATTGCCATGATTTCACATTGGATGGTCGTGGCATTCTTATTCATTTTTGTTTTTGTTTCTAAGAAAGGATCTGCGCAGTAGATACCAATTCCACAATTCTCACCTTTCTTAGCCCCATCTGTGTATATCTTTATATGGTTTTCGTATACTGCGTCGGTGATTTTACTCTCACCGTTTCGTGGTATTTTTATCTTAAACCTTCTGTCTGGACATTGTTCTACATTACTGTAGTCCCATTGTCCTTCCTCTGTGAAGATTTCTCGGAACTCTTCGCTTACGTTGATGTCCGTTATTTTCTATGTGGTGTCTTTCTACTTACGACCTTCCACTCTCCTGTTATACGTAAACGTACAGCTGTATCCATTGCTGTACGTTTTGTATGAATTTCTATAGGTGTTATGTTCAGCATTGTCTCTAAGGATCTTGTTGCTGTTGTCTTAGTTGCGCCAGTGATGCCTAAACAGCATTGGCGTTGTATCTGTGTGAGTGTTTTTATGTGTTTTTTCCTCTCCAAAGCGGTCCACCAGATTATCGACCCGTAAGTGACCATAGGTCTTATTATACAGGTGTAAATCCAGTGCACTACTTTTGGAGATAAGCCCCACGTTTTTCCAATTGCACTTCTACAGAACCAGTAAGTTCTTAGTGCTTTATTTTTCCTTTCCTCTAAGTGTTCGTTCCATTTTAGTCTTATATCTAAAATTATTCCTAAATATTTAACTTTCTGTGATAAGTTAAGCCGTGTTCCCCCTATGCTTGGGGTGTTCATATTACTTACTGTCCTTCTTCTATTAAAAAGGCATAGTTCTGTTTTCCTGGTTTTAGCTTGAAGCCATTTTCTTGTGTCCAAACCGATACGAGATTTATGGCCCCCTGCATTTTATCTCCTAGAACTGAGTCTTTTTTGTTGGTTATGATTATAACCAGATCATCAGCGTAACATGTAATCTTAGCTCCTTGTTCTATTAGGGAGTCTAAAAGTGAGTCAATTGCTGTAAGCCATAGAAGTGGTGATAGAATGCCTCCTTGAGGCGTGCCTTTCCCCACTATTGCTTCCATTTTTTCGCTACCAAAATTTGCTTGGATAATTCTGTCCCTTAGTAGAGAGTTAGTCCATCTTACTAAGTATCCTTCAATACCTTTGTTGTTTAGGCTATTGATTATGCTCTCCGTTTTTATATTATTGAAAGCTCCTTCGATATCTTTTCATGAAGGCGTTTTCTATTGTGTTCACTACGCTATGAAGTGCAGAGTCTACTGATCTGCCTTTGATATAGGCGTGTTGACATACGTTGATGTCTTTCTCAATCTTGATTCTCATTTCAAGTTCAACGATCCTTTCTAAGCTTTTTAGTAGAAAGGATGTTAAGCTTATTGGTCTGTATGCGTTAGCTTTACTATAACTAACTTTATTTGGTTTTTGTAGAAATACTACTTTGGCTTTCCTCCATTCCTTAGGTGTATAACAATACCTAAGACATGCCTTGTAGATTTCCGAAAGTTTGTTCAGTAGAAGGTTACACCCTTCTTGGAGCATTATTGGGTATATTTGGTCAATTCCTGGGGATTTATACTTCTTGAATGAGTTAATTGCCCATTTTATTCTTTCATGTATTATCATCCGTTTTACCTTTTCGTTTTCGGTGTTCGATATATTTATATATGGTTCAGAGTCTCGCGCATTTGTGTTGTTTGAGCTTTCCACAAAAACGCTACCTGGAAAACTACTGTTTATCAGCACTTCCAGTGATTCTTTCATATCTGTCGTCGTTCTGGTTGTGAGTGTGTCTTGGATAAGACTTGTTTAAATCTAGACACTTCTCTCGTGTTCTCTATTTGCTCCGTATATTGTTTCCAGGCTTTCTTCTTGGCCTTCCTACATTCAGATTTGTAGCATCTTAGAACTACTTTGTAGCTTTCCCATTGGGATTCCTTATTTTCTTTATAGGCACGATTATATAGTTGCCTAGATTTTTGTCTGAGATTTCGTATTTCCCGATTCATCCACTTTTGAAAAACGTTTGTCTTAAGTTTTGTAATTGGACATGCTTCCTGGAAGGATTTCGTAATAGCTTGTGTTATATTACTTACTTCCTTGTCTATCTCTGGGGTAGAATTGAGTTGATTGAATGTCCTCAGTCTACCCCTTAGTCTGTTTCTGTATAGATCCCAATTGCATTTCCTTGGGTTTCTATCGCTTTCTTCTGGTTTATCCAGATTTATACCAATGATTATGTGGCAGTGGTCCGAGAAAGAAGGTTTATCGGATACCTGCCATTTTGTTATCATGCGTGTTAGCTTGTTACTTGCTATACTTATATCTATTACCTCTCTTCTATTCTTATTAATAAAAGTTGGCTTATTTCCTTTGTTAAGTATATTCATGTTAGTAGTACTTAAATAATCTAAAAGAGACTTACCCCTATTGTTATCGTTTGTACTACCCCATACTTTATTGTGTGCGTTAGCGTCACATCCTATCAACAGTTCCATCCTGTGTTTTTCCGCATATTCTATTATTTTTATGAATTGTTCAGTCGGAGGGCTGGCTATATCGTCATACGGAAGGTATGATGATGCCATCCCTATCTTCATTTTTGTATTCTCTATGGCTACTTCAAGTTGTACCGCAACTGAATCCTTACTGATAAGCTGCGGGATTGATACAACTTTTAGTAGTTTGTTCACTATTATGCATACTCTTGGCCTACCTTCACCAGTAGCATAGAAGCAGTTAAACCTCGTGGTACTCCATCCTACTATCCTGTCATCCTTAGTACAAGGTTCCTGGATTAAGGCTAGGAGTATGTTTTCATTTTCCATCCTTTCCATGAGTGTGATCATTGCCATCATTTTTTTTTTATTCTCGGGAGGATGGTTCTTCCTCCGGGGCTCACTCAACTCCCTCCTGCATAGCTCAATACTGGCTGCCACAATTGTGGAGTCGAGTGAGTCCTCTGAGGAGTCGTCCGTGAGTCCATAGTCCAACAACCCTTCGTTGTCCGATACGGCCTCTTCGTCGAAATTGAAGGAAGCTATGGACTCATTCTCGACTTCAGAACCTCCTTCCTCACTCATTTCCAGCTCCTCTACTTGTTTCAGTAGCGAGCTGGTGACGGTCTTGTCACTGAAGAGAGAGTCGATTTCTTCTAGACCCGTTTCCGTGTCAGATTCTATCGGTTCCTCCTCAGCTACTACTTCCTCTACCCCTGGTGTTGCCTTATTTGCCCTCGATTCAGGGATTATCACCTTCACTCTTTTACCAAGGTAAAAAAGTGAACATTAGGCATCCTTAATAATCTGTAGGGCACTTTCGGGAACACCAAGTACTAGCCAGGTACCTCTATCCTGTGTTTCTCTCCTGAGTACATTCCATTCAGAGATCTTGAGGTCCAGGTCACCATTTATGATGCCCAGGGTCTCAAGTATCTCCTCGGATGGCATGAACTCATTTGAGAACCATATTGATATTCTCCTCAGTCTTGGAACCGATGCTTTATCTACCACCTGTAGATTGGCACCTTCCCACATTATCTTGTTTTCCTCTACTCTCTTCTGTAGGAAATTGAGAGCGAATTCGTTCTCACAGGTTACCTTAAAAATGTCACCATCAAAGAGGCTCTATTCAAACCTGGGATCACCGCTCGTTTCCTTACTTCTGATAGTTGCCCTCCTCTAAAGGCTTGTGCCAGTTTCAGCCTATTGGCCTCCACTGGTATTTTACCTGCAGGATGGCTTTTATCAATGATAGCAACTTTGAGGTGCTCCTTAGCTGCTTGGCTATAGGATACAGTCTCCGTTGCTTTTTTCTTTTTCGGGTCAGGTGGCGTATTGTCATCTGACCTGATTCTCTTTTTGACATCGGTTGGATCCAGTTTCGGGGAATCTTTCGGATTCTCCGTCCCTTTCACCAAGGAGGTGTTTGTCTTTTTATTTCCTGTAGTCTCTTTTTCTGAGACATTTATTTGTCTTCCCAAGCCCTGCTCTTCTACTTGCTTCCTTCCGGCAAAAGTCTGCGATATCGCACTTGATTGCCTTCCGTCCGTTTTCAAATATGCAGAACTTGGTGTATCTTTATAACTCTGAACTATCATTTTCGAGATTTGGTCGTGCGATTTTGGCGCACTACCTGGTCTCAAAATGCGTTCAGGGTTTATTTTCTTTGTTTTATTAAAGTTTATCGTTTTTGAATCGCCACCACGTACTGGCACGCATCCGGCTTTCGGTGTGTGGTGTTCAATGTATCTTCTGCTGGCAGTGGTCCCTTCGATTACTGGCACGCAGATACCTTCTGGTAAATCGGATTTTGTATCTGGAATCATTACGTTTTTTGCAATGATCCCTTCAACTACTGTCACGCAGATACCTTCCGGTAACTCGGCTTTCGTCTCCATGGATCCTACCATTTTTAGTAAAATGCTTGGTTCCCTTCGGTTCCCTCCGATTTACCTTCAGTGCTCTTCTCTTGACGATTAGAGCCTTGATGGTTTCATCAGATATCCCCTCCAGTTTCCAAGCACGTGCTGCCCTCCATTCCCTAGCGCTGTAAATAATGTCTATAGCGTTAGGTACGTAGGGTTGCTTTTTTGTTTTAGTGTTTTGTTCGGATTTCCTGTATTCGTTCCTAGGTTCGGTTGTCAAATTTAAACAATCCGCTGGCGACCTATCCCCAGAAGTGCTGGGGCCAGGCCCGCCGGTAGTCGCCGATGCTTGCGTATATATCCCTAGGCGCTTCTTCATTTTTGTTTAGATTCATAATTTTTTTTGGTATTTGGATTTTCTTGGTTTTCCTTCCTCCCCTTGTGGCCGCTGTCGGTTTTTAATCGTCATCGCCCCCAAAGATCATTGGTTGTACTTAAGCCGCCTCACCACGACAAGGTGAAATCCAAGAGGAGGTTGAACTTGAAACTTAGTTTATATTTTTTTCTCGTGTATGAGTGAAACTAAAAGTGTATGGGTTTTCTTGTAACTTGCAAATGATATTTCGTATAAAAATATGGAGAATGCTAAAAACAAAACCATAGGCAAAAGAGTTTCTCAGGTAATTAGCCGTATACATGATAGCTTCAAGTAAACTTCAAGAAAACTTTAACATCATGTATACACTATGTAGTTTCTTGAAATCAGCTTCAATAAAGTTAATTTCAAAAATTTACTTGTGTTGGGCCCTAGAGCCTTGAGGGTCCTTTTGGCAATGTCCACGATGCAGATCCATATAGCAGTATCGGAAGTATGAGCGTTTTTTAATTATAAAAAGTGCTTTGGTACTTTGAGATAGGAGTTTTGAACCCAGTTGTTTGGACGAACCGAAGTAGCAACGGTTTACGGTAGCAAGGGTAATTCTTCGCCTTACTTCAACATCGATGTTAATTGTGGAGTTGATGTTGGTTCCAAGGTAGATAAACTCCTAAGCTATCTCAAAATTATATGAGCCGACAGTGATGTTGTCTCCTATATGATGTTGTGAGGACATTTTAGTTGTCGACAGCATATATTTTGTTGATTTACCAGGACTGAAACCGCACTAATAGTTTCCTATCACAGCGCTACAATGGGACTTCAATCGTTCGTACAGCATATTGGACAGAATCTTATGCGCAACGTTTAATAGGGATATTCCTCTATAGTTATCGCCATTTTTGAAATTTGGAGATATTCAACTTGAAATTTATTTACTTGATTTGAAAATTTCAATCGAATACGCAGCTTCATAGCTTGAGTTGACATTTAATGTCAAAAGTTCATGAAGGTTTGTTAATATTTAGGGCGTTTCCGAACCTCTCGCACTTGCACTTGATGGTCGTACTAAACCTGTCAAATCGCACTAAATTTAATAAATTTAATTTTGCGATATCTACTGTACTTGAGACTACACTAAAATTTTGACAACAAATCAAATTATGATAGTGCCTGTAATAACCAGCAGTGCTCATACACATTAACAATGTAGTATAATCCTCTCTTTTAATTGAAAGATCAAATAACAGAATTTGAATTGCAGGAAACGCTCGGTGGTACAGTAGGTAGAGCGCCTGCATTTCAACCGAAAGGTTCCAGGTTCGATTCCCGATGAAGCAAAAAAATGCTTAATGGGTTTGTCGACCTGGTCCAGTACCCTTTGTCATTGGGTTGGGATAAAATAAATGACAAAAAATAATTTAGAGTATAGTCTAATTAACAAATTAAATAAAATGGCTATTCTATTTAAGAAGGTTTAGTTCCTGACAATAGTAGTAGTTTTCCACATTTAATAAGTTAAGCCAGGGGTGGCATTGTGTAATTTGAAACGTCGTTTTGTTTCGACTATTTTCAAAAAGTGGCATTGCATCATATTGTTTCGACCATTTTTATTTTCTTTCAATCTTTTCAAAATTGGTACGACATATTTTGGTATTGCGTAAGGTTGAAACGCTACTTTTTTTACATTTGATACGACCAAATTTTGACGATTGAAAAATAGTTGACGCTTTTAGGTAAATTTTAAAAAAAATAATAAATTAATACATGATTTTTATTGGAATATTTATTTTAGAAACGCACAGAAATAAAAATTCCAATAAAATGAAAATTTAAGTAAATTTATAATGATTTTCTGTAAAGAAAAAAAATTTTCAGAATAAAAAAAAAAAAAATGTTGGTATTATTATTAGCTTCTTTTACTTGTATCCAGTTGCAATTTCTTTTAGTTCCATTTTTTTATTTTAATATTATTTTTTAGCAGTAATTGTTGAAATTTTAACGAAACAAATCAAAAATGGAATTATGTAAAGTGATTCACTGTTTTTTCGCGCGTTTCAAAATAAATTAACGTTTCAAATTACGTAATGTCATCCAAATTTTGTTTCGACAACATTTTGTTTCGAACGAAATGTTTGAAACAAAGTTACACAATGCCACCCCAGTACTTTGATAATTAAATGCTCGAAATATTGTAGATATTGTAGTATAAACTTGGAGTACCGTACCTCATTAAGCACGAAAAGGTAATTCTATCCAAGGCAAAAAAAAAGTGTTGAAAATATCGGCCATAATTTATTATAGGAAATATATTTTTTTTTTATAATTTTTATTTAATATTTTTCATAAATGTGTTACACTTAGAATTTTATGTTTCGTATTGAATTCGTTAAAATTTTTGTTGAAATTTTAAATTATATAATAAATGCTTACTATAATATACAGTTTTATAAAATAACTTTTACCACATTTATTACAGCAATTATATTATGTAAAATCATATTTTAAAAATTGGAATAACTTATATTCCAAAGTTTTTTCTACATATATATCATCAAATAAAAATAAAATTTTTATTCTGACTTATCTTATATATTGCTCTCAAAAACATGTTATTTCTTAAACATCATATTATTTTCTTTTATTGGCTTATAAGGGAAGTAAATTTCTTTTTTTATTTCAAACAGATCATTCATGAATTTTCAATATAGGTACAATTTTTTCAGGTATTGAATAAAACAGGTAGTTAAAAAGAATACCAAGCGGTTTTTTTTATGAATGACTCGATGTCTTTTTAGTTTCTGAAAAATTAAATTGCGCATTTTAATCATCAATGAACTAATAATACGTATTATAAGTAATATAATGCGTTTAAGTACATGTTAATTTTATAAATATGTAACAAATTTGAATACTGATAATATGCACTTTTCAAATTGAAATAAATAATATTTTCTATTGCTACGCACTTTTAAGTGTAACGCATCTGTAAATTTTTGATAAATGAATACAACCAAAATACAACAATATTTCTTTCATACAAAAAAATAGTTCGTTTATTTTTTTTTCACTTTGTACTTTGAATTTTCATCTCTCTCTTACAAATTAAATTCTTATTACTATCTATTTCTTACAATATTGAAAATCGACTGGAAAAATGGTAACCAACACATTGATAAATTATCAAATTTTATTCCAGTGAATCTTCTTGTTAATGGATATTCTTTGCTAGTACTGTGCTGTGTTGAACAGAATTTTTCTGAAGAATTTAATTTATTGATTTTCACATTTTCTGTAGTTTGCTAACGACAAACAAGATTTAAATGGAAAATTAAGTGTGACCAAACTAAAGAATTTTTAAAATTGTATAAAATTTGAACAAAATTGTAATATATTTATCATTTGAATCAAAGTTGGCAAGAAATAATAAGTTTGATTTTTTGATTTTTGAATGATATTAAAATTATTCATAGATAGCAATATTTTTGTATTTGTCAATTCAATAGTGTTGAATGAAATATTTTGAAATTCACTTTTTAATTTTAAATATTTTGCAAATTTTTCATTTTAAACAAAATAATATATTGTATGTATTAACTTTTAAAAAGTCGATTTTGGTTTTATATTTTTGATACACTCTTTGTTTCAAATTGTTTTTTCGTATGATATCCTCTATTAATTTTTGGACTTTATAATATTTCATTGTTATTTATCAGGTTTCGGAAAGGAAATTGGCAGATTGGCTTTTTCTTTTTATATACATATCTTCTTTGATAAATGAATTATCAAACCACTTTAATGGTAGTCAGCTTATCGAGTTTTTTCATTCCTCGTCCGAATCAATTACAATTCCTTGTTGTTGCGCTTCTTTTTCTAGCAATAGTTTTTTTTGTCGCCAAATTTTATAATTTTTTAGGCGAATTGAACGTTGTTCTTCTGTTTCAGTCAAAAGCTTTTTTTTGTGGAAAATTCTCCTACTTTCTATACGTTTTGAACGATGGTCCTCTGTTTCAGACAAAAGTTTATTTTGTCGCGAAATTTTAAGACATGCTAAACGTATTAAACGCTGTTCTTCTGTTTCTTTCAAAACTCTTCGTCGATATTTAATTTTTAGAGCTTCTAATCGATTTGAACGTTGTTCTTCCGTTTCATTCAAAAGTTTTCGTTCTTGTGAAATTCTATATTCTTCTAAGCGATTTACACGTTGTTCTTCTGTTAGATTCAAAACTTTTTGTTTATAATAATTTTTACGACGTTCTACAAATTTTAAACGTTGTTCTTCTGTTTCATTCAACCTTTTTTGTTGTTTCTTAATTGTTTCATCTTTTAAGCGTTTTGAACGTTGTTCTTCTGTTTCATTCAAAAGTCTTCGTTTTTTTGAAATTTTATAACTTTCTAAACGTTTTAAACGTTGTTCTTCTGTTTCGTTCAACCTTAATTGTTGTCGCTTAAGTTTTTGAGCTTCTAAGCGACTTAAACGTTGCTCTTTTGTTTCATTTAAATATCTTCGTTTATTTGTAATTCTATAACCTTCTAAACGTTTTGAACGTTGTTCTTCTGTTTCATTCAAACGTCTTTGTTTTTCTGAAATTCTAAGAGCTTCTAAGCGCTTTGAGCGTTGTTCTTCTGTTTCATTCAAAAGTCTTCGTTGTTGTGAAATTCTAAGACCTGCTAAGCGTTGTGCACGTTGTTCTTCTGTTTCATTCAAAAGTTTTCGTTGTTGTGAAACTTTAGCAGTTTCTGTTCGCTTTATACGTTGTTCTTCTGTTTTACTCAACACTCCAACAACAAATGTTTTACTAACTTTTAACAACTGATCCTCACGTAGTTCAATCGTTTCTGTGTTCTTTCTTTTTGATTCTTTTTGATTTTTGGTTCTTCGAAACCTAGTTTCTTTTAGTTTATCCCCAATTTCTTCCATTTCAACAATTTAAAATCACTTTAATGTCCTTCACTTATTTATATATGGTATGCACATACTAGCAAGATAAATAAAAAATTAAGTTGTTTAATTTTGACGTCTTGTTTTTTTTTGTTTTTTACTGAAAATTTGCAGATGCGAGTCATCTTAATGGATAGTTGGGCAATGCCCCATTTGTAATATTTAGCTGAAGAAAATAAACAAAATAAACGAATCATATAATATTTTTATAAAAACCTATATTTTGTTCTGAAAAAACCTATATTTTGTTCAAAGGCCACTTAAATTAAGTAATAAAAAAAAAATTCTTATATTAAACAGTTTAACATTCAGAAATATTTTAACTATCTTACGATCAAACTACTTTTGTGTATTTTTTTTAATTTACTGTCCTTGATAATAACGGGCGGGTTATTGGATCTGAGTTATTTGAATATTTTTTTATAAATTTTTATATTTAACCCATATTATTATCGGGATATACAGGTTTACAATCAATGGGGGCTTTTACACGAGTATTATTTTTCTGCTATATTCTTTTTTAAATTCTTTCCGTTACAACAGCTTAGTTTTTATATAGGTATTCTTTTGAATATCATATTTTGAGTGTGTGTTAGTGTATATTAAATTTTGTCAAGAAAAAAAAAACAAATTAAATTTTTATATTTATATAATATTATTTTAAAATTTAAATTTTTTATGAAAAATAAAGTGTTTCTCGCTGTTGTTAAACTAATACATTGACATGGTTATATATGTATAATATCCCAACAAACCATGAGAATCGCATAATTATCGCGTAAGTATCCCCTAGAAGAATGTATTTGTTCGCCGCTAGTTCATATTTTATTCTTCTGCGATTCATTAGTATTATGAAAAGGTTGACATCGCCGCGACAATCGTAAATTGAGTCGCATTAGCTTCCCCGGATGTTTAGAAGAATAAAAACCTAATGTTAAGAAGAAGATAATATGAGTTCATATATGAAAGAAATGCGAATGTTTAGAAGAATAAAAATAGAATTTTTAGAAGAAGATAATATCTGTTTCAGGGTCTTTCAAAATAATTTTCAATAAAATTCATCAAAATTTAATTATTAATATTTATTTATTATAAATATTTAAGGTTATTTTATTTTTTAATTTAATTATTATTTAAAATTTTTATAATTCAATACATTAAAAAATTTTGAAGTTTGTACTTAACACGTGTGCTTTAAAAATTAACTGAAAATATTTGCATATACATTATACATATATGAAAAATATATTTAAAATGGAGAAAACCAAAATAAACATTCTTTTAATGAAACGTAATTAATTCGCTGTTAATTCTTCCAGGCGAACATTCGTCTAAAGTTCTTTTATTTCATTCGCCATTTGTTCTTCTAAGAGAACATTTATTTTACTGAAATGTAATTCATTCGCTTTTAATTCTTCCAGACGAACATTCGCATAAAGTTCATCCGGGGGATTTGTATATGTTTCTTCTTGAAGAACACATTCTTCCTATGCCAATTCTACCAAATCGGTTTCGTCACTAATAAATATTAAAGATTCTGAATAGCCAAGGCCCTAAATAGACAGGTCGCAACATTCAAGATTACATTTTCCTGTGGTCTTTAAAGCGCTTTCTTAACAAAAGTGCGAAGTTGACACATCCTCAAAACCGTGTATGTATAATAGATATATAAAATATACATTGGCAGCTTGGTAAATGTAAAATGTTTGTTTTTGTTTTTTAAAACTTATTTTGCTTGTAATAGAGTTTTTAAAGAACTTACCAAGAAAACAAACTAGAAATTTTTTAAATGAAGAACAAATTAAAATCATAATTTATAAGATTGCATTTAACAAGATTATATAATAGCAAAAAACAAAAACAAACAAAATTTTACAAACAAATTGAATACTCATACATTTTTACTCATCCGTTGACCGTTATTCATTTTCCATACTAATTTTTTTTTTAAGATGCAGCCTCTCTTGTGTACAAAAATGTTGTTGTGTGTATAGGCAAGTGGCTGTTTAAGTAGCCAGAATGTGGCGACACCAAGTGTCTCCGTCTGTAGGTAGCTTTAGTTTCATTCCTTGCGAATACACTACAATTTTTTAAAATAATAACGAGCTTTTTTGAAAATTTTAAAATACTCTTTATTATTTTCACATATAGCAGTTTTATATCCTCTACCAAATTTAGATTTTAAATTACAAATATCGAATAAATTATATATTCTGAATATTGTTCCTTTACATCCAGTAAATGATTTATTTTCTGTTTCAGATAAATATTTTGAGGCATCTGCGACACTTTTACTAAATGTTTGCGCAGCTAATTACTCTACTTTTTGGCCATTTTGATCAATAATTATACCTGTAGTGACTAAGATATTTCTTATCAATTTAACCATATATATGTGCAATATCAAGTAATAAATAAACCTTTTTATTAATTATTGGATATATAAAATATGGTTTTATATTATCAGGGTGCAAATTAGCACCCAATTCTTTCGCCATTTCTATATTGCTGCGTGGACCATCAAAAGTTAAATTAATAACTGTCCTGGCGAATAACATTGCCTTAATGTTCTTGCTGTTTGCTTTTTATTTTTAAAAATTCTTGTCAAATGGCTATATGCTCAGGTGAATAAAAATGTAGTGTTATAGTGGTTATAGCTTATAGAAAAAGAATGTAAAATTGGTGGATACTTAGTGCGATATTTTCTTTTTATTAATGCTTTCATTAATTTTGCTGCATTATCTGATTCTATTGATGATTGCAAAACATGCGCAATATCTGATAAGTATTAAATTCCGTTCTTTCAAATCAAAAATAATTTTTTTTAATGTGACTTAAATCAAGATGTTGCTATGGATGTACACAATTGTGGTATGTCCTATTCTTACATACGGATTGTTAGCCTGGTGGCCAGCGATAAATAAGACATAGCACACGATAGATGTAGTTTCAAATTTTTTATGAAAATCGTAGTAGGCTACTAGATTGCTACCATCTGCAAAGCTGTGGATTGGTTGGTTTGGAGCAAATCATTTAAAAATATAAGGAATAGAATAAGGTGGGTGAGAGAACAGGTTCTTGGAGAACACCAGCTTTTATTTGGAATTGATCGGACTTAAATTCATCAAATACAATATTACTAAACTTGAAATTGTTATTTCTTAATGCTTTATTTTAATTGATAAGAATGAATTCGAAATTTATATAGACAATAGACATAATAATGTTTCTACAATAACTCATAAGGCGATAAAACACTTCTATAATTTTAATAATAGTTTATTAATAGAAAAAAAATACAAGCTCCGTAAAATATATATGTAAGTTCTCTCAAATGGTAAAATAGTCAAATTAACTAAATTAATATATTGACTCATCAAAGCCAGTATTAGCTTTCGTGATGGTGCTAACCTTAATGTGCCTAGGAATCGCGGGAAACGATTACACGAAACGAGCTCCAGATTACATAGCGATAAGAGTATCAGTTGTATCTTTTACACGTTCAAGTTCGTTTTGTGGAGTTGACTTGAATCAACACAATAGCAGACAAGCTAACTAATAAGTACGAAGCAGGTTTCGATAGAAACAGATAAGCATCAGTTGGGTATGCAAACTTTCGAAATATTATGGATCGATCCATAATAAGAGCTTAAAAGTGTTTCCTGGAACTGAAAAACTATGTTACAGCACTTAGCTCGTGATGTGGCAACTAACGATTGGAAGGTCCGGGATTGGTTGTAATTTAATATTGGACGACAAAATATCGTCCTCATTCTGTAAAAGCTTGTATATAGAATCTTTCATTTAGTACCATTTTTATTAGTTTATATGTTAATAATTTCTAAATTTTTACAGAATAAAAATTAAAATTAACTAATCATGATGTTAAACTCCCATTTACAAATAGAACGATTTCATGAGTTTTCAGAGAACATCGCTGATATAGGGATGGTGAATAGATTCAAATATTTAGGCTACACGATGAAAAAGAAATCCAAGAAAAGTACAAGGTTCGCTTTGGGCTGTAGCAGTTGTATAGAAAGAAGAAGTTTACTAAGTTATTACATATATTAATATGACATTGTTTTATTTTACTTTTTACCAATTACTGATTATTAAAATTACTTTACATCTATATACATACGTATAATGTTTAACATTCAGAAAAAAATATATTTATAAAATTAATGTAACAACGAAAGCATAAAATGTGTCGTAAAATAGAGCAATTCAGAATTTTAAAGTTGACATTGTACTTGATTTTACTCTGATTGCGAAATGTACACAGATTTAAGTTCTACGTACAGTGAAATGGTAATCGTACTTCTTCCCAAGCTTTTTTAAGATCTTCAGTCAAAGTATTCATCATTTCAAAAGTGTGGAATGGTGTAGGAGCAAAACGTAATTTTTCTTCTCCTCTAGGAACTGTTGGATAATTAATTGCTTGTACATAATGACCAAATTTTTCTAATAATATGTTCGACAAAATGGTACATTTTTCTGGGTTCCCAACCTGAAATAATTAAATTATTATAACTAATGTAATTAATGAAATCAAATATTATTATATTATTATTGTACCAAATTATTATTCCTAGAATAACAAGTGGAAACTATTATGGTTGAAATAATAAAATAACTTTGTGTTGCGTTGCGGATAGACAAAAAAAGAGCATTTAAAAAATTATGTGCTATAAGATAATATCAAAGTGGAGAATTGAATTAATGTAAATAAAATATGGGTGAATACTATTTCTTCAATTCATCATTAGAGATGAATATATTTATGTAAATAATAAATCCGCACCTATTAGAAAGTTAATTATTTAGAAAGTTGCTACTGTAAAAAAAATTTTTATACAAATTAACAATTAAATTAATCTTTTTATTTTGTGTAAAGATTATTGTGATATGTAAGAAAATCATTTGTAAATGAAAATATGATTTTTAGTTCGCGAAAAAAAAAGCAAACATCATAGATTGAAAGTTTTTTACCATGTTCATCAGTTTATTCCTTATCTATAATTTAAAACTATTGTTGTTAACCTATGCCTAAATATTTTTAATTAAAATCATTTTACAAACCAAATAACGACAATTCGTTTTTCGGTGCACAAACATACATTCATACGTACAAGTATAATATATGTAGCATGAATGTGAACATAAACAAAACTGAACTTTATGTCGAAATTTTGAAACAAAACATTTCAATAAGGTTGTATGTACAATCACACCACGTAAATTGGTAAATTGGTTTGCTTTAAATATTTCTGATTTTTTTTTCAAATTTTGTATTTACAATTTACATACATATGTACATAATATACAAGGTCGTTAATTATTCTGTTTTTCTAGGTTGATTTCTATTTGTTTGGTCTTTATTTTGCACATTAAAAACAATATTTTTTATTTAAATAAAAATAAGTCTCTTTTTTTATATATCTTTTTTTGCATTAATATTGGTTTTCGAATATCACGATCTACAATATTTGAAGTATTAAAAATAATAATTAGTTTACTATTATAAATGATACAAAATTAAATTTTATTAACAAAATAGGTTCGGATGAAATTTTATTTTCTTAAAAATTATTTGCCAAATATATTTTAGTTCTCCATAAAAAATTTCTTAGTTTTTTATAGTCACTTATTACGCCCGTAAAGTCGTTATTTAAAAATAAAATTGAATTTTAGTTTTTCATTTATACTTATGCAACTTTATACTTGATACTCGTGCTCAAAGTTGCTTAATAATACGATTATTTTAATTGTTTTTTGAATCTCATTTGAATTTTATTTATTTAACTTACTTTTAACGGTATTATATGACTCAATGTCGGTTCAATTGGAAAGCCTTCACGTTGTAACAAAGATCTCAAATAGTTCACATTTGTTGTGTGAAGCCTTCTTAATTGTTTGCCTTCATCTGAAGAGAGTATTTCAATTGCTTGATAAGCTCCAAGCAAGACTGTTGGGGGTAAAGAAGTTGTAAATATAAAACCAGCAGCATATGATCGTATCATATCGATTAATAAACTGCTCCCAGTAATATATCCTCCGATATTTCCAAAGGCTTTTCCCAATGTACCAGATATAATATCCATATTATACAATTGGTTATCTCTTTCACCAACTCCAGCACCAGTTTCCCCATAAAGTCCAACAGCGTGAACTTCATCAATAAATGTTATAGCACCAAATTCGTGGGCAACATCACAGAGTTCTTTAAGAGGACATATACTTCCTGACATAGAATGAACGGTTTCAAAGGCCACTATTTTAGGAATTTTTTTATCAACTTTTTCCAACAACGATCTCAAGTGATTAGGATCATTATGCTTGAAAATATGTTTCGGGGCTTGGCTGTTCTTTATACCCATTATGATTGATGCATGATTACCTTCGTCAGAAAATATATGACAATTTGGCAAATATTTAGCTAAAGTGTGTAAAGTTGAATCATTTGCAACGAAACATGATGTAAATAATAATGCCGCTTCCTTTTGATGTAACTTAGCCAATCGTTTTTCTAACAGTTCATGGTACAAGGAGTTACCTGAAATATTTCGTGTTCCACCAGCACCTGCACCATGATTTTCTAGGGCATCCATTATGGCAGCCTTAATTTTTGGATGACACGACATTCCTAAATAATCATTTGAACACCAAACAGTTATGGGTTTTTCCCCAAATGTGTATTCCAAAGCTTTGGGAAATTTTCCTTCTCCAGCTAGTCTATTTACTTTTTTAAATACTCTGTAAGAATGGTCTCTTTTCTTTTTTAATATTTGATCACGAAAAAATAGCTCATATTTGAATTTGCTATCACAGTTTTCTTTTATTGTAACGTTTTTTTTGTTGTCAAAATCATCATTTTCTTTGACGTGTTCTTTTTCTTCAACAGGACTTTGTTGTTGCAGAGAGCTAAATTGATTTGTGCTTAATAGTCCTATTTTGGATGCAATTACTGGACATTGTGAAGCATACGTTTGTATTAAAAGTGGTGCATAGTTCCTCAAGTACGACCCACCCAAAGAATTCAAAAATGGACACATCTTATTTATAACCTGAAATATATGTAAATAGTTAAATATTAATATTTTTTTACAGTTTAAAACTTGTTTATTTATTTATGTACGAACACCTAAATGTTACATACATACATAGGTTAATTTATTCAACTCATTTATAATAATCATTTTATAATAATATTTATATAGTTTAGGGATAATTTTAATATGTACTTTATTTAATGCAGTAGCGTTACGTTTTTATTATATATAATTTTTTAAACAAAGCTAAAAAAAATTTATAAATTACAAGTCACGATAAGTACCACCACTTAGTTTGAAAAAAACTAAATAAATAAATAGTAAATAAATTATTACATTCATAAAATTAACTTTATTAGAATTAATTTGTATAGGATAGGATATGGGTATGTGAAAATTCCATTATCATTTTTGCAATCGTATTTTCTATTGTACGTTTTCATATGTGTGCAAACACCATATCGTTATCGTATTGTATGTTGAATTTACGTTATCGTATTGTATATTGAATTACTATACTGTATAGTATATAACACACTACACAAAACAGGCTTTATTATTAAACACGTGTCAATCCAAATTTGCAATTTGCATTTTTGTTTCTTGAATAACATAAAAATCAAAATATAATATAATTTGCAAATTCAAAGTTAGGGTACTACTGCAATTGCAATAATTATTAGAAAAAGAACTGACGCTGTGTAGTATTTTTGTCTTTCTCTACAACTTTCTTTTTCGTGAATATTTATTTTAAAACTTTTAAATTCATAAGTACAACGTTAAATTGAAAAAGAAATTACAAAGAAATAATAAACTTTCATCTGATATTAACCTGTGGTATAAATAGTTTATAAATTTATTCATTTGTACATCAGAACTTTGATAAATTCTATAGACTTAATTAAGAACTTAAAAAATAAGTAGCATAAAAAAATTACATCTAGAAAATTAACAGAAGCTTTCTAAATAAATTAGGAAAATAATAGATTTAAATGGTAAATTGCTTTTAGCGAAAAGAAAACAATTTGATGCATCAAATTGTTTTTGCCTTTCTATGTGATAAAACATGTACATTTCGACATAAAGTTCAGTTTTGTTTATGTTCACATTCATTGAATATGAATATATAAAACTGGCTTTAGATAAAATTTAAATTAGATGAAATATTATTTTATTTTTAATTAAATTTAATAAATAAATTCTGCTTTTTTTTAATAGTAAACTAAATATGTACATATGTATATGAATTTCATATCAACTTGATGGTCAAAGAAAATATTACATCATGCATCAGATTTATACTACGTACTAGCAAAAACGGCAGCTCTTTTTGATTGCTATTTTTCAATTTTCATTCATGCATACTTACAAACAATTTATTCTATTCTATCCGAACCGAACTGTCTCAAGAACGAAGAATTATTTCACAAGGTGTATTTACTTACGTACCTAATTACATATGTTTTTACTGAAATTGAATGTGATTTAAAATAAATACAAATTTTAATATTAAAGGGTCTAAACACTTAGTAAACTAAATTTAATAAATACGTTTATTCAGCGATTCACACCTTACAATTAATATTTAATTTATGTACACGCATAACATTATTTACATATGTACATATCTTAAAATCAAATAATTTTTTTTTATATCTGAACTTATCTAATAACTAATATCTTACATACTTCATATAAAGTAAGAAAATCAACAAATTTATTGATTTATTTTAATTTATAAAGCGTTATTAATTTATTTTAAAACAAAAAAAGTTAAAGACTGCCAAAGTTTATAACACACACCAACTATTGTTCGATTGTTCGTAAATCGTCAATAATACAAGTATTTTATTAATTTACATAATAACTATGTGTATAATATAGTTATTATGTAAAAGGTATATCATGTTTTTATAAAATTTATTTTCTTCATAATACATACAACAAATGACGTGACTAAAGTTTAATTATATGCGCTCTAAATACATACGTAGTATGGACTACATTCGCCTAAACTTTTGTGAAAGTTGAAGTTAATTTAAAATTAATTAAATTAGAACCCTGCAATAGTGTTTTCTTTCTGACATAAAAAAAACTAAATATTTAATAATAATATAAAATTAAGGACTTAATATTATTACATATAATCATTATACTTTTAATCAAAAATATCCAAAGTCAAATTATTCCACCGTGACATGCACAAAAACTACGGTAATAAAGTACATATAGAGAAAAATAAATTCTAAAATAGATCTTAAATAGTCAAAAAGGTATCTGTTTACATAGTTTTTTTAGTTATTTAGTTGAATAAACAAATCGTACAGTATTATTACGAATGGGTTTATTACGATATTCGGAAAATCAAAATTAAGGTAATCATATTTCACACAATCAAAATTCATATAATTTAAAATTCAAACAAAAGACGCTTTTACGAAAATTTGATTGCATTCTTTTATAATTTTTTTACCTTGATGTCATGAATTCTTCACTAAGTAAAACCATTCCGAATCACGTGTATTTCCTATTATTTAGATTATTTTTCATTTTATTTTGAAGTTGTGAAGCATCATAATCGTTTTGTTTCTGAAAATCTTACACCTAGATTTTTTTTTGTAGCAAAACTTTCAACACGCTTTTGGGCCTTTTTGCAGATATCTCTCATTATTCATTGAAAATATCATTAACTTCATCATTAGATTTTTCAGTTGGAACATAACTAATTGTTGTTTTGCAGAACTTCCCTTTGATTGATTATTTCAATGCATACTTAGCTAATTCGATTTTTTTAATTTTATTAATATATTTCCTTTAGCAATTAAATCAAATTCTTGTATTGAATCTACTGTATTTTTCATTATAAATACCATAAATACTCTAAAAGTAGATTTATCAATTTGAACTTTCTTATTCCTTTAAATCAAATCCATTTTGTAAGATCTATTTTTTTAAATTTACACATTTCCGGGTCTACGGTCTATTCACTTCACTTAATAATATTTAACAGTTCGTTGATAGTTCTGGTTTTAGTTGGTACTGTTAATTACCCCGTTACTACGTGTCGCACGCTTTTGCGAGCTTTTGTAGACATAACATCATGTGGACGTTGTACTCAACTTTGGATTGGGACATTTACGATGTAAAGGTCAATTACACAACTTTGGTATTTTAAAAACCGAATGATATATGATAAGTGGCAGACTGAACATATGATATGAACAGAAACAGAAGAATTAAAAATTATTTTGTTGTAAATTGTTCCTCTCGTGAAATAAAAATATCCCCAATTTCCTACTAAAATATTCCCCATCATCTTAATTTTATCAGTAAAAGGGAAAAGGGGGTTTATACCCTTTCCCCTTTTTTATAATGTATGTGATTGTGAAATTCCTAATTTGTTTCTTTCAGTGTTCGATTGTTATTAGTTCGGAATGATCAGGTCATTTTAATTTGTTTCTGACGATCTGACCCTATGATTTGGGAGGCTGCGCCGATCTCTCTCTCTTATGTAATAACATTGTTATTGTATGTAGTTATAAATTTGAACACCGCAAGCCAATTTTATTTTTCCATCAATAAAATGAAATTATAGAAAAATATCTTTCAATTGTGAACTAATTTTTCCGAGGATTCTATTTGCAGTGCAGCTTGTGTCCGGCTGTAATTCTATTTAGGGTGATCCACAGATATCGCGGCAATTTTTACCCAAAGTCACCTCATAGGAATCGATCACTTGATACCTGATACAGTCATCCAGTTTTCAAAGAAAAAACTGATAGCACGTTAAAACAGATTTAGATCCTTTATTCCAAACTTATCTGACATAACAGCTGTGAAGCAGCTGAATAACAACAGTTGATATTCAAAAAATGATATAGTGAAATTGAAATCGACCAAATTTTCAGTAAACTTTTCTCTAGACTAAAATGAAGAAAAAAATCAAATCAGCAACACTGCAATTTTAAAGATTAGGTGACCACAAATAGTTTTAATAGTATTGTGGCGGAAAGAAAAATTTAAATTTAATATTTCATGTAGAAATCCGGCTAAGCAAATTGCGTTGGATAAGACATACTCTGAAGAAACCTTTAAACAAAATCACGAAATAACGTTGCAAATGGAATTCTAGATTATAAATTGTGTCAAAGCAGAGGACTAAGTTTGGACGACAACCAGTTTCACGAAAAGAAAATATAGAAATACAACAAAAAACGTGACCGCCACTGAAGAGTCTACTTGCGAATATGTTATAGAGACAATGACAGTAGTTATAGAGTTTTAGTTACAGTCATGAGGCGAGTCACAACTTCCAATGCCAGAACTGATAGTCCCTGAGAGTCAAATTTTGCGATACGTAAAATTTTATATTTGGTACTCTGCGAAGCGATAAAAATATGATTATAAAATTATTTCAAGTTCAACTATAATTTCTTTGTTTTTATTTTATTAATATCCGAATATTACGTGTGTTCGTGTGAACAACATTAATTTCCTTGTAAATAAAGAAAAATATTTTGACATTAGCAGTATACCATAAAAAAATTTCCAAACTTCAAAAATATAAAAAAGCAATTTTTATTTTCGACATTTTGGATTTCATATTTCGTCTGGTCATTATCACCCATATTCTGTTAGACCCATCTCGCGAGATCGCGTGAGAATATCTCTGACGAGATAGTTTTGTATTCTGTTAGACCTTCCAAAAATTTTTTAAATCATTTTTCGTTTATATACCAATAATTATTTTTGATAGTGAAAAATGATCAGTACTACCAACAAATAAAATGTTCTATCGCGCCGCTTACAGTGTCTAACAGAAAGGCATATTCAGCGAGACGAGATGAATTTTTTCTTCTCGTCAACGATGGGTCTAACAGAATATGGGTGTATATTTTGATTTGGTAGATTTCTACGCGTATGAACAGACACAAGCAATAGCAAAAAAATTGTACTGCAGAATAATAAAAATATAAAAAATAAGGTCGGTGCCACTCTGCCACTTATCCTATCATATCATTTGGTTTTTAAAATACCAAAATTGTGTAATTGACCTTTACATCGTAAATGTCCCAATACAAAGTTGAGTACAACGTCCACATGATGTGATATCTACAAAAGCTCGCAAAAGCTTGCGACACTTATTAACGGGGTAATTAACTCCATGCTCATATAATAAGTATTAATAATTATTGCTGTTGACGGACGAAGTCTTCGCGATCGGTTTGAGAGGTATTTTTGTAAGATCTATTTTTTTAAATTTACACATTTCCGGGTCTACGGTCTATTCATTTCACTTAATAATATTCAGCTTACAAAAGTTTTTAAAAACATATGTCGTAATGTTCATAAAAACTTTATACTCATTTTGCTTGATCACAAATTTGCGTTGATTACAACTTTCCTCCACTTTGCTTTATCTGAAGGAATCTCTATCCGTTAACTCTCAACCTTTCGAAGTTACTATCGATCTCGTTTAGTCATTTTTATCTACCTTTAGCTCTATTTTTGTAATATGGTAATATGTACGTCTAATATGGTTTTTGGCATCCTTTGATCGACAATACATACTTGTTATTCATTGTTCAGACTTCGCAGTTTACATGCCGCCGGATGTATTATTTGTATATGTTCTTAATGTAATTGTTTAGTTTCTAAGGCTTGAAAATACCTTTGTGCACGTGGAAACATTTTTGTGCTGCTTGAATTCTATTATTAGTCAATGCATGTGTTTTTCACTATTCATTAAGGGAATAGATAGGTGTAAAGCTGCTTACTCATTCAAAATTATTCTTATTTATTTTATTTTGGGCACCTTTTTTCTGTTCTTCATTTTCATATACATACATAATTGCTTTTAAGCCCGATGTACAGAATATCGTAAGCAATATTTTCATATCTATGTATATTTGCTGTTTTGGAAAACTGATTGAAAATATTCAGGATACATATTTGAAAAATAAAACAATTTGATAGACAAAAGATATATCTAATTTTATGCACAAAATATTATTTAAAACTCAAAAAACAAAAATATCGAATTACAATCATTTTTATTGTGTAATCCGGACTTTAGCACTACTTTCTTCATCTTCACTCGGAGAGTTCTCGCTGGAGCTAAAGTTATCTGACTTTGAGCTATTATTTTCACCTAAACGTTTTTCGAATTTTGGTGTACTACTTCCACGAACACAGTTTCCATCAACTAAAACTGACATAACATCAGATCCCGGAACTTCAAACATAATATCTAAAAGTAAATTCTCCTAAAAACAAAAACAATCATAAGATTATTATAGATTTTTTTAATTTAATTTATATATCCACCATTATAGCTCTCAAGCCTCTGGCACCTGTTTGTCTTTCCATAGCCAATGTAGCAATAGCTTGCAAAGCATCATCCGTGAATTGCAATTCAACTTGATCCATTCCTAACAAGGCCTTGTATTGCGAAACAAGTGCATTTTTTGGTTCTGTTAGAATTCGAACTAACATACTGATATTTAAACTGTGAAAAGGAACCAAAACTGGGAATCGCCCAACAAATTCCTAAATAAAAAGATCAATTAAAGTTTAATACAATAATCAAGTTGAATTGAAAATTTTGTTAATCAAACAAAGCAATTTACTGGTATCATTCCAAATTCTACTAAATCTCGGGCCTGAACTTTTTGTAAACACATATCTCTTTCTTCCTGATCTGGATCCATTGGTGATGCAGAAGCTTGCGCTGCTCTTCTCCCTTCAGACTTTGTTAATGGCATTCCAAATCCTAAATACTGTTAAATTAAATTAATTTTTTCTGTACTGTATTTCAATCAAAGGACTTATTTACTTTTTCGTTGACTCTTCTTCCTATTAGTCTATCAAGACCTGTGTATGCTCCAGATGCAATAAACAATATATTTGTAGTGTCTATTTGAACCGTTTCACCGCGTAATTTTCTTGGTGAGTTCCTTTCTGGGACGTTTATTATCGCCCCTTCTAACATTTTAAGCATACCTTGTTGAACTCCCTCACCACCTACATCTCTTAATTGATGAATTCCAGGAACAGCACCAATTTTATCAACTTCATCCAAAAATACTATTCCCGTTTGCGCACGTTCAATACTAAAATAAAGTAAAATAAATTTTTAATAATTTCTTTTCTAATTCCTAACCAATAACTAACTAATGTTTTAAATATCATTGATTAAAAATGGCTACATAGTACATATATATATTTATGTTCAATTAGTTGTTAATATATTATATTTACTTAATGTAAATTCATGTTATACAAGAGTTTTGAAAATTAAAAAAAGAAAAACCTTTACTCGGTAAAAAAAAACAACAAAATTTCATGTTCTAGTATATATGTAGAACATAATACAAAATTAAGTCGAGATATAATTTTTACCTGCGATATATTATGTACATTTATATTGTTAAAATATTTTTTCTTATATACTTCTGATTAGTAGTAGAATCATATAACCATTAAACCATATTGGTTGGCTCAATCAGCAACTAAAATTTTCACTTGCGTGTATGACGAACATCGCTGGACCTTTATTCACAAACTCCAGTAAGCCCAAAATTCAAAAAAACATAATGAGCTATCCACTTGATCAAATCAAAATTCAATAATACAGAATTCTACAGTTAATTCAGTAGTCTATGAAATCCTGTTCATGACAAAAATAGTAAGGACAATGTACAGAGGTTCGAACCCAAATTTCAAAATTTAAATTTTTATACGAGCTCGCAGATTGAAGAACTCAAATTTTTAAATAAATTGATGGAAATTAATTTATTTCAAAACATTAATCTTGATGACATCTAAGATTAACTACTTAGAGTCTTAGACCAAAATTGTACCATTAATCAAAGATAATATGTAACGAAATAAAAAAAAATCTTTTTTACAAAATTCAATAATAGGATAATTTTATACTCCATAATATATGACAAAGTGACTAACTAAAAACAGAACAGCTATGACGATTGTAAGATAAAAACGTATATAAGTCGTACCGCATTACTGATGTATGTAAAATAATCTAGTCCTACTTCGCAATTGTGTTAAATTTTGAAATTATTTAATTTAATAAGTCGTTTAATGCAAAAATATTTATGAGTTTTCTTTTTTAAATTAATAAAAGTTTTCCAAGTTTAAAAATTTTCTATTCAACAAAAAATTATAGTTTCTTCAATAATTTATTTGGAGAAGTTGAAAAACTAAGTATCATTTTTATAAAACAAATAGAAAAAGATATACTAACTTATAATTAGCATCTTGTAATAATTTCGCTATAACACTTTCAATATCTTCTCCAACATATCCAGCTTGTGTCAAAGTTGTGCAATCACATATTGCAAACGGCACGTCTAAACATTTTGCAATTGTTTGAGCTATTAATGTTTTACCAGATCCAGTTGGTCCCAACATTAGTATATTACTTTTTTCTAATTTTAATTCGTGAGTTTTTTTATCTAAAATTTCTGAACCACTGTGTATCTGTTGTTGTGAACTTGGCGGAGATCTTGGTATTTCAGAAGGTGATGAACTCATTATCGTTTGCCCAATTCCTGATATATGTAGTAGATCTAATCTGCCTAAGCCTTCTGATTGAAGATTTTTTGTACATGTATGTGGTACAGGTAAATTATGATAAATTCGTTTATAGTGATTGTATACAGCCACAGATAAAACTTTTTTCGCCAAATCTTGTCCAACTACGTGTTGGTCTAAATATTCCATAATTTTTTTGGGTGGTGGTGGTGGCTTTCGTTGACCTTTTTGTTCTTCTTTAACATTTTTCTTAGAATCAACTTCACTTAGCACAACAAAAAAATGATGACATTTTTCACATTTTACAAAACGTGTAGAGCTAACAAATGTTTCAACATGAGTGCAAGGATCTCCACACTTTGGACAGCAAAATGAATTTTTTTTCGGTGGTTCCTTTCCACCGCCTCCTAGACCACTACTACTACCAGCAGCTGATCCAGAGGAACCATTTGAATTGTTTCCAGGTACTGACGAATTTGGTGAAAGAGGTGGTGTGTTCGAAGAGCTTTTCTTTGTTTTATCACAGACTTTAGTTACATGAAAATTATTTAGTTTTAGTACACTTCCTTTTTTGGTAATATTTGTCAAATTCTCCAATACAAAAACTAAAATTAATAAAGAATATACATAAGAAAATTTTATTTAATGTTCTTTTATATGAGAAGAATAATATGAATTCTGCTATTAACATTTACAAATTTTGTTGGAATGGAACTGTTTATGGCTTGTGTGGCCTACACTTTAAGCTTAACGGCAGCTGTAAATTCGCAACACAAAATGGAAACTGTAACAAATAACAAGAACAACTGAATGCGAAATTTAAAGAAAATTTAGTGGTGGATAAAATTTTATTTTATTTTAAATATCTCTAAGATTCGAAAACTTTAATTTACGATATAAAATAATATACAATCTGATTCAATAAATTAAAAACAAGTAAATTAGCAAATAAAATTTTGAGTTTTAATGTTCAATAGAAGTATTAGAATGAAGGAATAAATTTTCACCACTGTTTGGATAAATGGAAACACATAAAATGTTAACAAACTTGAAAATAACATGTGAAACCATAAATTTATTTACATTTATATATAATTACATATGTATCTGACTGGCACATATTTGTTGATTAAATTTAGATTTTAGAGCTGTACAGTTTATTTTGTAATTTCTCTCATGTAGTTTCTATTATTTGTAAATTATCGTCTTTAAATTGAAGTGCATTTCAATTTTTCTAGTTTTGGGTTTTTTAATGGTTTTGATTAACGTTAAAGTGAAATGACAAATAAACAGTTTAAAACAACTAAATATCCAAGATAAACAGCAATTTAAAACAAAAACATAAACTTGAAGGACAACAGGAATTATTTCTTTATAGAAACGACCTTACGTCAAATATAGTTAACTATTGCTATAAAAGAAACCATAATACGTACTGATATGTACATCTACTTTTTTCGTCATATCGTGGAAGATCGTAGTTATAATTATTATGATAATTTATATCTTCTTCATACAATTATTGCACGTAATGAAACGTTTAACATTTTATTAATTCGAAGCAAAACAAATCGTTGTTGACTTACCATCTCTTAAAAAGCCATTTCGAAATGAATATGACGAGGCCATTCTTCCTATGGCAAGACTATTTCGAACAATTGTCATCATGTAAGGTTGTTTTTTTCACTAGCTGGAAAATTTATATTTTAATTATGTATAATCATAAAATTTGTTCAAACTATTAGATATTTAAAATTAATTTTTCACTTATGTAAGATTTTAGTAAAATGTTCATCTAGTGTTTGAACTGATAATCTTAAATCAATTTAGATGAACTTTAACTGAAAATGTAAAACTAAATATCACAAACTACGATAATTATACAAACAATTCTGTTTTCACAACAAAGACATTAAAAATATCGATTTTTTGAAGTTTGGCTAACTTAATCAGTGTGTTTCTTTATTCGATTCATTTGAGCTTCAACTCAGTAACTGACATTTGACAACTATTATTCAGTAAATTGTAGCTGAAATCCCATATGAAAATAATATATGAAGAATTCTACAATTTTTTTTTTATTATATATTTCAAAATATACATGTTATATGTATACATGTACATATTAGAAATACTTTAATATTTCATATTTTATAGTTTCGGATTTCAAAAATACAATAAAAATAATATTGGTATTTATTTTTAAATTCCACATTTTGAATCAAAATTCCGCAGAATTAAATACGAAGCTGTACGTTTCTTGATTCGGAATTCAGCTTCAAACAGACTCACTGTATTTTTCTAAAACATGTAAAAATTAAAAGAAAAAAATGTGATTAATTTAAATTTTGGCAGGTTCATACATTTTGAAGGCATTAACCAAATTGTACGTAAAGCATCAAGTTGAATTAAGCGTATACGTATGTATCTTTATTTATAAATTATAGATTGGCAGCTGTTGTTGGCACATCTGAGTTGAAATAATTTAGTTTCTACTGCAAATACTTCCCTTGAAAATGGAAACTTCGCTCCAATATAATATGAAAAGTTTCATGTAAAATGATTAAAAAATTATATAATAATTTGAATAATTGAAAAATTTTTAACGTAAAATCTCAATTGATTTAAAATTTCTTTTAAACATGTATATGTATATGTGTATATTCATACAAAATTCGCAAAATAAAAAATAATTGATAAAGCAAAAAGTAAAGTCAAAACAAGATGTTTGATATATACAGACATATTTACATTTTTCATAAGAATTATGTAAATTAAATTAATTTTGTTAATTAAATTAAGAATTATTAAATTATTTTTGTTTTTAATGGTACATTAAATTGATACAATTCTTTTATATTGATAAAAATCGTGCTCTAAAATTGTAATTAATAAAATGAAATAAATTGATTTCCAAATTATTGTATTAGCGTAAATAATATATTTAAAACAGAAAAACTATAAAAAATAAATGGTTGGTAAATATCTGTAGCTAAAAATGTTAAAAAACAAAACTAATTTTAAATTCAAAAAGATAATTCAAAAGAATCTATTCTACAAAACCATCCAAATATTAAAAAATGTCTGTTAAATGTACAAGATCTAATCATCTGATTTGATCAAAAAATTAAAGAGTTTGACAATGAACAATTTTTTATTTATACAAGAATGAAGGCAGAAATTTATGAGCTTCTTTTAAATTTACATAAGCCCAACTTGGTGAAGATGTCAATAAGAGAACCAATCCAACCAGAATGTCGACTGGCTGTAACATTGTTGTAATAACATTTATTTAATCTAATTTTCACATTATAAAAAATTTTTTTACACATAAGGCACTTGATATTTATGTGCTATTTTTTGTATACTATATTTTGTATATATGTAGTGATTCTATTTTGTTCCTGTGGATAGTAAGAAATTAACTAAAACACGTACTTAGTTTATAATTTTATTTATTTATTTCAACAGCCACAAATATTAATAAAATAAAAAAGGCAAATTAGTTCAAAAGCCACAAACATAAACATTCACAAATATTAATAAAATGAAAAATACTTAAATTAGTTCAACATTCAAAAAAATTAATAAAATAAGAATTACTTAAATTAGTTCAACATTCACAAAGATTAATAAAATAAAATATACTTAAATAAGTTCAACATTCACACAAAGATTAATAAAATAAAAAAAAACTCAAATTCGTTCAACATTCACAAATATTAATAAAACAAAAAATGATAAATAATAATAATTATTTTATTTTATATCACAAATTTTCAAGTAATAACATGTCAACATCAAATGTCAAATTTCCGTACAGAATAAGCGAATGAAATCGCACTTTCCTTAAGCCAGTTAAAAGTTAACGAAAACTTGACGAAATTCTCTGATATTCCTATTATGGTACATTTCCTTAAGTTGGCTTAAACGAGCTAAAATTCATTATGGTTGGGCCTAAAAATTTTTTGATTGTGTGGACACCAAGTGTCTATTGTGTCTTTTCATTACAGACGAAGACACTTTGAAAGCAACTGAAGAAAATATTAATATTGAACACTTGGTGGCGACAGCCAGTATCTCTGTCTGTAGGTAGCTTTAAACAACGAATTAGAATTAATTTTTTAATTCTAATTCGTTGGCTTTAAACAAAAAAAGCAGAGAAACTTCACAATTTTTATAGTTAAGTTAAGATAAGATATAATTTAAAAAAATGAATAAATTATCGCATTAATAATAATTGTAAAATTTTATAAAAAAAAAGAAAATGATTAAAAGACAAATATAAGGTACTTTTAACAAAAAAATGTGAACAACTGATTTTATTTACATTTTGGTTTTGAAACTACGCCATTACACTTTTATAAAAAAAAACAATTTTGTAAACTGTTTAAGTAACTGTTTCGCAACATCCCCACATACAATTAAATTTCACAAGTTTCGAAAGAAGTTTTTACACAGATGTAAACGTGTATGGAGCCTATCAGAAACACATTTCAAAAACTTCACTCAAATAACTTGGAATTCCTATAGAAATAATCTCAATGCTAGTATAGCACTAGCTATACCGTTACGAAGAATATTGTAAATATAGAGGAAGCTATCGAAAACTTTAATAAGGAGATGCTTATGCAGCAGCAGCGATGGCAGCAACACCAAAGCAAGAATAAGCTAAGTACGCAATTTGTCCAGCAATTATTCAGAAAAAAATAGAAGAAAAAACAAAACTAAGAATATCAAGGACGCCAGAAAACAAAACAAAGCTAAATCAGGCAGTAAAAGAATTGAGACGACTAATGCAATTCATTTGAGATGAAGTTGTACAAAAATACTTAAAAGAATTAACAGCAACAACCGACACAGATTACCCATTATGATAAAATAGCTTCCAGAAATATAGGTATAAAGTACATCACATATTTATTTAATGCTATCCAAAGGTTAAGCTGTTTTCCGCACCAACGGAAGAAAGCCCAAATTATCTTACTGCCAAAACCAGGTGAGGATCCAAGCGTAGTAACCTCATACAGGCCAATTAGTTTCCAACCTGTACTGTCAAAGGTTTTTGAAAAATTATTGATGGCAAGAGGCCAATATTGGTGAAAGCAAACTTAATACCTAACTACCAATTTCGGTTTAGACAAAATCATTCAAAAATTGAGCAAGTTCATAGAGAAGAGTAGTAAATGTAATAAATGACACTTTGGAAAGAAAAAACTATTGCTCGGTAGCGTTCCTATTTCTTAGATATCGCACAGGCGTTCGACAAAGTGTGACATGAAGGACTACTATATAAAATGAAACAAAGATTGCCTCACGAGTTATATCTTCTCATAAAATCGTACCTGCACAGTCGTAAATTTATAATAAAGTATAAACAAGAATACACTTGAGAAAAGATGATAAAATCAGAAGTCCCTCATGGTAGTGTGCTAGGACATAGTTTGAGAGAGAGAACAAAACAACAGAGAACACAGTTACTGCAATGGTTGCCGATGACACAGTATTATTAGCAACAAACACAAGCCCAACTGTTGCCTCAAATAAATTCTAAAAACATTTATCAAAAATTGAAGAACGGCTGAAAATATGGAGAACCAAGGTCAATATAAACAAATCAGTAAATTAAGAAAAAAAGATTAAAAAATTAAAAAAAAAGATTTGTGAATAGTCTAACGTCAAATCCTTACTAGTCTGATCATAACTATTTAACTTCAAAGATGAGTTATGGTGAATATACTCTTGATGGACAAAATTTTTAACCAATCAAAAACTTTTATTTTTTATATTTATTATATTTATTTACAATTTTATTTCATCCAATTTATTAGTTAAAATTTTTTTAACTCTTGGCTGAAGGCTGAAAGTAAAAGAAAAGGATAGATATAGAATTATTTGATAAAAATTTATTGCTATCTTGATTTATGTATGAACCCATTCACATATAGAATTTCAAATGTTTTTTAAGAAAATTTTAAGAATTTATATGTGAATAAAAGTGCAGTTTTTTTGTTTTTTGTTTTTTAGTATAAGATTATTTTGTTTCTAACAAATTATTTATATTTTAAGATAAAAGCAAAGTGCTACGCATATTTTATTTTTTCGAATAATACAATTTTATTATCAATATTACTCTTACAAAATTTGAATTTTTTTTTAATAAAAATAAAATCCGTGCATGTCATAAATTTTTTAAACGTCAAGCCATAACAAATGTTAGTCATTTGCGCTGTCAGAGAAAATCATAAAATTTTCTTTGATTGCATTTGTGTTTCAATTATAGTGTAAAATAAAATTGTCCGGACGTTCGGCCATGAAGAGTAAATCCACCTTTAACGAACTCACTCATCACTTGTAAAAAAAAAACATAAAAAGCCAAAGCAAATTACTTAGGTACCTATTATGTATTTCGATCAACTTTCATCGAATCGTTCGTCGTTATCGTTTGAGTTATTCGATTGTAATCGTTAGTGCCATTAGTTGTGTTCAGTAGATTTAGAACAGAATCGGACAGAACAGTTTTAGACAATGAAACTTAACTGTCAAAAACTTCAGAACTACTTAGAACCCAAAAATCTATTGAACACCTTTTTTAATCTCTTTTGAACTTTTTTGTTCTAACTTTTGTTTACTGTCAACTGTCAAAATTTAAAGAAAAAAGAACAACAAAAAAAGTTGTCCAAAATTGTTCTCAAAACAATTCAGAACAAAAAAGATCAATTTAGAACAGTTTCGCACATTCTAATGAACACAGAACAGAACACTTTCGGACAAAAAAGAACAAGTTACGGAAACTAAGGAACACAAAAACGTGTTCTTTTTTACTCTAGAACGTTTTAGAACGTCCTAGAACAGTTTACTGAACACAACAATTATGTATTTCGATGAAAATTTGATCAAAAGTGTTTTAAAATGCTGCCATTGTATTGCATACAAATTGAAATCTAGGATGAAAATGACATATGTTTGATTCTTTGACTGTCAAATTCAAATTATTATACGAAAAAAAAAACAATAGTGTTATAACTATTTGAAATTTTTAAGTTGAAGTTAAAAGTGTTTAAATAAAATAAAAATTATTAAATTAAAAGTTTTTATAAATAAAAGGATTTTAGCAGAGTTAAATTTTTCAGTTTCTGATAGTGCTGAAAAACGCTATCAAATTGCAGAGTTAAAAAACAAGCCAACATATAGTCGGGATTATTCCAATCCACTGGATTTGGAAGATTATACGTATATTCTACAAAACTTAATTTTATTAACAGTTTTGATCAAAATTTCCTGTTAAACAACATTGCTGTTATGGATTTATTAGAAAAATTAGGGTAAAAATTAAAATAGCCATTACGTAACACGTCGATTCCAAATATAATCAGATTGGCCAGCGTATTAAGATTCTATGCGGTTTGTACCAAGGAAATGATTTGCAGCGTAGGAAATGATTTTCATGTCGGACTAGTAGAGCTAATTTTTTCTGTTGTGCTTAAGGAAGTTTCATATGAAATTTGCAGTTTATACTTATGTCCAAAATGGATCAAATTCCATTACGCACTAGAAGAAAAAAATCAGGCAAACAATTATTTTTATGATTAAAGTAGAATTACTGAAATAATTTATATACACTAACTTTCAAATTGCAGTTTATTTGTAACTGGCCTTTCATTACTATTAAAATTTATTTCAATACAAAATAATTATGAAGAATAAAGTAAAATACCTACTAACATTTCAACTTTTAAATTTATTTTTATTCCAAAAAATATCGCAAATATAAAACAAAGTGTCACAAGTGTCCAAGTGTCACTCTTTTATTTTATCTTTTCAATTCAAAATTGAAATAATTTGTACAAAATCTCTTTCGATGTCTCTTTCGTGATAAAATTTTACATCGATAAACTTTATCGATTTCGTCGACAGTTTCTGAACGATATCGAAATACATAATGGCAATTTTGAATTTTGATATTTCGTTCGATCAAATCGTAATCGTTATCGAAATACATAATAGGCACCTTAATATCATCCAATAATGGCATAACAATTGTTTTATTAAAATGAGTTGTGTTTTTTAAAAGAAATTATGTATACAGTTTTTCAACTGCCAAAATTAATTTGTTTTAAGATCAACTTCTTTGCCAGGTCATTAGTTTTAGTGTTTCGGCAGATTTTTTGTCTCCCCACCAGAGGTTGGTCGACGTCTTTTTCCTTTGAATTAGCATTTGCATTCATCCGCTTTGATGCAATCTCTTTTTGACTATGATTTTCATGACTCCTGAAGCATCCTCGCAATTGGTACTCGCTCCTATAAAACTTCTCACATCTAGCATATTCACCTATATGAGGTGACCAAATTTGTTTATAGATTTCTTTATTCTCAAATGTGTGCTGCTAATTGTTAGGTTCTTTTATAGAGCATAGTCAATTATTAACCACCATCTCTTTCATCAATCGAAGTTCTAAACTATGAAACACTGTACCATCTTGTGTGTTCCCACAAATATATAACGTAGAAAACCGGCAACCGTTATAGTTAGCATTCATGTCTCCAAATAATATGTTTTTTATATCATTTGTCTAGTAATGTTTGCCATACGGAATCAAACTACATATGTGTAAAAAAATGTCTTTAACATTTTCGTACTTATCTTTCTTTAAATGCATGAGCACAAGTTAATGTAACAATGAAGAATTTTATATTTATTATAATAATATCAGAAATTATATATACAAAATTGTACCTATATAGTTACTTTATGATAATATACATATATCCTTTCATTCAACATTATATCGATGCACTAAAACCTATAACTGTATTATTTAAGCTTTTATTTGTTGCAGACTTCTATTCATGTTTTTCCGATTAATTTCCTCTACTAGAGTATATGATGTATTTACTTGAGTTTAAAACCGGTTCTTCAGTCTTTACATTAACAATGTATAATTCAAAGTTGCTGTTTTTTTAATACCTTGAACATAATGAGCACAGCCATCACGCAGTCATCGCGCAGAAATACTACTTTGAAAGTTGAAGCTTATGAAAACATATGCAAATGCACAGAATGAAAAGTTGTCAACGCAGCCGCAGAAGTTGGAAAAGTTTTAACTTCATCGCAGGAATTCTACTTTGACAACTAATAAAAATATTTTTTATTTGTCCCTATATAATTATAATTATTATATGATATATAATTATTTATTTTTATAGTTTTATGAGGTCTAAAAGAAAAATTAAGTAAAAGTGTATTTCATCAGGGCCCCTCAGATATCTGGGCCTGGGGATGGGGATAGATACGCTGGGTGTAGGGATCAAAATAAATTTTTATTTTATGTCCTTAATTGGTAATTAGCTCAGTTCGTTAAAGCGTCATATTCATATCACAAAGCTTGTGAGTTTGATTTTCCTCTGAGTCAAGTTATTTTTTTTAAAACTATTTTGTTTTTGTTATTTTATTATAAAATTTATAATATTAATTTTTATAATCTATAATTATAATTGACAAGCATTTAAGGTCCTGCGCAGTAGACACCTTTTTATTTTATTTCGATTCTCCTACTCCTTAATGAACTTCTAATATATATAATATATAAGATTGTATATAAAACAAAAATGCGCACACAGTTGAAAATTTTGTACTCATATGATTTTATTATTCAGCAAATACATTATGCATAAGTGAGATCTTATGAAAATAATAAACAAAAGCAAACAAATCAGTTATTATAATTTACATTATATACTTGCAAATGAATCTATGGACATATGCCAAAAAAACAAAAAAACAAATTCATCTAAAATAAAAAATATAAAAACAACAAAAAAACAAATCACTTGAATTCTTCATTTTTATCTTTTTAAGTAACTGTTTCTAAATTTTGGTTATTTGTAGTAATAATATAGTATTTATTAAAATTATGTATTATCTAGGTATATATATACGTACCTCTTTAATGACAAAATTTTTATTTTTAGTAATTTTATCCACTAAATGCCACTTACTATAGGGAATATATCGGAAACGAAACAGTATATGAGGGACGTGTATTTATATGTCCTAAATAAAACTTAATAACCACAAAACTTTTTATTAAACACGAGTGGTTTCTGCTATATCGTGCGAAGTCTATGTCAGTACGTAAATTACTGTTTTTTTAAAAACTTTAAATTTGACTTCAACTTGAAATATAATTACTTAACAGGGGTCCCTAGTATAATATAATAACTAAAAACAATCTTTTTTTAATAAAAGAAAATAATGTTAGTTAAAAGAGAAAATAATGTTAGATAAAATGTTTGTACGAAAAAATCAAATAATATGAATTTGCCATGAATAAAAGCAGGAGCGTCAATCCTGATAACTGTTTAAAATTTCAGCACATAGTTTAAATTTACGCTCCTTGCTTTTATTCAAGACAAGTTCATATTATTTGCTTTTTTCGTACAAACATTTTATCTAACATTATTTTCTCCTGCCTAAAGTCAAATATTAGAATTGCAAACATAGCATTTTTTAACAGACCTTGAACTATTTGGTAGGTAAAATTCGTAAAAACAATTCTTTATGGAATTATTATCGGATCGTAATGTTAGCTGAATATTGAGACTTGAAAGCGCTTATTGTGTCTCAATTGTGAATAGACAATTCAACTATGAGACATTAAATGCACATCTACCCAATATTGCAATCTCTAATAAATCTCCTATATCTCCTTCAAGATCCAAGATTGATTGTGTTTATAAAAGAAACCTATGTTTTAGCTTTAAACATTATAAACATGATTAAGGATTTCAATTTCAGATACATATGGATATACATAATGAATATGTGCTATGTAGGACTATATCATTTAAGTACTATAAGTAAAATAAATCAAATAACTGTCTTTCACTACTTAATTTGGATGGGATTCCGCAAGGATGAACAATAGAATGCGTACTAAAATTGGTGGAAATTTTTCAATTTTTGATTCCACAATTTTGAAAAAGTGAAAAAGGTTTACAGTTAAAGTGCAGTTTTTAATAAATGTTTTACACCGGTTAACTTATATTGACTTTTAATTTTCCAAAATAACATATAAAAGTTACAATTATTCAGGATAAGTACATTCAGCTAATTTTGAACTCAACCTTGCTGAATCAAAATTAAAATGAGAATATAAAGCAGTTAAACTGAATTTTCAACTTTTTAAAAAGTTTGCTCATATAAAAATCCACCGAAAAAAAAATCACGCTTGTGGAATTCGACCCCTGCAAAACAGTTTTTGCTTTGTTTTTATAAATTGCTTGTTTGCCACCCAATTTAAAATCAATTCAGCATTACCAATTTTTTGCACGTGTTCTAAATGTAGCACGTGCACAATGTTTATAAAAAATTTGATATACATAATACATACTTATACAGTGTTTATAAAGAAAAGTAGTAATTTAAAAAATTATGCTGATGATGATGACGATGGTTTCTAAATTATATAATTGCTTATATAAATATTGGTTATTACTATTATATATATGTAGCCATGTAGGTATGTATACAATTTTTATTACATTGACATACATGTTTGAATTGGAATGTAAATTTATAGTTTTTGTTTTCGATTTAATTTTTGTTTTATTTTTATTAATGACGAAGGCTTATTTTCCATATGAACTTTTATCAGTATACTTCCATCCGTTTCAACTTTATTGTTAGTTAAGCCATGCAATGTTTACCATATTCTAATAATTTGTGTAATTAATTGAGTCGAGCATGTATTGAACAAAATGCCTGTTATATTTCAGGTCTATTTCCTGGCCGAATATTACTACTACTACTGTAATATCAATTTCCTAATAAGGAGATTTGTATTCCTAGAAATATTTATATCTTTTTCGAGCTATAGTAATTTCATTCAAATAGAACGTGCGAGAGGAGGATTTCTTTTCCTGTAAGCAGAATCTGCATTTATCTGTATTGGACCTTACTTTCCTTACTAACTTGATTTCTGACAAATCAGAACTGACCTAGTCGAGAATAACATTTTTCGAATACTGGATCCGTCAGTTTTGTTAATTTTTTTTACCCTGAAATTAAATTCACAATAAATAATTCATCTTCCCTTATATCTAATCTACGCAGTCGAAATTCATCTGTGGCTCAAAGCTAGTTATGGAAATTCCTAGTCCTATTTCACAAAGTATTCGTCTCATTGCATATATAAAACATAATAAATATATAAATAAATTGTACTAGATGAAAAGACATGTTAGTTGTAAATAAAACACGAATAGGAGCACACATTACAGAACGCAAAATACAGTTTCTGATGCAACTTTTGTTGACGAGACGGTAGTATTGGGAACAAACCCAATTCCAACTATACTGTTTCAAATTTTTTGCAGGGGCATTTAAAAGAAATTTAAGATTAGCTGAATATATAGAGGAACAAAGCAAATGTTGTCAAATCGGTGCATGTCACTTTCAACACTAGAAGAAAACAATTGTCTGGCCGTAACATTTAACACTGACTATAATGGAACGTTATTCACGGATTTTAATGGAGTGCATGATCTTGCTATGTAAGACTGTCTTAAAACCTATCGGGTACTATGCAGTAGAATAGTGGGTTATTATAAGGATATCCAACATTGAAATATTGGAAAGATTTCATTCTAAAGTGTTCACGGTCAATAGTGAATGCGCACGGTTTGTCAAAAATGGAAAAATTAGAAACGACTTAAACATATACCATCGGTTAAGAAGAAATGTACGAAGGCTAATAACATTTCATCAATCGGACCTAAGGTATCTCAACAACATTTATGTTACTTTAACAATTTTTATATGAATTTTTTTGATTATTAATTATGGGATCTAATTTTGACATTTTATTCTTTCAGAGATTCTTTAAAATAATTAATTACACATATTATATTAATAACACTGCAGTTATAAGGTAAATTTCTGAAAAGCAACACGTCTCCTTCAAATTAACAATGTCTCAAATTCAGTACGAGACTGTATCGAAGTCGTTTAATGGGGCACCTAACATAATCATAAAGGAATTCATTCTGCGCAGACGAGTTGGTTCTAATTGGTCACAAAACCCAGCATTCAGTAATTTAAAAAACTCTGTTGCCTTTTCATCTTATATACCAAAACGTGAGAGGCCTACGTAAAAGAACTGGACCATCCCCAACGCACCTGAGGTTTGAACTTATTAATTTTAACCCTCAATAATTTATACTTAGTCAATTATTATATCTCCTCTAGCATTCCAATTAATGAAAGACTAATCTCCATTAATTGGAATGCTAGAGGAGATATAATAATTGACTAATTTCAATTTATCGAATTTAACTTACTTGGTCCTTGGTCCATTTTATTTTTTTTTTTAATATGAATTGATGATCTTTATAGTAGGTAGTAATCTTCTACAGAAAATTCTAACATCATAAATGATTTTGGCAAACAACTAGACTTAGTTTTTGTGTCAGGTATTGAAAACTCTTACGTAAAAGAAAGTAACATTTTTTTTAGTACATATTGACTATAAATAATAAAAAATTAATTTATATGTACCTACGTTAATTAATTTCTATATATAAAAAAAATAAATAAAATAAAAATTCACATACCTATGGCCACTATGGCTATAATAGATTTTTCTTAATTTTGTAACCAATTTTTACTTTTGTAATCGATCACCAAAACGTTATTTTTTAATTCTTGTAGAAAACGTTCTAAATAGAATAACATTAAAGTTAATTTTCTTCGGGGCGAAAGAATAAATACGCTTTATTTATTTTTAAATCTTAAAATAAATAATGTTGTGTCAAACAAACTTGGTTTTTTTTATTTGTTTATAAATTCACTTATGTATAACAAAATATATTAATGATTTAATCACTTATCTTGAATTATAAAACAAAATTACAATGTACCTATGTATATGTATTGTAAGTATGTATAAATTTGGTTTACATTCAGCCACACTTCTTAGACTTTTGATAAAATGTGACAAGTAATATAAAAGAAGATAACATAAAGAGAATATCAAATAGTATTGTCTAATGATATGCTTACTATAAATACTATTTCCAAAACATATGTATATAATAATTTTTATTTAATTATTTACCCCTTCGAGTTTATACCAACTAGAAAGTGTGTCAGAAATAAACGCATCATAACCAAACATTTTCTTGAAATACAACACGTGTCATAACACACTTATAATTTTTTTTGCATAAAAATTTTTAAAAAAAATTTTCAATGAAAAGAAATTCCAAAAATGTATTACCGAATCTACACTTTCTCTATACGAGTTCCTTTAGATTGGTACATATTCGGCCAGTAAATTAGGGTTACTGCTAATTGTTATGTTAATTCATATACTAATATACACAAATATAACAAATATTCAGGTTCGATTTAAATTTTTGAACCTCAATATATATAAAAAAATATTTGATATTTGGATTTGTTTTTGGTCATTTATTTGATGTCGTACCTATTTATTATATTATATTTTGCCAATTTTGATATTTTGGAAGCATCATATACAATATACTTCCTATATTAGTGATTCTGATTATGCTACTAGCATTTTTTCTAATGCAATTACAATTTATATATAATTTTATATAAACTATTTTACTTGGCGTTATAAATTTAAATTAATTTAAATAAAGTTGAGACCCCATTTCTTAAGACTTTCGTATTCGTCTAATTTGTGTATTTTTTGTACCTCTTCTATTGATTTTAAATTGCTTTTAAACTATTTGTTATTCTTCTATTATATGTTTCGCTACAGTAGATCTAAATGTGGTGTAGTTAACTTTGTTTTTTCTCTATTTCGGTTTTTATAAATTTAACCGTGAATCGTCCTTGTGATAGACTTATGTACGACTTTAAACAATTGTGGCGTGGCATGAAATTTTGTGTTTGTGTATGCCAATAACTTCATCTATATTTGACTTCTCCTTAGTCGATCCTAAATAAGTTGCCAAAATTTTGATTTCAGTTAACTAGCACTAGGTTATATTTTCTAAAATTACTCATCCCAGTGTTATTTTGAATGTATTACACACATTTTTCTTGGTTTATCTATTTGCTTATATAACGTGAATAATAGGTTTATTTTTCTTTTCATCAGGAGCAGCATCAAGGTTCCATTCAGTACATGAAAATATAAAAAAAAAACAAATTAAACTTTTATAATTCCATATTTGGTTCGGATACACAATGTACCTATATATACAATTATATAATAAATAACAATGTATACAATTTTAAATATATAGTATATTGGCTTGGAAGGGTACAACATCTCAGCAACTTTTTCACCAGTGGATTTGGATGGTTTCCCAACCGATACCAATATCTTTTAGTTGAATCAGTTGTTTCCTCTTTTACTGACTTCACTTGAAAGTTATTTCTTATGACTGAGTTCGAAGCATACCGAGGCGCGTTAACTGTTGCTCTACGAATCTTTGCTTGAAAACGTTCCATAATTTCTGAATTGTTTGACATTCTGAAACGTCCAATTTCAATAATGTTTGAGTTGCTTGACGCAACCCACAACTTGGTGTATTGGTCTCAGTATATTTTTGTAGACTAGGATCTTGCTTTCAAGAGTGAGTTGCCATTTCCTGCCAACGCAACTATATTGTCCATTTTCCTTTTGAGTAATTTGAATATTTAGATATTTTGTTGTTGTGCCCTCAATATGAATAATATGATGTAAAAAGAGTAAATATAAGCAAATGTAGAGCTTTCTCAGTAAAATGTATTGGTTATTTTGTGAATGGCACTATCATCTGTCCAACGGGATGATTCGATTCAAACATATAATAGTCCTTTACGTGGTAGTGTCTTTTTCATCTAAAATGGTTGATTAATTTTGTATTGACAAACCGAAATTTAGTATGTTTTTTGACGCCCATTGTGAAATTTATATTCTTGTGATTATTAAGTTGGTCTAAATGTATTATTATTAGATCGTTTACATATCACACATTCTATTCGATTATTGGCACAATTTCGACCTCTTCGATTATTTCTTCTATATATATTTCATAAACTATTTCCATTAACGAAGATATGTGATTGCCCATTGTTTTGCCTTTTGTTGCTTTTAAATATGTCCTTCTGAATATAAAATACTATGCAAAGAGAAGCTAATTTTATATAACTTCTAACTTTAACCTTCTATTTACTTGAATTATGTATTTTTGGAAGCTAGTCCTCTTATTTTGATAAGGCGGGGGTGCTAGAGTAAAATTATTTTATATCGAAAAATATCCGAAACCATATAATTGTTATATCGAATCGGAATTTTAGTTGATATCTGAATAGTTATTAGTTAAGTTACGATATATGTGGAAATAAAGAATTTTGATCAACATGGTCCTTTCGCTGAATTATTGAATGAATTTATGGATATTACTACTGTAAAACCAACACAATTTGTAAAATAAAAACAATTTCACAGAATCATCACAACTGGTCAACCGGTTTTCGCAAGACCACGAAGACTTGATTCCAGATAGCTTCAAGCGGCCAAAGATGCATTTGAATATTTGATGAAAAATGCTGTTTGCCGGCCTTCATCTACATGTGGATGCCTTGGATTTTGCAACAGGAGCCGCTTTACACCAAATCATAAGCAACCAGTTTCAACCTCTTGAATTTTCAAAAAAATTAACAGAAACCCAACGAAGTTATAGCACTTTTAATAGGGAGCTTTTAGCAATATTTATGTGTGTCAAATATTTGAAATACATGCTGGTAGGAAAGCAAAGTAGAATATACATACGGATCACAAGCATTTAATCTTCTGTAATAAAAACTTCGCTCTTAAATAAAAGTTGAACAAAAATTCGCTTAGGCAAATTCGATATCTGGATTTCATTGGACAATTTACCACAGATATTTGAGATATTAGGCATATTCATGTATTTTATATTTTTTAAGACACTGGGTGGCGCAGTAGATAGAGCGCCTGCCTTTCAACAGAAATGTCCAAGGTTCGATTTCTGATGAAGTCAAAAAAAGCTTTCGTGATTTTTCAGCCTGTTCCAGTATCCTATGTCATTGGGATAAAATAAATGATAAATAGTTGGTAGTTTTGGTTACCTCTAAAAATAAAATTGAACTATTATATTATGAAAGCTATACTATAGTACTCTACAGTAGATACAGTTTTCCACATTTAAATCAGTAGATATACAATAACAATAATTCTACAGAAAAGCTTTTGTGTGGGTGTGTATTCCAAGTCTCTGTGTAAAATCAGTTAGGGTGTTCATCCCATAAACTTGGAATCATATAAAAAAAAATCTTTCTATAAATAAAGCTTTCTATTAAAAAATTATAATCTTCCGAATTGTAGTGAGATGTCTTTACTAGTCTATGATCTGTTCTTTTAAAAACTTAAAGTAAATTGAAGTCACTATCGTTGACATTAAGTACCGTGATTCATTTGAAGGGCACATTTTAACATGACCATTATTTTACGTGTCAACAATAAGAAACATATTTTCGAAGTTCCTGTTCAATATAAATTCATTTAAATACAAGTTTAGTTTAAAATTTCCCGTTATCACTATTGTATATCAGTCTTATGACAAAAGAAAAATTAACACGTGTCAGTAAAGAATAATGTATTGTAAGTAATGCAAATTGATTGACCAATTCATAATTACCAGAAAATTCCATTGGGTGCTGGTTATCAAACAATTAAAATTATAATTACTTTGGGACTCGGGTCACGAACCAAGGAAGCTGCCACGAAGGAATAAAAAGATTGACAATTGCAAAAGTGCGAACGGTCAAACAGCAAAAATATAAAAGATAGTAGTATTAGTAAATATTTAAAATTTAGATTAACGAATGCTCTTATATTCACAACCTATGCTGCAGAAACGTGGTCAATAAGACAGACAGATGGGAGAAAAAAAGAAAGTCAACATCTTAAACGATCTGAATATATGAAATATTAAACGACCTGAATGTTAAATGCTAAAAAAAATTAACCGATCTGATATACCTTGTTTTCATAAATGGAAACCTGCAGTCAATCTGCATATTCTGAATTTATCAACACACTTGTCAGATTTTCTGAATGCTGTTCATAAATGCAGACTCAAGGTCTACTGGGCGTCAACTTGGCAGAATAAGTTTTTAGTATGCATAAACGTTCAAAATGTCAGTATTAATGAAGAGAAACTTTGTAGAATTATCAAGTAAATGTAGAATATAATATAGGTAGGGCTTGTGTTCATTATTGCAAAGTACGTCAACTTATGTGTTATGTGTTAACTTGTTGTTAGTTTGCAGCATTTAAGAATATACTCATATTTTGGCTACATTGCCAGGATGGTCGAAAAAAAAATAGAAAAACTGATAGTTAAAGGTAGAAGCTATACAGAAGAGGGTAAATTGCCGATCTCCCACACGTTGAATAGATCATCTATAGCTCCTAATGGCAAAAACCGCCGAAAGGTCAACATATATGACAAACGACAGGGGGTGTTCTAGGTAAACGCGACTTTCTCAGATCTATTATATACTTAACGCTACTTTTGTAAAAGTTGAAATATTGTATATGCATTATTAATTCACTGTGCGTCTTCCTTCTATTGGATATTTTTTGCTTGAAGTCGATTGCTTTAATACTTTGTAATAGTATGTAATTATAGTAGTATTCCTGGATGTTGTTGTTGATGGTAATTCGTAAGTGGTGTAGGGTTATAACATAACTAGTAATAAGTGTAGCTCTCACGTATGCACCAAGTTGCAAAAGAATCTAGAAGAAATGTGAAACCCTTTGAAAAAACTTGACATTAAAGTCGGATCTTGGACAATGGAAAAATTATGGAAATATTATAGTTGGAAAATGGAGTGCCAATTCAAGATCACCCACACACATTTTTACTACACCATTTACAAAAAAAATCCTATTAGTTGAAGAAGCAAAGAAACTATTGTAAATATTTTCTTATGTAATAAGTTTTGAGAAAGAAAGAGTGCGATATAAATCATTTAAAAAACAACTTCATTTTTGCAATGTAATTTTAAATAGCCCTCGGGAGATTTTTGTTTATTTATTTAGCCCATTAAAATTTTTTCGTGTGTCGTCTGAAATTTTGTGTACGAAATTTTTTTTAAATTAACGTATTAAATTTATTAGGGTATGGGATCATGGTAATAAAGAAATTTTGAATGATTGATTTTTTACAGATATTGAACAGGAGTTTCTTAAGCATCATATTATTTTTTTTTATTGAAAGGAAGGAAATATCTACCTAAATATTTTTTTTTTATTTCAAACAGATTATCATTCATGTATTTTCAATATCAAATTTTTTTTAGGTATTGAACCAGATTCAATGCATTTTTAGTTTCTTAAAATTAAATTGTGCATTTTAATAATCAATGAACTAATTGACAATAATTATGAGTACCTAATATAATGCGTTTCGGTACCTGTTCATTTTATAAATATGTAACAAATTTGAATATTAATAATATGAACATTTCAAATTTGAATAAATAAAAGCTCCCGGGTTCAAATCGAATTCACGGCATGGACGTTTAATGTTTTTCCCGTCCTTATTTATAAAAAAAGTCACTTAAAAATAAAATAAAATTACGTTTCCTATTTAAAAAGACACGCCGGATTTATCTATAACATATTATAGCCTATTTAATCAATAAGCGCTTTAGAGTTAGATTCAAATGCTATTTAACAGGAGAACATGAAATCAATGTTGGCGTCCCACAAGGTAGTGTGCTGGCTGCTGAAACCGTTTTTATACTTAGTATACCTATACCTCTGATCTACCGGAAAACAGGAACACATTAACATCCACCTTCGCAGATGATCTCAAGTTTTAAGCTGATGCCACCCAAATTCACATTCAGTATCTATAAATTTGAATGAACATTTTCAACAGTTGCATGAATAGCTTTATAAATGGAAAATGACGTCAATGAAAGTAAAAGTGTAGTAACTATTTTCAACAACATTTATTGGTTTATTGGAAAAATTCTACAATATAGATACAAATAATACAAAGCGATTCTGAAACCAATCTGATCCTATATGGATGACAGTTATGGAGAACTGCTTTTATTAGTAACATCGAAACCGTTCAAAGTATGCAATCCAAAATTTTAGTAGGCCTCTTGACGTATTTACGTAGTTTGCGAAATTTTATATGTAAACCCCTTACGTATACCCAGCCCTTAGAAATATTAATCTATACATGACAATTTGTATATACCTACCGTTAGTTACAAAAGTACTTGAAAAATGTAAAAAAAAAATATACCAACAAACTGTTCCAACACCTAACCTTTTGACGAGAGGTTTACAAAACATCCCTGTAACCAGAAGATTAAAAAAAATTCGTGGCCATGTCAGGATGTAAGGCAGAATATCAAAATGAATAACAAATATGAAGTGTCAAATGAATGGACCAACTAGATTTGAATAAACCATAAAGTTCACAGTAGTTCTAAACTATTATTTATTGTCAGATTCAGTAAATACAGTTAAACGAAATTTTTTTTACAAAGGAGTAGTTTTTAAGTATATGAGTAATAGTTTTCCATATTTAATTACTACCATAGCTAATATACCACAAAATTGATAAACAAAAAAATAATTGATTGTTTGTAAAACATTACATGTACCTACCTACTCGTTCCACTTTATATAATAAATTGCAGTACTGACTACCGTACTTAATGTAACGAAAAGTTACTCCCTCCTAAGTTACAAACATTTAATTTCATGGTAAAAAGAATTATTACTTCGTATATAAGTACATACTATATGGTTATGCTATGCTATGCTATGCTATGCATATGCATACCTAAGTAAATTTTGTTTTCTATTCTGAATAATCTGAATTATCTATATTAATGCATTAATAATTCAAATTCATTGAAAAAAAAAATTTTCCAACTAAATAATGAAATTTTTCTAACCAATCACAAAAAAGTAAATATAAATAAAATATTTTTGAAGAGGAGGGGCGTAATGAAATTTTACAGGCGTGCGCGTTATATTTTGATTAATATTAAATTGTTTTTATACATTACCTTATTTACTTTATTTAGTTAACTTTTGTAAAACTCTTATTTAAATTAACATTTTTGTATAAATTTATTAAATAGGTACCTAACAGTTTAATTATTTATAACATATACCTATTATAATAACTTATACACCTAAAAATTATTTTTAATGAATATTTTAATCTAATAGCTTGTGTATGAAACATTTCGGATATTCGTAACAGTTGTGCAAAACTAATAAAAAAAAGTATGAAATATTGAATAAATAAAATAATAATGTAAAAATAAAAATGTTTAAAATATTTTTTTATCGAAATCAAACTAGCCCCTTAAAAAGTAGGAAATAAAACTAGTGGTGGATGTATAGCATCTAAAACTACTTGCTATAAGACAAAACACAAAAGTATATATATAATGAATCTTGCTGGAATATTGTTAATGGAAATTTGGAAACGCTTTGTGATGTTAAGAGAACCAAGCTTTGTGATGTTCTTTTAATATTTGTGATTTTTTTCAAGCGGCAAATATTAAAAATTTTCATTAGCAATATTCCAACAAGATTCATTATAGAGGTACTTTTGTGTTTTGTCTTATAGCAAGTAGTTTTAGATGCTCAACATCCACCACTAGTTTTATTTTCTACTTTTTATGGGGCTAGTTTGGTTTCGATAAAAGTATATTTTAAAATTTTTTATTTTTACATTATTATTTTATGTTATACTTTTTAGTTTTAAGTGAAACCTATATAGGTATTATAATTTCAGAAAGAGTATACCTATAAGTGTAAGATCGGAATATGCCTGGCTAGGAGTTGTACTGCAGCAACCCGAACCTGTCATTTGATAGCTTTGTAAAGTACCGTGTCCCGTTGCTTTTTTCATTATAAGTACCTAACTGTGCAAAATTTCAGAACTCTATCTTTAAATTTAAAAAAAAAAATAGTTTTTTTTCTTTTTGCGTTTGGTTTTTACATTAACAAAAAAATTTCAATTCCTACCTACCACCAAAACATATAATAAACAGACTGACAAGTTAATATAAAATTATATAATAAGTGGTAGGTTGACGTTGAATTAGTTTTAAAACAAAATTTTTGATTGATAAAAAAAAAGTGAATCTCATATGAATGTTAGGAATGAACTTTGGAAAAGGCGTCCGAATGAAACAAAGTTTTACATAACGAATATTATAAATAGTTTTTAGAACAGTAAATTTTGACAAATTAAAATAAAATCAATTTTTATGCATATACAATATACATATATTATATATATAAGTATATATATAATATATATTAATTATAATATAATAAATGTAGGTATATATTTTCACATAAGGTTAGGTAGGTATACGAAATAAAGTATGAAATGTTAAAATGTTTAGAATTAAAATTTCGAATTTATTATAGGTACCTATATTGTTGGAAAGGATGAAAAAAGGCCATTCCAATGGTATAAAAATAGATATGAAAAATTTCAAATATGGGGGTTTCCAGAAACTAGGTACCTACCTATAAGGAAAAAAAATGTTATTTAAAAATTTTCATTTTAAACTCTAATATTTCCAAAACGGTAACACTGATTCAGACCAAATAATTCATAATACCTATACCTATTTAATCTGTAAATGGAAAAAATTCGCTACAATTTCCAGAACCATTTCTCAACCGATTTTCATTACTTTTTTTTAAATGATAATTATTTAACAGGAATCGTAGCGAAATTGAATATTTTTTCAAAATTTGTTAATTTTTAATTAGAAATTTCAATTTAAAATTTCATCTCATGTATAAGTATAGGGGAGATAGGGGCTTAAATTAACAGGGGTAAGAACGCAACTTACGCAGATACCACCCATCTCAGATGTTGAGTTTTTTATTAATTTCTCTCTTTATCAAGATCTCTATTGAATGACATTATTTGGTTTGTCATTGAACGTTGTGTGAAAAGGTTAGGTGTACGGTCTGATTTTAATAGTCAAAAACATAAATTTTGTGGGTGATTAAATTTTGATTTGTAGGTAAGTTTACTGTTGGTTTTATATCCAAATTCCATTTCTTTGCTATATTATTAGTTAATTTTTATATTTTTTACTAATTTTAAATGATATCCACAAAATTTTTCGTAAAGTTAAAGAAATAATTATAAAGAGGTAATGGGGTAAGTGTTAACATATTGCCGGGGCAAATTTTAACAATGTTAATACTTACCCCATTTTATGTTTTTGACAAAACTTAAGTTTTCATTATTGTAATTTTTTTGAATGCGAAATTATAAAAGAAAAACAAACAGAGGGTCCAGAAATTTTCGAGCTAGCAGCTCAGGAAGTTCTGGAAAAAAAAATTAGTTTACGTAAAGGGGCAAAAAATTTCAATCTATGTTATATCACTTTGTATAAATTTATGAAAAAAAAGAGGACACTGCCATTTGTGTTGTTTTAAACAACCAAGAAAGGTGTTTTTTGCACAACAAGAAGAAAAAATAACTAATTGTTTATTAAAATGTTTCAGTATCTATTTCGGGTTGCTTTATAAAGAAGTAAGAAAACTAGCTTATCAATGTGCTACATTTTTAAGAATTAATAACATTTCACCTTCTTGGCATACAAACGAGATGTCTGGACCTGATTGGCTTGTCAAATTTATCCAAAGAAATCCCAGATTATCAATTAGAATACCTGAAGCTACTTTGTTAAGCAGAGCTATGACATTTAATAACACTAATGTAGAACCGTTTTTTGAAAACTAAAAGCTACTTTTAAATAAATATCAGTTTTCTACATCAAACATATGGAATGTAAACGAAACTGGTATAACTACAGTTCAAAAACCTAAGAAAATTGTAACTCAACGTGGACAAAAACAAATTGAAGCCGTAACATCGGCCGAAAGTGGAATACTTGTAACTTTAATTGTTGCGATTATCGCGGTTGGAAATTAGCAGTTCCTCCCATTTTTATATTTTCACGTGTCAGATATTCACAAATTTTCATTCGTAATGGTCCGCCATTACATTGGCACAGGAAAAAAATTTAACCAAACTCAAACGAAAAGAAAAACAAGAACTGTGACTTTTGTGTTACTAGAAAAGACAATGTATTATATTATTACTCTATATTATTATATAGATTAATAATATAATATAATACAGACTAAAAAGACTGAAATATCATTAAATTTAATTTATTTTTATGTTCTCTGAAGTATGAAATAACGTTAAGTTTTATTTTTATTTGAATATTGAATTGCTATTATTTTCGTTATTTTTTTATAATATCTATTCTTTACTTTATTTTTTCTATTAAGCATATTTAAATTTAGTAAAATAATATACATAAAATAAAATGATCTCAAAAAATTTAAAATTTATAAGTAAAAGCTATTTGATTATACTATTATTTTAAAAAAAAAAGTTTATTGAAATTATATTTTTATTTGAAACTATAACTCATTTTTAAAAAAATGTTAATTGTAGCCGCTGCCTCCCCTACTATACGTATACATTTGAATGGAACATACAAAAATTTTAATTTATCAAATTACTGCAACTCACCGACGTACAGAGTTCCTGTTTTTTCTTGCCGGAATTAAATTTAAATTTGATTTGTTTTTAAAATAAAATATAACAAATATGGTTCTTGTCTAAGATAAATGAATGGAAAAAAATTATAGTACCATAAAGAATAAGTTGAAATTAGTAATGAAATTATAATATTATTTTTATCAAACTTCCTTGAATTTTGAGGAGCGTGCGAATACTATAGTTTTATATTAAAGGCTGGAGAAATCCCTACAATGTTGTAAAGAAGTTTCTCTATATTGTTGTAGAGAAAATAAATAAGATTTTAAATAAAACACTACAAAATTAAAATTTTTTTTTGAAAAGGTCAATTTGACCTTTAAATGACCTTGTCGTCAAAAATGATCTCCTGTGAAATATTTATAATGGTGTCAGGTACCGTTACGTAAAATTTTGTTTCATTCCGATTTGCCCCCTTTTCCAAAAATTATCCAATATTAGGTCAACTATACTTAATGCCTAAATTAGATTTTTTCTTATGTTTCTATTGAGAAAGAGCCCCAAGAGATACTAGTGCGAGAGATACTTTTTTTATTTCTATGTGTAAGCATATTGAAATGTGAGAAATTTACCAAAAATTTGGAAGTAAAGAATTAAAACAAGGGAAACGCTGCACTGGACTCGCTTTTAAAAACATACTTGCTTTCAAGTATTACACTGATACTTTTAAACGTATGCGTGATTGACTTTATTGTCGGAATAACATTTTTTCAGATTATTTGAAATTATATCAGTTAATTAAGCACTGAAGGATAAATATTATTAAGACAGAGAAGAGTTTCGAACATTTACTGACAGTTTTCTAAATGAAATCAAAACTGAACTGAACACTCATCTTATTTGGTCTATTAAATAAATTGCCATTAGTTATAGAAATTAATTCAAGACAGTCTGGTGGATTAAGCGTCATATACTCAATGAAAATATATGTTGAAATTTAATAAAGTAATTCATTGGAAGTTTAAACCAGATTTAAAATGGTGTTTCACCCACTTATTAAACTCAACTTAGAAAATAGACAATCCGCAAACTGCACGTAGTAAAAAGGAACTTTTGGCAAATGAATATTTAGCAAAGTAAACATTTTACAACACATTTTTAACAATTCAGAGCGGGTTACAAATTAGGATTTTCCCTTTTCCGAGAACAATTATATATATAAGTATACAAAATTCAAAATCGCTTTATGAAAAGGTTTTTTGTTGCAAAATATTCAGAGACAAATTTCAGTTAATCGATGTTGAATTTTCCAGCTGCATCTATGTTCGTATTCTAAATATTAATCTACTTTGTATCATAACAATCACTGAGTAACTATATATTCAGCAAAACAGCCCCATAACCATGATTTGTAAGCTTCATATATATGTCTTCAGCATCAAACACAAAATTGTCGCTGATTTTTGGCACAATATTTTTCTCAAAATTATGTAGCTCTAGCCGTCAAGCTATATATTTAATTTTAAATTTAGAATGTGAAAAAAATTTAAGATGTTTCTATTTATTATATTTATTATATCTCTTATTATTAAGATAAACAGAAATGTAAGATCATAATATTACAATTTACAAATAAAGCACTGCTCTACTACTACTAAATAAAAAAATAAATAAAAAATAAGCAAAAATCTTTCAATTATATAAGAAATCCGAATAGACAAAAAACGATATAAGCTTTAATAGGGATACTTTACGGTTTTTATATATCGAGACCTTAGAATCACGTGGTTCTAACTGTTCGAAGCACAGTTTCCAGAAAATCAGCATCAAAGTTTCACGCAATTGTAATTTATTTATTTTTTATGGAATTGGAATGTTATTTATTTAGCAATAATACTAACAATAACTTTATCTTATTTTGAAATATATTATCTTTTTTAATTAGTTTTTAATAATTTTAATTTTGCTATACTACTTTATTAAATTAAAATCACTTTACTACTACTTTAACTAAAATAAAATTACTTGAATAATGTAATGCACTAGACTTGATAAGTGGCTGCTCAAAATGTTGTATTTTTAAAAAGTTAGAGATTTGATTTTACATAAATTAAGAGGACAACACTGTGATTGTTTATTTAAAATATTCAATCAAGTTGTAACTGAAAAATCTTACATTATCTTACAAATCATTACATATTTAAATGTAAAACAAAGTCGTAGGTATCTGCAAAATGATTCAAAATATAAATATACAAAGTTGTAACTGCAAAAATTTTGTTAATACAACATTGTTGTTTCAAATTATTGCACTTTTGTACGACAGAAACAACTAGAAAATTTTTAAATCTAAGAAACGATTGAAGATACGACTTTGCAACTATTTTCATTAGAGAGATCATCCGTGAATTAGTAAAACTGCAGATATACCTTATTTTCCAAAAAAATGTCAGTTAGAACTCCGTGATTCTAAGGTCACGATATAAGAAGATTTGCTATATGTATGTAGGTACATATAATATATTGCATTAATGAAATAATATAATATGGTGGTTTAAGGCAAGGCATTCAAAATAAATTAGACTCCGCCTCTTTATTATATGTATATCAGTATTTTAAACTGTCGTCACATTATTTGAAAAAAAAATAAAATTTCTCATTACCCGTATGTATAATTGAATTATAAGTTCATTCGCATTCTTCAAAACTAGTTGAAAACGGAAACAAACTATTTAATAAGACTTAAAAAAACAAAAAAAATAAATATAATTATTTAAAACATTAGTAAAAAGAAAATTGAGATAATAAAATATTTGTTTGCAAAAAATGTCCAAAAATTTGATGCCTGATTCATCGTCTTCACCATCATTAAGGTTAGTTTTGTTTAATTTAATTTATTTTTTGCTAAATAATTATAATAGGTACCTACCTATAACTATATTTATATTTTAAATAAATTTTATTTTTATTAAAAATAGGTATATATACCTAATAAGCTACTAAAAAAAAAAAATAATAAAAAAAAAAATAAAACGAATGGAATAAATATGTATAGGTACATATAATTTAGTGAAAAAAGATACAAAACATTCTTATAGTTTAATTTTATTCATATAGGCATGTTGCATAATAATTATTAATTAGTGTCGATATTATATGCTCTGCATTAAATTTAAAAAGTGTGTTTGCAAATGGTTTACTTTACTGTTATTATTAACGAAAATACGAAAATAGTGTTATGGGAGCAATAAAAAAATTAATTTATATTTTACTAAAATTTCTATCTTTGATGATGACATTTATATTTTTCATATAATGTATATAGTAAATAGGTATAGATATACCTATATAGTAATAGAAATTTTTGTATCATGATAAATGACAATTTAAATGTAATAGAATTAATGGAAAACAAAAGAATAACAAAATTATTTACGGTAATGCTTTTTTATATGGTTCATTCACTCATCCATCGGTACATAAGTTATTAAAAAAAGCTCGTATAAGCTTCAATAAGAAACCTTCATCATCAGTATTGTCTTGTAAGCCCATCCGTGGGTCATAGGGCGAACAGAAGAAATCGTAGATAAGATTGATTTAGTGTATTGGATTTTCAAATTTCCAAATCGCGTATATTGAGCAATAGAACTCATATAAAATAGCATGTAATATATAAGAGTTTCAGAGTGGTAGAAATGTGAATCATGTAAATTTGCTGTGAAATATACAAAATTTCGCCATATGATTGACAGTGTTTTTAACTGACATTTTAATTTTTTTTAAATTTTTAAGCCTTCTTTAACCAAAACCGGGCATAAGAGGTACCGTCACGAGAAATAGGTGTATTTGGTTTCTACACTAACAATTTAGTAAAAATTAAAATGTGAAACAATTTTGAGTAACTCGGTCTTAGAAAAATAATTAAAACATTTTTTTACCACATCACTAGTTGATGAGATACCAAGATCTCTAATAGTCAAGTATTGTAAAAATGAGTTAGCTAAACCCATTATGGCATTAATTAATGCAGTAATTGACCAAGCTTGTATACCGAACGATCTAAAAATAAATAAAGTTATTCCCATTTAAAAGAAAACTGGGGAACGTCAGTAACTTCCGGCATATCTACAACCTCAACGTTCAACGAATCGATTGAGACATATACATGAGCAATGAGCTCACATATTATTTGGTAAAATATAAGCTTATCTTACTTATATATGTGTACTTCAATATATGGGTTTACTAAACAATCCAACAACAACAACTGCATTATTTGATGTGGTGTCTGGCATACAAACTGAGATATCTATAGAAAGAAAAAAGTTAGTTTTGTTTTCTTTTATTTAACTAAAACACTCGATACTGTAGACAGAAATATTCTATTAAGAATTTTATTTGAGTGCGGTGTAAGAGAAAAGGAATAACCGACAAACAGTGAATTAACCAAATATTAACTTTGGTATAATTCAAGGTAGTTGCTTGGGACCGCAAATTTACAATTATTGTTTCTGATTGAAAAAATGGTTTTTGTTAATTAAATTTATCTTTTATTATGCTAATTTACAATTTTTCTCAGAAGTTATAGCAGTCTGACACAAATTTTTGTTATCTATTTTGTACATTATTATTATATATTGGATATTTATCGATACACCAGATTTAATTATTTCATCTTTAGTCATTTTTGATTTGTAACTTTTATTGAATGATACTGTTTCTTGGTGTAGGTTTCCTCAGTATTTTTCATTCTCTCGCCTTCAATTTTTTACATATGCCTTTAGCTATCTCTGAATGACTTTCCATCAAACATAAAATTTCCAGCTATTTTTTTACCAGATATTTTTGATTTTTCTCAAAAATATAATTTTTAATTTAAATCTATATAGAATTTAAAAAAACCTTACACTTCTTTCATCTAAATTTTTCATTTTAATAATATGTGTTTCAAGAGCACTCTACGAAAATAATGATTAGCTTTAAAAGCTTACAAAAAAGGAAAATGTCATAAGTCATAACTAAAAGTGATAGACGGTAGCAAATTGTGATTTTCGTCCAAAAGATACCAGATTTAATTATTGATAGCTTGAAATTAAAAAAAAATTCCAATGTATCAAAAGCTAAACTTTGTTCTAAATTCAAATTGTTATGGATCATGTGATGTATAGGTAATTGGAATTTTTATATAAAATCTATAATTATATAATAGACAAGCATTTGAGGACCTGCGCAGTAGACACCTTTTCATTTTATCTCGGTTCGACTTAATGAACTCTTAATATATAAATAAGTTGTATAATAAAACAATAATGCGCACAGAGTTGAAATTTTTTTTTAATCATATATGGTCTTATTATTCACCAAATACGTTATGCATATGTGAGGTGAGTTCTTATTAAAATAAAAAACCAAATCAAACAAATCAGTTTTTATTATTTGCATCAATGAACCTATATGTACAATATATTATGTCAAATAATAACATTGTTGTGTTATCCATCTAAAATTAAAAAAATAAAAACAACAAAAAAAAATCGATCAAGAAATCATCAAGAATAAATTCTTCATTTTTAGTTTTTTTAAGTAACTGTTTCTAAATTTTGGTCATTTGTAGGAATTTGCAGGGGCATCTAGTAAAATATATAACAAACAAAAACATATAATAACTAAAACCTGAAATTTGACAAAGGTTGAAACGTTTAAAATTTTTTTCGTTATTATTTTTAAAAGTTTTGTTCTTGAAATGTGTATCCAAAAATAATTGAGAGTTGGTTATAAAATTAGAGTTATGTGACTTTCCCAGAATATGTAAGTATATCTGAATTAGGGGAAATTTAATATTAGGCTTCAAAATCAGGGATCATCCCTTCTTCCAGAATTTATATAAAAATATGTATATAGTATGTAAATTCATATTCAATTTTGGGTTTTGTTTAAGATATCGTCGTAGTTCGTGATTAAATAATTGTTTTTTTGATTTTTGTTTTTTGTTTTTATTTTTTTTTTGTATCTTTATTTTATTTTATTTGTTTGTATGTATAATGTTTTCATTATTTTATTTTTTTCAATTTAAGTTGTTCTTTTAATTACCAACTTAAAATGTGTAAATTATTAGCTAGATTCATCATTCGTCATTGCAATTTGTTTTTGCATAGAATGAATAAATATTTTTCAAAATTTTTTTTTCAAATTGAATGTTTAAAAATCTTCTGCACTGAGTTACGCTTGGAAGCTTAATTCGCGAGAAGTATTACAAAAGTTACTTACTGCAGTTAATTGAATAACTTTTAATAAAAAATCAGTAAATTTTTCTGTTGATACCTACTTGGTTAATTAGTTTCGTCCGTTAAAAAATAATATAAGATCTTTATTATGGGCTTATCAACCACGTGGGTTTTGTCAAGCCCTCTAAAAAATAATATAATCCTGTTTTTATCATAGATAAATTTCATTGTTTATAATGAATAATGAAAGAAAAATACGGGATCACTATATATATATATGTTATGTAGATAGAAAATATTAAATTCAAAAAAGGAAAAATTAAGTAAAAAAATTAATGTAGGTAGAATGTTTAAAATTAAATTTAATAAAAATTAAAGAAAATAATTAGAAAAAATCTCTATAGTAAATTATTATAACTTGGGAAAACTAACCCTTAAAGTAAGTATTTATTAAAAAAAATTGTTTCTCTTATACCATTTTTTTTTTGTATAAAACTAGGAATGTGACGAAGTAACAGACTTCTGAAGTAAATACCAGCGTATTGGCGCATTTTAAAAATATAATAAATCCATAATAATCCATTTAGTCTTTTGAGGACAACAAGGACATTTTGAAAACATTCTTGTTGTTGTATATATGATTTTTATATATAAACCGTTATATTTTATAATATTCCGTTCCTTTTCTAGTAAGATATCAATCTGAAAAATATTAGAACGTTTATTTGATGACGACAAGGTGTTACTGTTGTGGAGATGTTGTAGCTCAAAATTGTAATTTAAAAAAAATATATATATACCTATATATGTTTCTTCTTAAAAACCATATATTTTCAAGATTTCATTAGAAAAGTTTGTTTTTCTTCGATTACAAGTTTTATTAATAAAAAATTATCTGTTTTATAATATTTTTATATAAAAAAATAATGTTGAGCTTTTTACTTAGCTAGATCAACAAATATTTAAAGCTAAAGATAGGAGAAAAATCGGTGGTATAAAATTCCGGATAATAGCTAATATCTTTTCAACTCTACGATATAGACATAAAGTATATGTATGTATGAGTTATAGCAAAAAAATGCTTTTCCTACAATGTAAATACTGTAGAGGTTCTTTGGTAAAATTCTGGATAATTAATTGGCTTTTAAAGAAAGATACATTTTTGTTTTTTATTTCAATACTTCTCATCTTTGAACTACAATATATCCGCAACAAGAGCACCTATCATCATCAAATAAATATTTTTCAAACCTTTATCTTACTAGATAAATAAATATCCAATATATATATATATATATATATATCAAATAGACCAAACGATATAACGGTTATAAAACATTCAGCATTATAAAACAACAAGGATGTATTCAAATATCTGTTTCGTCCTTAAACGCTGGGTGGCGCAGTAGGTAGAGCCTGCCTTTCAACCGAAAGGTCGCAGGTTCGATTCCCGATGAAGCACAAAAAAGAAAATGCTTTATGGGTTTTTCGGTCTGGTCCAGTACCCTTTGTCATTGGGAAATAATAAATGACAAAAATAATTGAGAGCATAATCTGGGTAACAAATTAAATAAAATGAAACTATTCTATTTAAGAGGGCTTAGTTTTTGGCAATAGCAGTAGTTTTCCACATTAGATAGCCAGTAGATAAGCCAGTAATTTGTTAAATAAATACTCGAAATATTTAGATATTGTAGTGTAAAATTGCAGTATCGTACTTAATTAAACACGAAAAGATGATTCTACCTAAGTTACTGTAAGAGTGTAAAAAAAAGGGATAAGATGCCATTAATTAATAATATATATTTTTGGAAAGCTGAAAATATCAGGTATTCTTGAGATAGTCATTTAGTTTTACGCCGGTACAATTACGGTTTATTTCAGAATCCTCAACAAATAATTACTTATAAGTTGACTTAGGTTATACAAATTTATTTCTGTTTCGAATATTCGTTTAGGCAGAATTTTATCATTCGATGGTATATTTTGTATTATTTTACAGAAGAATTCATTTTTTTCCTGGAATCTTTCGGTACCTTCGATTGCTCTACCTACTGCGCCACCCAGCGTGTATAGGTATACATTTTGATCTACATTTAAATAGAAAGATTTTGCATAGGTATAAGATACAAGGTATTTATAAAATCCTAAACAACATAGGTTATAGCAATATCACAACTGTAGGGAGATTTACACATACAATTTTAATACTGGATATAAGAATTATGTTTGCAACGGTTTAAGTCTTAGAAGACGCTTACTTTCCATTGGTTTAAGTCTTAGAAGAAGTTAAAGAATTTAAGATAAATGTAGAATGAAAGAATGTAGAAAAACAATTTATATTTAAAATTTGCATTTAGAGAGAAAAAAAATATTTTTTAGTATTTTTGTCATGGGCTCAAGATTGTACATCCAATTACGATGTATAATATAAAAAATATAACAAACTTTGAAAGCCTACAAAAAAATGAATTAAAGAAACATTTACTACCACTATGTTACTTGAATCAAATTATTCAGTAGTGTAGTATATTAGCATTTCTCAACCCATGGGTCGCGAATGATTTAAAATGGGTCGTTTCTTATATACGTAAAAATAATACATATACCTACTTTTGCAAAATTAAAAATGTATCGTTTTTTTTACAAATAAAATTTTAACAAATTTTGGATCCAAATACGAAATGAATATCCGATATTGAGTGAAAATACGATAAAAAAAACTTCTTCCTTTTGCAACTACATATTTAGTAGAAACTGGATTTTCTGCATTAGTCGATACCAAAAATAAATACAGAAATCGACTTGAAGATGTGATGGGTGCTACTTTAAGAGTAGCATTAAGTAAATCTATTGAAGCAAGAATTAAAAAGCTGGTAAACGAATGTCAACAGCAAATAAGCTATTAAAAATAAATTTTTTTTTTAAATTAATACTTTTGCTTCATTTATTTTATATATGACATCTTAGTCATGTATGGGTCGAGTAATTTTATGGGTCGTAAGGTAAATAAAGCTTAGAAATACTCTATATACTATAGTATATCTCATATACACTATTTTTGTTTTTGGTCTGAGGACATGGATACCGTACATCTTTCCTTAGTTACCATAGACGTTACCTACCGTACTTGGTTTGCATGTAAGCTCATACCAACCGTATCATCAAATAAAGGATTGCATATAGTTTATGAAACTGTTACCTGAAGTAAATCCGAAAGAAATAAAGCCAAATGACATTTTCTTATACTTTATTTTAAATGGGTGTTGAGATAAAGTCAAAATTAAAATAAATAAGATTAAAAATTAGTTTATACTTTTTTGGCTCTATACCACATTTGAGATAAAGCCGAAGTCATGAACTTTTTATCATTTAAAATGAAATAAATAAAATATTATTAACAGATGATAATGATAAATTTGAATTTTAATTACGTACTTTAGATTTGGATTAAAATCAGGGAATTCCATTTTCCAGAATAGTGAAAGTCAATAGTGAAAGTCCTAACATAATTTTTTTGTTCGCTAAATTAAAGAAAATTTAATTCCCTTAAAAAAAAATTTTTCGAATTGCTATGCTGCGACCAGTGCTTCAGAAGTTATGAGCTATTTTGTTCCCACAAAAAATTTTAAATTTAAATTTTTTATTTTCATTTATTTTTAATACAGGCATTTTTATTTTATTCATAAAAAAAAAAAATTCAATTAATATGTAGCATCTTATTATGTGCATAGTTATTTTTAATTATTTTTCTTTACTTTTGTCAATGCCTATATATTATGTATACATTAATATTGTATATATATATAGTCATTGCTTTTTGTACTTGATTTGTTTTTTTTCTTATTAACATGCAAAAGCGAAACTGGATTTTTTTCTACTTGTTAGTGATAACTGAGAGTATAAAAATCTTATAAAATAAAATAAATAACTTTTAATAATAATATTTACGAATATTATGTATTAATTAAAAAAAACATTGATTTAATAAAATTTGTCTTTTGAATTTTGTTGAAGTTTTATCATTGAATGTAATGATGTAATCCAAGAACAATGCTTTCGCAATAATAATATGATGATAAACAAATTTTAGAACCTGTACCTGAATAGTTATTAATATTATCAGAATTGCCTTTTTAATTTTCTAATTGTTAGTAACCAAACCTAAATTTGGAATTGCACCTTTGTGCAATGTTCTCTTTCATATTAAATCAATCAAAATAAACATCCTAATATATAATATACCTATTTTACAGTTTGCTTTTGATTATTTTGTTGTTTTTTCTGATTTTATTTTTTTTATCTATGCATATTATATAGGTCCTATTTATATTTTTAAAATATTTTGTTAGATAAGCTATATATGAAGGCCCTTAATTTGATTCTCAAATTTTTTTAAAACCAAGACAAAAATATAAGAATAAAAAAGTTTGAAAAAAAAAACCAAATAAATTCCTTGGTTGCTTATTTTATTATTAATTTTACTCAAAGCAAAATAGTGGAGAAAAATATAGTTTTTAGTATATACCTACAGTAAGTTAATAGTAATTAGTAAATAGAATTATTATTGAGAGTTGCATTGTTAAGAATTCTAATGGTGTCTTAACGGCGCGGCACGTCCATTATATTATGAATGAATGAACAATTGAGAATTGAGAAAATAAACCATAATTTAATTTAATTTATAGAATATGCTGTAGAGGGGCTCTATAGGCGAAACATTATAAAAATTGATGATGGTGTAATAACCGAAATCGATTAAGAATATTTAATAAAATTGTGAAACAGACCTAGAGTTTTAATATTTATTTAATTTCAAATTTTATTTCATTGGATTATGGAAGTAAATGTTGACGTAGCGTTATGATGACATATTCATTTTTTGAATCAATAATTAAAGTAGTAATGTGTGAGACATATTGCGTAATTAAGAGATAACGAAAAATTACAGTTAGCTTAAAGAATCTAACTTTTGTTACATAATATAATAGTATAATACCCTCTTTCTCGAAATTATTTGAAGTTAGGTAGATATATTATTTAACTATGGTATACTTATTCTCAACAAGTTAAACTTCTTTAATAGCAAGGGCAGGTAGGTATAACTTTATTTTTATTATGTTATAAATTTATTTATATGAATTAAGATCAAAACCTTTTTGATTAAATAATAACCTCTACAATACACTGGTGTATAATTTTTTAAACTGCACTCAGTGGCATTGTAGGTATTATACTAGTAAATAATAATAATTTATTTTCAAATTAATTGAAAAATTTTGAAAAGGATAAAAAACCTGTTTTAAGATCATATTATATATAAAAAATAAAAAAATTACGCTGACGACATGAAAATTTTAGTTTTAATTTAAGTTCTAATTTAGATATTAGTTCAAGTACGAATCATTTTCTCTTTAAAAAGACTTAATCAATTTTATGAAATGGTGTCGTTTAATTATAATGGTTTTATGAAATGGTGTAAGTAAAACGTTGATAAATGCGCCATCACATCGTTTACTCGCTCTACTACACTATATTATTAATTGTTTTAATGATTCCTGTTGGATATTCAAAAACTTATTGCTAATTGTAATAATATTTAATTAAATGCTTAATTATTTTATACACATATGTATTGATTTCAATTTAAAATTTTGTAAAAACATTTATAAAAAAACAAATTAAGTAATTTATATTTATTTTAAAAAACTAAAAACTAACTTAATACTAGAATCTTAACACTAAAGACTGATGAGAAAATAACGATAGCCGACATTCCCCTATCAACCTATTGTATCCCTAAGGATGATTTATCTCTACACCGAACCACCAATAGTTTTTGTTACAAATTTGATCTTTTGTAGTTAAATTTTTGACAAATTGTAGGTTTCCGTTATTTTCATTTGGAATAAATGTAATTTTAGTATTATTTGCTCTTCTGCTTATATGATATATAATAGGGACATTACAATCAGGTTGTATGTGCCCATAGATATATAAAATATAGATTGGCAGTTAGAATAAAAATTTTGAGCCACTTTTGGTCAGCTGTTTTTGAAAAATCTGAGTTCAAATAATTTAGTTTCCCTTGAAAATGGAAATTTCGCACTAATGTAATATGAAATGTTAAATAGGTATTATAATTTGCCAGAATTATTAAGTTTCTATAATGCCAAATAGACAAGGGAACATATATTAATTGCTTTAATATCATATTATTATCTGAAATAAAATAAAAAAAAATAACCAATAAAATTAAAACATGGCTTTTAATTAATAGTCTGTATAAAAGCTGAAATATTGAAACTTGTGTAAAGTGGAGATTTAGATTTTAGAAAGAAGATTTTTGCAATTAATTATCAATATCAAAGTCTTTGATGCTCACGTTGTTACAGTCTTGCGATCAAACTTATTTTCTATAGAAAATTATTACATAACAACCTTATTTTCATAAATTTTAGCATAATGGCGTCAGTTATAAAAAATAAGAAAATTATCGAATATATTTTAAGAACGCAAAAGTTTAATTATAAGGTTTTAGTCACCGAAACTACAAAAAGCTACTAAATGAATTGATAAAACAATAAAAAATCAAAAAAAGGTGTAAAATCAAAAATGTTAAAACAAAATGAATATAATACCCAGTTAACGAAAACAGTTAAAATTATGATTTTCAAAAATATAACAAAAATAAAATCATCTGAAGTTGGCTTGCATAGTTTTCTGTAGACCCACGACCACTGAATAAATAAATAAATAAAAATTAAATCTTTTAAAAAAAATTGATATACATAATATATGGAACAATAGCACGCCAATCGAAATTCGGTTCAAAATTTTTAGAACTTTCATAAATGATGCAATAAAACTGGACTTTTATTTATATTAATATGTTATGGTTAAACTTTTTAAATAATTAGAAAAGAGTATATTATGTCAACTTAGATTTCAATAATTTTTTTTATAATTGCGTTCATCTCTTGCTTACTATCCATTTCCCCCTAAAAACTATCCTATCCTTTAAATATCTACATCAATAATTTGGTATAAAGGAATCCTTCCCTAATAGTGTTTCGACAGTGTGTATGTGAAAGTTAAAAAAAAATAATGGGATCCCGATGCAGTTACCAGATGACAATGATTTGATAGTTCTGTTTACAATATTACTGATATTAATTGCTTTATAACGGATATTTGCATTATATAAACATATATAATATCTACTTATAACATTGTTGTTGGTGGTTCAACTTAATAATTATATGGTAATGGATGAGACATATTACATAATGAAGAGATAGGATGGAATATTTCTATTAAATTGAAGGATGTAACTTTTTGTCACATATAGTGTAATAGTATAACATCATCTTTCTGGAAATTAGTTTTTTTTTATTTTTATTTTTATTTATTTAAAAAAATCTCAAAAGGAGCTTAAAAAGCTCGTACAGAGTTCATTTAAATTTGTCTTTTTATTCATATTATCAAAAATTAACACGAGTTTAATGATTAATGTATAGTAAAGTTAAGAAAAAAAAAATTAATTATTGAAAAAAAAGATATATTTTGAAAAAGTGCAAAAGAAATAAAAGAGTTATCACGTCGAATAAAAAAAAAAGAAAAAAGAATATTAAGTTATGTTAAATTACTATTATTAAACATCAAATTTAATTAATGCACGACTTAAGTATATCTTCTAAAATTGTTTTATGAATATCCATTTATATAAAAAGTTTTAATTTTATTTTTCAAATTTTTATATGTTAAATTATGAAGATCTGGAAATCTGCTCAACATATCGTTGTACTTTTGTATACTTGAACTTACCTTCAAGACGATTTAAGTGCAAAGAAACTTCATATCTTAAATAACTAGAATTTCTTGTATTATAACTACGAATTTGATGATTTGCAACTAGATCCATATTAGATTTGATTTTATTATTTTGTATATTGTGGATATGTAGAATTTGAACCATGTCTCGATGATCAGCGAGTTTTAATATATTCAATCGATTGTGAATTTGATTAGTAGATGTTCTAATTGGTATACCGAACAGATTTTTTATAGCTTTGTTCTGTATTTTCTGTAATGTTTCAATATTTTTGTTGTAAGTATTTCCCCATATATTTATGGCATAACTAATCACACTGTGAAACAAGCTGTAAAAGACTTGCGTTTTCATTTCAATAGGAACTCTAAAACCATTTTTTTTAAAAACACCTGCAATTCTTCAAGTTCTTTTAATTAAATTTATTGTTTGTTCATTCCAGTTTAACTCATCATCGATAATGATACCTAAGTATTTATATGTGTGAACTTTTTCAATGGAATTGTTGTTGTATTTTACTGAAATATTACTATGTTTGCATTTCATAATCATGTATTTGGTTTTCTTCGTATTAACAGAAAGTTTGTGTTGTTCATCCAGTTTAAAATAATTACCATGTTTGATGTCTTCATTCACTTTACATTCTAGCTCCTCGATATCTTCAGTTTCATAGATAACAACAATGTCGTCGGCGTACATATACTCGTTACCATGCAGCTTCAATTTAGAGAAACTACTAACATAGCACGAAAACAATACTGGACCAAGTGAGCTTCCTGGAATCACACCAGATTCAATATTCAAAATTTTACTTTTAATATCCTCACACTCTGCAAATTGCTTTCGGTTTTCAAAATAGTTCCGAAACCATTTGTGTTCATTACCTCTAACTCCGCATTCGAAGAGAATTCTAAGGAGAGTTTTCCTGTCAACTGTGTCAAATGCTTTCGTTAGATCGAAAAACACAACACAGACTTTCTTCTTTTTAGTAATTGCAGATTGCACTCGAGCTATTACATCAAATAAGGCGGTAGAAGTATTTGATTTTTTTGTAAACCCATAATGTGATTCAGCCTATCCCAGTGCATTATCTCTTAGATTCGCTGATAGTTCATAGAGAACAACATACGTCTCTATTAGTTTACTAAAAGTTGAGGCAATTGAAATGGGTCTGAAGTTATTAATGTCATCTTTATTACCATCTCTTTTGTATATTGGCACGACTTATTTATTTATCTGGGATGCAGCATTCATCAATGCAGGAATTTATAAGTGACATGATGATTGGTACAACCAGATAACTTTTACATTCTTTTACCAATGAAGTTAGAATTTTATCAAATCCAGAACTATGATTAATGGAATAAAAGTCGAGTTTCCTTTCACTAATCATTTGTATTTATTTTGCAAATATCGATATTTCGGAAGCAACTTACTTCCTTCATCAGTGCTTTGCGACTAATTAATATTTACACTAATCCTTACATATAATTATATAATTTGAACCCTTAATAATATGCTCATTTTGTTAACAATAGTAATTCCTTAATAGTGCTACCTAATCTACAGTGTTTTATTTATTAAATTTTTTGTATAATTATTATTTATTGCATTTAAACTAGTCTTACGCAATAACCTTATTCTAGTATTTATGATCTTAATGACCTGAACCTGATTTTTAATTTTAAAGTAATCTATATAATGGTGAGAATCCACTACCTACATCATTATTAAGTCTGTTGTTAACAGGTTCTCTAGATATTGCCAGGCTTTCATACATATCTAGTTTATTATTTTTGTTTACCTCTTTTATTAATTTTAAACTATTCTTATTTATATGATGTTCTTCTTCAACTATATGTTGCGCTACAGCTGACCTAAAATTCGTGTAGTTTCTTTTCCTCGCCAATTGTGCTTCCCTCATATGTTCCTGGAATCTAACTGTAATTAGCCTCTTGGATTGTCCTATGTAAGTTTTTGTGCAATCTTGGCATGATATTTTGTATATACCACTTACTTCTTCTATGCTTTTCTTATCTTTAGCAGATCCTAACAGATTACATAATTTGAGATTTCTGCTAGTAGTGACTACATTTAAGTTGTATTTCTTAAATATATTGCTAAATTTTTTTGTGTATGCGGAATGTGTTACTCCATATCTGAGTTAGGTAGTGGTGGCTGTCGGCAATACATCGACACACTTAGACCAGTGAGGTTCATTGTAATAAACTTCACTACACCTGGTTATCAGTGGCATTGCATTATACTTAGTAACCATAAAATATACTTACTCATTACTTCATTAATTTTAATTTATTTTTTATTTGAACTAATTCATTAATATAACTACAATATTATATTTTAATTATATATATTATATGTAAGCATTGTATTAGAATGTTTTCTTTTTAATTTCTAGTCAATTTACTATTCACAACCTGGAAGAAAGTTTGCTTTCCTCGGAGTTTAATACTTCGAATTATCCAGATCAATCAAATATTTATAATAACAATAAGCAAAACTTAGATATACTTGACACCAATTTGAAGCAGTCACCACAACAGTATTTAGTTCCACATGGTATTGATATTTTAATATAAATTTATTATTAATTAAGAATACAAAATTTGTTATACTTAATTATTTTAGAAAATTCGGGTTGTTCATCAGGACCTTTTATACAACAAGTATTTCAGCATTGTCCTGCAGCAATTTGTGACAAATCTTTAAAATATCAGCCTAACCCTAGAGAAAGAAAGCGAATGCAGAGGTTAGTCAAACAAGTCAAACTAAAATTTTCAGTTTTTTGTTTTGTTTTACATTTTTATAATTTTTTTTTATATTTTTTTTTTATTTAAATTTTATGCGAAATAAATATTGTGTTAATATTTTTTAATATTGTTTTTGTTTGTTAAGTTAAAAAGATTACATTAATATGAAAATTAATGTTTTAGACATTTTAAATTAAATTAAATCTTTGAAAATTGGTACGTAGTACATTTTGAGCACACTTTAAGCATAGATAGGTTATTTTATTTATATAGCTTTTTTTGTAGATTTTTCGTTTCCTATACAAAAATTTTCTACTTTGTCTAATAGTTTTTTTCTATTAACGCACATTGATAACGAAAATTTATTAACTGGGTAAGAACAAATATATAATGACCTGGTCCAGTACCTTTTGTCATTGAGTTAAGTTAAAATAAATGATAAAAATTATAGTTGAGAGTTTTGAAAATAAAAAAAAAAAATAAACAAATCTCCGATCTCAACAATTTGTCAAGATTTGTCCACAATAATTTCTATGTCAATTTTGTCACAAAATTGTTATAATTGTCGAACAAATTGTGGCACAAAATTTCAAATATCTTTGCTTCCTTCAATTTTGCAATTTTGCCCATGGCTTATTAGTGCGTGGGCTTTTTCTACAATGAGGCTTTTATAAATTATAATTTACAAAATTGGCATTACAATTTTGTCACCTGTAAATTTTTATATAAAAAAGTGTCAGAAAATTGCAACAATTTGATCAAATCCCTATGAAATAGGCTACTGGTCAACAGAATTTTTAACTTATGATAAATGCATTCATATTTCTGTCCAGTCTTAAGTTTTTAAATGTTAAATTTTTTTGTTGTCAGGTTTCCGTTCACTAATAATTTTTAATATTTGATATTAACTGTATATATTAATTCATTTCTTCCCTTTTTATATCCTAAATATATCCTAATATCTTAAATGAAATAAGCAACTCGAATGATTGAAGGAAAAAAGTAAAAAGTTACAGCACTCTAGCTTCAATATGTATGAATGAAAACTATTTCACTTTTAGAGGCGAATATTATAAAACTACAAGAGGAACTGCTATGGGTAACCCACTTTCGCCAGTTTTAAGTGAAATATTCATGAGTCATATTGAAGACAGAATAGAGGAAGAGGGACTTATGCCGAGAATTTGGATGCGGTACGTAGATGATATCATCGCAGTAGTCTCAAAGGATAAAATTGAAACTATATTAGATAAACTCAACAAAGTACATGGAAATATAAAATTCACTATGGAAGGAAAAAAACAAGACTTGACATAAAAATAATAAATAATGATGGAACCATAGAATTTGATATCTACAGAAAAGACACTACTACCCAACGAACCAACCCCACTGAGTCAAATCACCCACATGGACAAAAAATGGCAGCATACCATACGATGGTCAACAGTTTGGTAACTATACCATTACCAAAGGCTAACTTTGAAAAGGAAAGGCACTACATAAAAGACACGGCTAGGAAAAATGGATATAATGAAGAAATCATAAACCTAATGATAAGAAAGAAACTGCATCGCATCCTAGAAGGATTAGCGTAACGCACTCAACATTCACCGATAAGTTTAAGAAAATGTTCAAGAAACACAATCTGGAACTAGTAACAACTAGCAGAAGTCAAAAAATGAGCAGTATACTTGGATGAGCAAAGGATAAAAAGGAGATGGAAGAAGTCAACGGCATCTATAAAATATCATGCCACAACTGTTCAAAAGTATATATAGGGCAAACGGTTAATTACGGTGAGATTCCAAGAACATTTAAGGGAAGCCGAATTAGCAAGAATAAGAGGTACTACGAATTTTAGGTCGGTAATTGCTAAACACATAATTGAGGTACACCATAAAATTGATAAAACCAATTTATCATAAAATAATCAAACTACACACATATGAGAGTTTAGTAATTTCGAGAGTACAGGTAGATGACAGATTGAATAATGATTTAGGGAATGGATATTCACCGCTATTTAAATTAATAAAATAATTTGAAAAAGTACAGGTAAAATAGATATCTAGTATGGAGGGAATAGGATATAAAAAGGGAAAAAATTAATTAATATATACAGTTAGTCACAAGCACTGATGAAGGAAGTATGTTGCTTCCGAAATATCGATATTTGCAATCAAATATTAAAAATTATTGGTGAACGGAAACCTGACAACAATTAAATTATCACTAAAAATAATAATAAAAATCCGATTAAAAAATATAAAAAAAAAAAAAAGTTAAATTTTTGCTAACGAAGACTTACAGATATTGTTTGTTAATTTATATCATCTAGTAATTATGAAATTGGTTCGAGTTGAACAAACTTTCATAGTCAAAGTGAGTTTAAAAATAGTTGGGATTATAGATAATATCGAGAAATTATATAGGTACGAGTCTAAAATACATCGAGAAGCTGTTTAAATTGAGTGAAAAAACAAGCACGACAGATGGAAATTACGTTTTATTATTCTAATTATTAGGCTATAAGGTCAGTTGGAAAAATCGCTGTACATTTAATTTGAATATAAAAAATTATTAAATTTATTCAATGTTATGAATTTTATTTAATAAATGTTAATCAAAAATATTAAATATTGGACACGGACCCTTAATTGGGTTGGTTTTTGTGTAATACTATTCTATGCCAAGGGAATTCATAATTGTAATCATGCTCATATGAAGTTTTATTCATTTTATTCATTTATTTTTTCTTTTATAATTTCATCTTTTAACTATTTTTTTTGTTATTAATTGTTATTGTTTAAATAATACATTTTTAAGCTTTAATAAATATTTCTTAAAATTTAGCAATATAAATTCAGCCTTTGACGAACTTCGGATTCACGTTCCTACATTTCCTTATGAGAAACGTTTAAGTAAGATCGATACATTGAGGTTAGCTATCGCGTATATTGCTCTACTACGGGAGGTGCTCGAAGTAGAATACGACCCACTAACATATGTAGAAAAATGTTTAAAAGGAGAAATTAAAGCTGACCATGCACATTGGAATACAAGCGGTAATATAAAATTAAAATTATGTAGAATAAAACTTACATTAATTAATTCTTTCAATTTTTTGTAGATTTAACTGCTCGTTTATCATGGATAAACTGGGAAAATTTAGGTGTATTTCGTGGTCGTAGATCATTATTTACATCTTTAACTTTGTCTGCTGAACCATGGGGAAACTATGATCATTCAACATAAAATGTTTCGTGCTAATTTCTATATATACAATTGTGTATTTTAAAATTGTGAAGTATATTATATTGTTATTCACATTATTTATTTTATTAAACTTAATTTATAATATCGAAACTAATCACGTATAACATTTTCGTTCAATTCATGTTAAAACCATTTGGCTTTAAAAAAAATATCTTGTTTCATATTTCTATGGTTAAAAAATAAATTTTACTAGAAAACTTGCAAGCAATTTGAATCAGTCATTCCTTTTTTTATTTCATTTGTTTAAAAATATTTCTCCAATATACATAATTCAATATAATAATATTTACAATGAATTAAACATAAATGGGTACGTAAGTATTTTCCTATAAACGATCCAAAACTATTATTAAATAAAAGTTGGATTTCGTTTCCCTATAATAGTTTTGGTTTGATCTGCATAATATCAAAGAAGTATGTTCTTACGAATACTAATTATATGTTTGTACCTTCTTGACAGTAACTTAGGTTGAATCACCTTTTCGTGCTTAATTAAGTACGGCACTGCAATTTTACACTACTATATCTACAATATTTCGAGTATAACAAATTACTGGCTTATCTATACTCATTAAATGTGGAAAACTATTGCTATTGTCAGGAACTAAGCCTTCTTAAATAGTGTAGTTACATTTTATTTAAGTCGTTAAGGTTATACTCTTAATTATTTTTTGTCATTTATTATATCCCAATAACAAAAGGTAATATACCAGGTCGAAAAACCAATAAAGCATTCTTTTGCTTGATCGGGAATCGAACCTGGGACCTTTGGGTTGAAAGGCAGGCGCTCTAGCTACTGCGTCATCCAACGTGTAACTAACTTTGCGTGTTCTTTGATAATATTATGTACTTATTTCATCAGCACTTCTTGTGATCGGAGATTTGACTTAAACTATATAAATTTAACCGAAAATGAATTGGAAAGTCTTAAAATAATTGATGTGGCAACAGAATGTATAAAATCAAAGTAACCAATAAATAATACTTTTACAATGAATATTCTTATAAGTTTGAAATTATAGATGTGATTGGGAAATACGATATTAATTTTTATAAAGTCATGAAAGTAGAAATTATGGTACTCCTTAATGCAAAATATACTGTTGTAGATTATCTTGGAAATCATTCAATTGATATTGATTCCATACAACCGTGCAAACTGTTTTTAAACTTTCTACGAATTATTGAGGTTGTTAACTAAGCAAAGAAATGCATATGCAAAACAGTATAATAAAAATAATTAAATTCAAGCAGTCTCAAGAAAAAAATCAAAGAACTCCAAATATAGAAGTTGTTTATTACAAATACTGGAATAAAAAAAACACATACTGAAATATTAGTAATACAGTAACAATCTTTTACTTCGTTGACTTCCAGTTATTTTCATTATTATTTGAAATTAATTAAAAAATAAAATGTATATGGATAGGATATGATGCTAGTTAAAAGGTAAAGCTTCTGCACAGTAGATGTATGTATATTTATATTTAAACTATAGTTAATATACAAAAAACTGATTGTGTGTGATTGTTACGCCAAAACTCTGTACAAAGTAGTTAAAATGTTCATCCAGTAGTCTTGTCAATTAAAAAAAATTTCGGAAGCGTTGGCATTAGTAATTTGCACTCTAAGCCGCCTGAAATATTAAAATATTATCATTTAATCTTCGACGCCAAGTGAAGACGTAGATATAAAGGAAAAATCGATTTTTCACTCTAAACTATGTATGGTGAATACAACGCCCCAAGACTGACCACGCTCCCAGACATAAAGATCATTTTACATTATCTTAACTGGAAAAATGATTATGCAAGGGACCAAATCATTTCAAACTTAATTAAAAAATCAAATTCGAATTACAGCTCAAATAACCTTGACTACACAAATATTTATGAAAATATTCAATATTAAAAATATTCTGGAAATTGGTCTATGTTTCTAATTGAACGAAAAATAATTGACTTTGAAGTTTCTTTGAAGACAACTTGTAAGTTTGGTAAAAAACCAGGCCTTCTGCTAAAATTTTGTAGGAAAAGAGATTCACAATAATTCACATAGGAACGATTTAGACGAAATATCGAATGCAATAGACAAGTCTGTTTTGTCTGTTTTGTAATTGAATTAACGAAAAAGCTTGCGTCAAACTTTTTTAAAGTTAAAGTTACAAGTTACGCCAGCATTGGAGAATGGCATTAAAAAAATTAATTGTTTTTAATTGTTTTGACATGACAGACTACATACAATACTACATGTTTTAATCATTATGAAGAATTGTTCTAATTGTTGTTGTTATTTTGAATTATCAATAGAAAAATTTAATAAGTTATAAAAAACGTGTTGGTATTGATAAAAATGGAAGAAGAAAAAATAGATATAAAAAAAAATATATTATTAATTAGATTACTATGCTATATTAGCAAAAATTAAGATAACAGTATTACAAAAATTACAAAAACACAATCTTTTAAAATTAAAAATATTGCTGATATGAAGACGTAAATTTTGAATGACGTGAAATGGTCAAACTTGATCAAACTTAAATACGATATTTCGAATTCTTTTTTTTCTATTAGATGTCTCTATTCAAAAGGTAATAAAGTTAAATACGATAGAATGAGAATCCATGCATAGTACACAGTACTCACCTAAAAATTAATGCTACAGCAAACTGTCAAATTATTTTGTTATATATTCCTTACGTAAATTTGACAGTGCTAAAGAAATTTTGAAAGTAAGATTATATCAGCTGTTCTTATAGAAAAGTTCATGTTAATTAAAATTAAAAATAGCTCCAAATAATTTAATAATTTCATAAATTTTCGATACTATTACTGCCATTTGTTCGAAAATAGAATAACATACCTCATTGTACCACAAATTATTGTACTTTTAAAATGAGTACCACAAATGATTATATATACATGTATACATATAGTCATTGTAGTGCCACTTTAGTAGAAATAGAAAAGTAATATTTTTACTTGAGCATTCCTTGAGTTTTTTCTTACGTTTATTTCCAAATGAAAAGATATTTCTTTAATGCTACACCGGCGAATGTAACGCCGTGAGTAGGTATTATAATATTACATTAAATGTGAGTACACTTAATTTTGTTTTTTTTTAGTTTCCGGAGAAATCATGTTATATCAAAGAGCAAAAGCTATTTTAAATTATATATTTTTAATATTAGGAATTAGGACCCTTTGGCCAGCGATGCGGATCGGGTACAGCTAGCACATTATTATTTGATCAATGAGAAACAATAAATGTTGAATTGAAATTACAAATAGACGTGTTGTAGTAAATATTTTAAATAAAAACACAATGTGATTTTTGTACTGAAACTATTTCAGTATAGGTGTGTATATATTTAACAACTACTATGAAACAATATACTAATATGAAAATAACTTTTAAAGAATCAAAACTTGTGTAGTCCTTATGTAAATATTGTTAATAGCATTATTCTCTTGTAGTTATTTCTTGGAAACACAGCAGAAATTATCCCTGCTTCTAAAACAAAACAATTCTAAATTTGTAGCAATAAAGCTGCTCCAGCCAATGTCCATTTTGAAGGTTTATCTTTCGTCTTTAAATTAAATGTCCATATATAAGTTGGCCCTCTTGTTCGAGTTTTATATACTGGGCATTCATACATATTCCTTAAATCTTGTTTATCCTGTGTAATAGCCTGAAAAAAAATTACAATTATATATTTTTATAGAATTATTGCGGTCGAAAGCCGTCTGACAAGAGGTTCAATTGTGTCATACGGCTATGCCAAAAAGATAATAACTACATACACGGCAAGGCGCACATCCGTCAAACAGTCTGGAATTCTTCTAATCGATTTGGCAGAACTCACAATATTAATGCAAATATCCTCGCACCCATAAAAATAAAATCCCGTGCAGTAGGTGTCAAACTCACACAAGTACGCCTATAAGCTACACTTTCACAACCCACAAACACCTATATCCAAGATCCTCACTCCTTACATGTATTCATTGTTCTGAAAACCTAACCATAAAATAGAGTCTCACAGAATGCGCATCCGACACTCCAATCATAACCCATTACAATTTGACACCACTACAAGCGCTTCTAATCCTAAACAAAGACCATATCTCTCTAATTAAATCCCTGGTCACATATCCCTTGTCATATTAGCAATCCAATATACAAAAACACAAAACATCATTATATTTAACAAAAAAACACAAATTATTATTATTTAATGTATATTTAATTAGTATTGTTCATTTTCACTTAGTTAAGATTCGAAATTTTTAGAATAAGACCTTCGAAGAAATGTTTATTTAATTCAATTTTTTAAAATAAGATTTTGATTTAGTATGACAATGTTTTATTTAAAAGTTTATAAGCTATAGATCTTAAGTGTTATACGGTTAGATTTAAATTAAATGGATTCAATTTATGTATTTGTTAAAAAGGCCCACATCCCGAAAGGGAAAATGATCTGAAGTTGATCTGCAGATTTATTTGCAAGTGTGCTGAAATAAATAAATAAATATAGACTAAAAAGCTATAGACTAAATATATATTATAGACTAAAAAGCTAAGTCTAGCTTAAGACCGCCCTTCTGATTATTAGTTTATTGTGTTTTTAACATATACTCCTTCTCCTTATATACATATATTTTTATTCATTTTGTAATTGTATATATCCACCAAAATTCTTGTCTTCATTGGTTTTTAACTTATAATTTGAGGAGATAATCTGTGGCTTATAATGTGCTAGGTGATGTGTTAGGTTAGGTGAGGTATTTTATTTGATATTAATTTACCTTTGGGTTTATAAATTGATTTGATTCATTACATAACAACTTGTTAATTTTTTCAAACACATGTATCTCTATTCGAGGGGACTATTCTCTTTCGTCTGTTACTACAATAGTAATTAATTTCTATATTAATATGTTCCTTATAAGAGTATTATGGAAAACCAATAGACTTTTTATGAATAATACACCTTTAGACTAGTGTAATCCATTATGATACACTATTCATGGCTTGAGAAGTTAGATTGGATTGGATTTGAAATTTTTTAAATAATTAACATTTTTACATTTTGGTTTTGGTATAATTTCGAACATGGTATTTTGGTAATTTTTTTTGCAAATTTGACAAATGAAAATCAATTTCATCTTAACCTAAGTTATAGGCATCTTTTATTTTGATCACTATCGTATCAGGCAGATTCGTATTTCATTTTGACTATCGATACGGGTATGTAATAAGTCAAGATACGAATTTCAATATGAAAATAATTCTGTTTATGCACATATACGATTGATACTTACTCTTATGTTGATCACAGGCATTGATGGATAGAGTTCCTTAAGCCGAGATTCCATTATAATTCCTGAAAATGAAATTATTTATGTAATATATTAATACTTAATTATTAGGGTCTGTAAAACTTTTCACAAAGCAAAAAACATTGACTGGAGTCCAAAAATTTAAATGTGAAGCTTTTTTAAAATATTACCGCAAAAAATTACCGATTAAGAAATAAAAAAAATTAAAAACTACTAATAAATAGAAACATAGAAAATAGAAAATATAAATATTCAAGTTCAAAACTATAGGGAATAATATATAGGAAAAATAGCTAATAGCTATTTAATTTAAAGCTTTTTCAAATTAGAAGTATTTTTTAAAGTCATTATCTGTGTTCACATTGTAGTGCAATAATCTTCTACAATAATATTCTTCCTCTTTCGCACTTATGCGTTTTTTTCTGGAAAAAGCTTTAAAAAGAAAAATAAACAAAAAAAACGACGAAAAAGTTGGTGCAAAATTTTAAAAAAATTTGAACCAAAATTTAGATGCCTCACCAATTGTATTTTTTTTTTGTATATGAAATCATTTTCATATTAAAAATTTAAGCAAAAATATCAAATCGACTGGAACAAAGCGAAATAAACAAAATCATTCATAATTTTGTTCAATACAGATTTTAACTATGTTAAATTTTATATTACATATATGAATATTAAATTATTATTATAATTATTATATATTATCTTATGGCATTTATTTCAATTTTTTTATAAAAATATTTTAAAAACAAAATATTTTTGCCTATGTAACCATTTTATATGTATATATTTGCCTGATTACGATTTTTTAAATGCATAAGCTAAGAGAACTAAATTTTAAAATAACAATATTAAAGAAGCCATTTTAAATATGAAACCAAGCCATTTTTCGTTAATAATTTTATAAATGAATAAATATTTAATTATTTTTCAATTGAAATTAAATAAATTTTATAATATCAATATTATAATAACAACAATGAACCAACAACAATCTAACAAACAAATTGTTAGATCAACATGTTCGAATAACGTGTAAAAATACCGTCAAAGTTTCTTTCATTTAAAAATGTAAAATCGACTGAATTTATGTTCGAAAAAGCTATGAATGTTGTTAAAATTATTTATGTGGTGTAATTTAAACTTCATAAATCGATCACGATTCAACGTGCTTCATTTGGTGAACTCCATTACGATTATTACTTTCATATGATAAAGTGGTAAATCAGTAATTGTTATTTTTGTTAAAAGAGCATAAAAGTGTATTTATTAAGAGTTTGTATTTTTAAAAATAAATGAATATTATTAAAATAAAAATATATTAAAACATAAATTAAAACTAAGTATATTTGAATTGAAAAAGAGACTGATGTAAATAGTGTTTTATATAAGTGTTATTGATCAGTAACAAAAAATACATTCATATACCGGTTGGAGTATTATAATCTATGAACGAAGAATATTATATTATTACAACTGAAAGTACGACCAAACTTGAATTATCCTGAATACCTACAGCTTTTGCGGATGACACTGCTTTTTCATACAACATTTGGTATCATTTTCCTGATTCTCCTAAATTTCCTTTATTTCCTATGCAGTCTCTAAACTCTTTTGTCCTCTCTTAGCCTTGTAGTATGTATTTCTTGTTTTAAGATTGAAAGTGTAGATACGTTTAGGTACTTGGGTGTTTTACTTAATAATAAACTGAATTGGTCTGCACATACTTGCTATTTAAATAATTATTTTAAAAATGTTTTGCGAAACATTTACCACTTAAATCTGCATTGTTCTTTGAAAGTTTTGCTAATGGTGTATTTTGCTCTATTCAGTTGTAAACTGCAATATGGAATTAGTTGTTTGGGGTGGTTCTTATTTTAATAAAATTCAACCTCTTCTCATCGCTCAAAAACACTGTAGATAATTTTTTAAAAAAATAGACTAATGCCGAGTTTTCCTTTATTTAAAAAGTTGGATATTCTACCACTTAGACATTTATATCTGTTTAAAAGGTTGAAATTCTTTTTCAATAGGTCGGGCTATCTCGCTCACCGATTTATAACTAGATATCTTCTTAGAATTAATAATTTATATCTTGTAAATGTTCCAAGAGCCCGTACCTCTCATTTTTGCAACTTTTATGATTGTATAGCTCCAAAAATTTTTAATATGTTACCTTATTTCTTAAGATCGGACAGATCACCTGTTTCATTTTGCAAAAATCTTGGATTTTGGCTTTTTGAACTGGATCATCTTCAAATTGAATCTGTTTTTAATACGATTTAGTTTTAACTTCAATTTTGTTTTTTTCTAACTATAATTTTTTCAATTTTCTTTCAGAATTCTAGTTATTTCTTTACTTTTTATTCTTGTTATAATTTTGTATTTAATTCTGCTTACTCTCGTTTATTATATAAATTTTGCTTTAAATTTTATTAAATTTTATTTTAATTTTATTTTTTCATTATATAATTTTAGTTTTAAGCTATTTTAGTTTTTCCATATTTAGCTTTAATTTTCTACTTTACTATGTATGTACCCAACATTTATATTTTTATGCCTGCATTTTTGCTTGCAGTTTCATTTATCACATATTCTAATGAATATCCGAATGATCCTATATTTATTCTTATTATTTTTTATTTAGTAAATGTATATATTAAGTATTGTATTTTACTATAATGCGAATAAATGAATTAAAAATCTAATCTAATATTGTATTAGTGAATGTAATAGATATTTTTATTGCATGGAATTTGTCGCTGGAAAGGAAACTTTTTTGGGGTATCCGTTTTGAAAGCAGGCATCAAGATCATAAACAATATGTCCAAAATATTACTTCAAGAAATAACATTTGCTTATCTTGGCTATCACGAGTTCATTAAATTTTGCACAAACTTTAATTGAAAATAATTCTTTTCAAAAAGAAGTTTATTTTGTTAAAAATAAATTAAGAGATTTAAGGGCAAAAAAATTCGTTCAACTTTTGCAATGTGATATGAATTTAAATTATAATGTACATATAGTTAGTAATTTAATAAAAAATCTTGTAATAGATAATAACGCATTTTAAGTTATAGAATGTATTTTAATAAATTTACTTCATGTAAATTCAATATGTGATATTACTTTAAATTATCACTATTAAGCATATTCTTATGTATTCAATGGTAAATATAAAGTTTTAAAAGTACAAAATGTGGGAAAGCCCACTGATTCAATTCAGTTAAATAATGGATTAAAAGTCCTTAAGATATTGATAAGATATTGAGGCATTTAAGACATACATGCATTTCATAATTTTATTTTTTTAATTTTTTACTATTAATACTTTATTTATTTATTTAAAGCTGTGGAGCTGCAGATAAATTAATGTTATTATATTTTTAATTTTATTTATGAATTTTTATTTTGTATTTCTTTATTTACATGTACAATGTACATATGGTATATATATACATGTACATACTTCTATCTTAATTAGATAATTAAAAATTAATATTAAAGAAATTTGCTTTTTGATTTAATTTTGCTTTGTGAATTTTTTATGTTTTATTTTAAAGTAAACCCTAAAAGATGAAAAATTTATTGATAAAATACTACTAAATAAAGAATGTATTATTAATAAAAACTAAAATTATATAAAGGTTTACAAATATTAATAAATGCAATAAATTCTGTTTTAAATATAATTTTTAAGAAGTTTTGTGAACTTTTTCTTAAAATAATAAACAAATATAAATTAAACCGAATCTATAGTTTTTTGTTTTTCATCTGTGATATAGGATTTTGGGAACACTCTGTATTGTATTGTCATTTCAGCTATAAAAAAAGTTAAACTTGTAGTAATCTTAGTAATTTCTATATTTGTCCGAACTTAAAATGTTTGTTAACAAAACAATCTAAAAGTTATATTAACCATATATTTACAGTTGCTAACCCACCACAAAAAAGTGATTTCAACAGTAAGAACATTTAAATTAACCAAATTTGCATTTGTCTTAACTTAAAACAGCTTTTATATTAACAATTTAAAAATTTAATACCACAACAAAAACTGTTAGCACACAACAATAAAGCTGTTAATTTAAAAACATCTTAGTATTCAATTGAACCAAATTTAAATTGTAATTACTAATAGTGAAATTGACAATTTTCAAATAGTCGTTTCAACAGTTCGATGAAACTGTTGGATGAAAACTAACTGTGTTTATTGTTTTTTTCACCCACAAAAAAGTTAAATTTACTAAAGGTTTTCGATGTGTCAAACCAGATGAAAATCGTTTTAGACATTATTTCTAAAATTTATAAAAACCAAATATCTGTTAGGCAGATAGTTCGACTTTTACCGGTTAATGATAAAAAATTTAAATTAAAAAAAAAAAATTAAATTCAACTTACCCTTTTGAATATCCCATCTGGCACCCTCCATGAAAAGTCCGTGGATATATGCTCCTTCTCTTGGAACAGTTCTACAAAAAATAAATTAGAATAAAAATTGTAAAAATATTATAATATAAACATTAATACGTGAAATCTTCTTTTTGCTTCTTTGTAACATCACATTGTAAACACATTTTGTCAAGTGGTAATTCATTTTTTCTTGCCGTACTCTGCATAATAGCCGTTAATAAAGATTGTGGATTAAAAAATCCAGTTAGCCAAACACATGATGGTAACTGTTTTATACACAAGATAAGAATAACATATTTGGGTAAACTTACAATAATTAACCTTTACTAACCACAAAATCTGTTGACCATGTTTCCAATTCTCGAAGACGAAGTAGCAAATCAACAAACCATGCCGTTAATCCCAACAACGAAGGATAAGCTCTTACGGTCCAAATTAAAGGCACTTGATCCAAAAATAATGAATTTTCTAATTCTGTAAAATTAAAATTCACAATATTGTAATGTAGTTAATGTGAAATATTTGGTTATTTCTGATCTATACCAACCTTCCATATCAGATGTGATTGTTAATTCACCCTTGAAATTAAATAAAAAACAAATTTAACGTTAAAAAAAATGTTATAATATGAAAATTTTTTAATTAACGAATTTATACTTGTGCTGGCACTCATAAAGTATATAATTTGTTAGTAAACTATATTTTCAGTTGAACCTCTCTTAAGTTTTTCTTAACGTTTTTAGAGGCGATAGGGAAGAAATGTTTCCTCTTTTGAAGCGAATGAGTAGTGCATACAATTAAAAAACCAAAATTGTATCTTTGTCGTTAACGAAATTCCATTAAATGTAAGTCATAGATGAAATTATTAAATTGTGATTTTTTTAATGAACAAAATTTAACACCCCTAGCTACTGGTTAAAATTGACGATGCCGATTTATTGCAAAAAAATATCTTGTTATTTTTTCCGACTATTAGAATCGGAAAAGTTCATTAAAATGTTATAGATACGTAATTCTAATTTTTATGAAATGACTATTAGAATAAGGGCCATTATGATTTTGACTTCACCAATTTGTTTTGATCACTCTAAGCCACATTATAGGTCGATTTTGTAAAGGTGAAAAAAAAAAAATTAATGGCATTATGGTGTGTGCTGCTTATTTTAATTTAGTTGTTCCCAAAAAATATATGAACGCTTATTATGTTAGTTTCTTTCATAAAGACATGAAATTTAATTTTATTCACAAATCTTATATAATTTTATTTTAGGCGTCCATAACATTCAATATTTCATTTTTGAATAAATATCATATGGTTATTTTTTGTTCATATTTCTATGATGTCACTTAGCGAAGCAACAATAGTATTGATAATAATACTTTTGACAAAAAAAAAAAAAAAAAAAAATAATGTGCACGTAAAATAAAGGGCTGGTTTTGATCTTCTTCCGCCGATATTTTTGTATAACTGTATTCTTAATTTAACTATTCAACTTATAATAATTTTTAATCGATCTATTGTATTAGGTATTTTTCTATTAATTTGGAAAACATTCTACTTAATACCTAAGAAAAAGGTGACCAATCTTTAATCGAAAATTACAAAGGCATAGCACATCAATCGAATATCCCTAAGTTATTTGAAAAACTTGTAACGAATAAAATAACACCTATAAAATAAACTTAATAAATAAACTCTTAATCAGGAAAAACACGGTGAAAAGGTTGTTCTACACCACTAATGTTATTTACATCTGACACACTATCTTTAATGGAAAAAGTACTACAAAGTCGACACAATTAATAAACACAAAGTTTAGCAAGTGATTTGATTGAATAAATCACGACATATTAGAAATGAAATTGGTAAAACTATAGGTTGTGGCTCTATGTTAAATTGGATAAAATCTTATATTACTAAAAAAGTTAAATTTGAAAAACTACTATAGAGACAGTCAAAGGGTATTTAATTTTTTTTAATGTGTTGAATTTCTCAATTGTACTGAATTTCTTATTTTTTATGACAAGGATGAGATCAAGGCAAAATTTTTAATTTTATAGAAAAACTATTATATAAGTATATGGTTTTCTGCATTTATCTGGATGGATGGATGGAAGGATGTTTGACGGAACGCTGAGATGACAGATGACAGATGACAGATTGTTGTTCTTCTTTTTATTTATTTATTAGTTACAAAAATATTTACTTAAATATAAAGTTAAACAAAATATTATAAATCATTTAAAAATTTAAAAATAAATACATTAAATTCATTAACATAAAATCTTAAGAACTAAAAGATGTGTATAGGTATTCAGATGGTGTGAGAGGGAATGTAAGTTATTTCAATCGTTGATCGAGTTGCTTTTTTAAATCGGTCTTTGAAAGAGAGAGATCAATTAATGTCATATATTTATTTCCCAATATTAACATTCTATTAATAGGTTCATATCTTCCATAGTTTGTCCTATGATGAAACACAGTGAAAAGATTTACGGATCGAAGTCGAGAACTTGTGTTAATATTGATTTTATTAGAAATATAAGGAGATAATATATTACCTTTGACAGTTTGAACAATGAAGATTATATCAGCAATGTCTCTCCTTTTTTGCAAGGTATCAAGATGAATTAAATTGAGTCGATGTTCATAAGGTGGTAGACGAATTGGGTCTTCCCAAGGAAGATTACGCAAGGCAAACCTCAAGAATCTTCTTTGAATTGCTTCGATTCTCTGAATATGAACATCATAGTATGGGGACCATACCTGGCTAGCATATTCCAAGTTAGGCCGAAGCAATGTAATATAAATGAAGGTATGTTATAAATAATAAATATGTATCGTATATGATGTATATTAACATGAACAACGATAATGAATTTTTTGAAATGAAATGAAGTTTTAAATAATTATTTGTTATTTCTTTCTTAACTTAACTTTTAACTTAATAACGAAAGTCTTAAAATAATTTTTTTTTCGCATAAACAAAGGAAATTTAATTTTTTTTTTTAAAAAAATCCTCGGAAGACCTAGATACCTACTTATTTATTTGCAGTAAATTTTTTTATTTTAATTCATTTGCCATTCATCAAAAGAAATATTGTGTATTGTTTTTTTTTATATTTACAATTTGATTAATTTTTTTTTTATTTTTTTTCTATTGAAAAATGCAAGTGCAAAATCGAAACTGGATTACTAAAATTGTTTTCGCTTAAAATTGTGGCTCATTATCAAATATTGTCTGTTCAATATTCTATTTATGCATATTAAATATTGTTACATTTTAAAAATTATATAAATAAGACCAAAAAAGAAATAAATTGATAAAAGGGAATTTAATATTTATTTTTGATAATCAGATTTGTTTTTATTGATATATTTAATTTACGGAATAAAAGTTCATTTTCCTTTCACTAATCATTTATATTTATTTTGCAAATATGGGTATTTCGGAACCAACTTACTTCCTTCATCAGTGCTTTCGACTTTTCCAATTGCAAAATAAATATAAGTGATTAGTGAAAGGAAACTACTTTTATTCCATAAATTAAATTTAATATGATCCTAACGACATTTAGATTCTGGAAATGACATACAAATACATAACAAAAAACAAATGACCCATATTAATAAGATCTCGATCGTTTTTTTTCAAACAAAATACGATTAACTTGGATCTTAATTATACGATAAATTTTCAATGATGGCAAATAAGATGTGGTTGAAATGATCGAGTAAAGGACTCTTAGGGAATAGAAACTTTTGTACCTTACTACAAATATTCCGTTTATGTGGTAATGAAAAACATTCTAATATAAAAATAAGGTATATATGATAAATTAGTAAGCAAATACGTATTTTTCTAAACTTGAAATGAAAACTCTAATGAAGGAAAGAAATGCTAGAATTTATTTTGCTTCCGTCATTTATGACGGGCTACAAAACTATTGTATTGATATTGAACAGAGAATTAAATCAATGCAATATTTTTTTTATTAGCATTGAGTTCTTTTAAGCCTAATACATTGCGCTCATATCTAGAATTTATAGATTATCAGATATTCAATAGATATTCGAAATAGATATTTTTCCTCTATTTCAAATATCTTTGTAATTATTAAGGTAGGTATATGCATTTTTGACATTTTGTGAACTAACAAACTAACCTTTAAGCCTAAATCCAACTCTTTCAAGCTTCTTTTTATTTCATTGGTAAGAAAATTCATACGTTCACATTCTTGAAATGCTACTATGATATATGGTGTTCTTTCTTCAACTTTGTTCGTTATTTCTAACATATTAAACTCTTCTGGCAACTTTTCTATTATTTCATCAACAATTTGTTTCACTTTGTCTTCTTTTGAAGCACTTGCTCCCCCAGATGAACTAGCATCACGAGGTTGCATTTCAAATACTGTTCTGAAAATATTATCTGATCGAGTAGTTAAAAAGCCAATTTCTGCATTAGGGTGTAGTCCATATAAATAAGGTGATCTTAAAAGAATGTATTGTTAATAAATTCTTGTAATAATTATAAAAAATTTGTATTAATAAAACTTACTCAGCTGGCATCATTTCTTCAACATAATTATGGTATCCAGCATAATCAGTATTTGGTGGTGCGGGAAATCCTGGAAATGATTGAATTGAATGATTTTTTATTGTGTGAATACGTTTGTTTTTACTTAGTAATGAATTTAATTTTTATTCAATATAAATCAAATGTCACTAGGTCACAAATGTCAATAACTTTCTAATATATTTTAAGATATAACGAAAACACTTAAGTATTTAAATTTAAATAATATAAAAAATAAAATAAAAAAGGGGATGAGTTAAATTTAAAGAGTTAAAAATAAAAATAATAAAGGTATTAGAGTTTTCTCACAGTATTATTTTCGCAGGTGAAGATTCCGTACTGAACAACGTTTGCTCTAGTTTTTAACATCTCGGTGCGATATCTATGCCCGATACCGATTTTTTTATGTTCTATGCATTACCGTGTCGTGTTGTTATGTCGTGCCTTACCCAATTTTTTTTGACGTATAATCCAATTTTGCATAAAAAATTACCTATTCACATTTTAAAATTTTAATTTCGACTAATTTCCGGTTTGAAAAACCAATTTCCGGTCCTTTGCAGAAGTTGAGCACCCGCACTTTTTTCACGTTACAAAGTACTAGATTTTTCACTTAAATTTTCTTTATTTTGCTTGTTTTTTAAATTTTAGTTGTTCTTATATATTTGATAAATAGTTTTATTTTGCATTTAAGTTTAAAACGATGGCTGTGGTGAGCTTTTCTATTGAAGATATTATGATCAATCATGGATTAAATTTGGATAGAAAAAGCCTCATCAATATTGAACCTGAACCCTCAATTCTGCTAGAAAAAACAAACGTTGTTAACCAAAATTTCATTTACCCACCCTGCGACAAATAATACCGTGGTTCAAAAACATATTGTACGAGATTATTAAAAAAGAAGGTTTAGCTTTTATAAAAACATTATTTTGATGAATATTTTTAAAGTATGCTATAACCTGGTGCCAGTTGTAGTTCACCATCAACCAAATCTGGTTGCATATATTCTTCCAAGTATGTGATACAAAGTCTTCTATCCCAATCATCCGTTATATGTCCTCCGTACATAATTTCACCAAACAAATATCTTAAATCTTCCCAAGGAACTTTTGAGTTTGCTTCTAAATAATTATATAAAACTGATACACTTATGTTAAGATCACCAACATTAAATGGATAAATTTTATTCCATCCTTGGGGACCAAATTTACGACGTTCAGCAACAACAGCATGGAAATAGCATAAAGAAAATAATATAACTTTGAATTCGGCTTCTTTTCCTGACATTTCAAGTGTTTCTTGAGTAAAATTATCTAACGCCTTACGTAAGTTGGCCATCATTCCTGTAGGTGGCTCATTTGTTATTTTTATTGACGATTCAAGAATACCCTGGTATATAAATCATTTATTATTATATGTATATTACAAAAAGTATATAATATGTGAATAAAACAAAAGGGAAAAAATATTTACTTGAGGTATAATATGTGCCGTTTGTGTAGCAGCAGGCTCAGCACTCATAAATACCCTATAATTCAAATGAGATCCTTCTGCATAATTTTCTAATTTTTTTTCAAGTGAAGGTAGCCATTTACGAACTAAATGAATATTTTGTAAAATCACCCAATGACCGTTTTTAGCAGCAACATCCATTGCTGCTTCAGCAACTACTTCTTGTCCTTGACCTAAAGACACATTATGAAAATTGCCACTATCAACAGTAAAACCAAGCTGTTTTCCTAGAATTTCTACATCCTTCAATGGATTAACTCCAGGTGATAAAATAAAAAAAATTGGTGTGGAAGAACTAGCCTCCTCAAATGATTTGGCAAATTCTACAGTACGATTCTCTACATATTTTGCACCAAGTTTTTCTTGTATGAAGTCTCTAAATTTTTAAACATTTTATGAACTTTTATTTTTGAAAATATATTTAATTTAGAGATCTAACACTTACACTAATGCATATGTCATTCTATCAGGTCTTAATGCCCTCAACATACACAATCGCTGCAATGATGTTTTATTTTTCCATTCTTGTGGAAATTTTTCTCTTTCTGGTATTTCAGATTCAACTAATTTCTTCCAACGTTTCGAAGATGTTTCTATATCTCTATCCAAATTCCGAAATTCGTCTTTTGCAGATAAACTGCAAATACCGCCCCATGATGAATTTGATAAAAAATCTACAGGACTTATAACATGTGGTTTTATTGGAAATCGTAGTAAGAAATCAAGTTCAATGGCTGTTATCTCTTCACTCATCAGAAGAATCTATATAGCAATAATTATTATGTTATTGGTTGTTTATTATTAATAGTGTTAAAATAATTACCTGAAATGTCATCTGTGAAGTAAAAATTAACTTATCACATTCGAAAAGACCTCTAGAAGTATATTGAAAGACCGAGTATGTTATACAGTCAATAAGATTAATTACTCTGCTTGCAACCACATCAGCAAGCTCAGCCTTTCCAATAGCTTTTTGAAAAACTACACTGAAAGCCTATTTAATAAAATAACAACAGTAAAATTAAATCAAAACGTACAAAAAAAAGTTATGTGTACCTTTAATGAAAATTGATAGATTGGACTAATGGAATTTAAATCATTCAGTATAAAATATAAAAGGCTTGCTCTTGCTGCAGCTGGCCTATAATGTTCACGAGCAGTATCAATTTCTTTGGAAGTGGCTTTTGTTTCAATAACTTTATGCTCAATTTCAGCTGCTGTTCTTTTCGTTGTTTCCAAATTTTCAACCAATACTGTATCTTTTAATAAATTTCCACCAGCTGAAGATAGTCTCAAAAGTAAATCATCTTCTAGTGTTTTTAACATGATTTTAAAATCATTTTGTTGTTTTGTTAGATCAGCCTGAAAACATTTAAGTTTTACATTATACATAAAAGATATTTAAAGGATTACAGACCTTTAGGGCTTCTAAATCAGGACGTTCTGCTTTTACTACTTCAGCTAATAACTGATCTTCTAAACCATCTCTAGTTACTGTAAAGTTGATCAGTGTAGTTTGGGCTTGCATTTCAGGTTTATAATGAGGATTAGCCAATTTTGTATGTAAAATTAGTCGAAACTCTGAATTATATTCCACTTCTTTGTCTCCAATTTTAATAGCTCTGCATGAATTAAGAATGAATTAAAGGTATTAATATTTAAAAAATCGTATGCCTTACTTTCCCTTTTTAATAAGAAATCGCCCAAGTAACGGATCCAATACTGCATCTAAGCTTTCATCAATATTTTCAATAAGTACAATACTTCCTTGCGAACAAGATTGTTCAATTACATCTAGATATCCTTTTTGACCAGGTCGAGTTACTTTCAAAGTTTCACCATATTTTTGTTTAATCCATTTTACACCTTGCAATTGTGGATCAATCATTAAAGGCCATCGATCAGAATTTGATAAAATAGTTGCATTCTCTATGGACATTCTGTCACTCGGTAGACCTTCATTTGTCCAAATCGCAATAGCAGTATCATCTGTTAGTAAGCTCAATGAGTCTATAGCATCTGTTATAGGAATTGGTGGATCAATTGCTTTCAAAAAAGAGAGCCACATTTTATTCATTAAGTCTGAACGGAATTGTTTAGTAAAAGATCCAGCATATGAGATAAAAGCAGTGATCAAGAGAATATCTCCTGGTAAAGTAATTCCTTGTTTAACGAAACTAATGAAAATATTTTTCAATAATTATTTACTTTAATTAATTAATTTAGTTTACTTGTTCACAGCTTCTGCCCAGCGAACGTTTTCGCTAGCAAGTCCACCAACTAATCTATTTGCCAACTGAATAGTTGCCTGTGTTGCATCAGCTTCTTGTTGGCATCGTAATTTATCTGCTGTGGCTTGTTCAAAATCAGCAGTAAGCTTAGAAAGTTGTTCTTCTAAACTCTACATTGACACGAAATTATTTATTATTTATCAAATAAAAAATTTTATGTTAATAGTTTTATATTATATTAATTATAAGGCTCTTTCATAAACAAAAATGTGACCTCGTGTATAAATCTCTGCTAATCTCTTAATCCATTGAATAACATAAATATATTATATCTATATATATATCTCATTCTTTCAGCTATTATAGGGTATCCTCTAGAATAACATTAATAAAACAACAATTATAATAAGCCCGATTTCGATTACATTATATTACAAACGAATGGAAAGTTGCAGAGGTTACCATTGTAGCTAGACATGGTAACCAAACGAAATAATATCTTAAATGATATCTATCTTTGTTGCCAGTAATGGTGACATTTTTTGAAAATCCATACTTAAAAGACTGAAAAATATAAAAAATGAAAAAAAATTGATCCCAGACCATCTTTTGGATTTCGAAACAAGCATTCTACTGTCGAATAGATCAGATACATAGAATAGCTAACAAAATAGAAAAGTTTTTAGATGAAAAACAACTGCTCTATAATATTTCTGAAATCTTTGATAAGGTATGGTAAGTTAGGGGTAAAGGGGCTCTAAGAATAAATTGAACGAATTTCTTGCAAGAGAATATTCTGAAATGCTTAAATCCTACGCATTGTATCGAAAGTCAGACAAGAGAAAAAGTAGAGTTTAAAGTATTTAAAGCGAGTGTGCTAGGTTTTAACTTCTGTCAATTGTTCACAACGGATATTCCACTGTACTTATGAACAAAAATTGCTACCTTCACATTTGATTTGATACTGCTTAATTGGTTAAAATTAAAATTCCAGAGGCATCATCTAGCTAACTGCAGGAGGGAATGAGTGAAAGTTATAATTAGAGACATCTACTGATTACTTGATGACTTTGTACAAAAAGATCAACCTTCCAGTTGGATTACAAGAATAAAATGTATTGGATAAATATAATTACTTTTTTAAAGTATAGCTTACCCACACTTTCCTTTTTATTACGCTCAGTTTCTCAGTTGCTTGAACTAACTCAGCATTTGCCTGAGCAAGCGCTTTTCTTTTCGGTTCAACATCACAATATACTTCATAGAATTTGATAATGTTGATAACCCATGCACATAAGCCAGCAGCAGCCGCCGATTTTGATCTTACAAATTCTGGCTCGAATTCTGAATCTTTTAAATAAGGTTGAATTGCTTTTATTATTTCTGGATGAATATTTTCTTTGTCATAATTGATTAAAGCATCTAGAAATGTGTCAACTTTGGCCATTACAATTTTGGCAGCTTTCCATGTTTTGTCTCTGGGTATCTTACCATTCGGAGCCAAAAGTACCATAACGGCTGCTGTGACATTGGTAACGGCACCAGGTGGTGAACCAAAAGATTTCAATTCTGTCAGATTTGCTTTATTTAATGTGTTCAAAGCTTCTTGGGCTGCTAAAAGGGCTGGTTCAGCTTTGACGAGATCTTCTTCACAATCTTTTTGCTTTTTGGTTACTTCCTCGGCTATAAGAGCAACTTTCATTTCTTCTTCATCAGCAAGCGCCTTCTCTATTTGAACCTTCTGAGTTTCAATTCCTACAATTTCAATTAAAGTATCTGCAGCTTCATTCTTTTCTTTCAATTCAATTTCTTGAACCGCTAATTTTATTTTTAAATCTGCAACTTGCTCCGCAGTTGTTTTTAATTTTTCCAGGCCATTTTCCAATCTAATTATCTTGCTTTGTAATTCCCTATGTTTTTGGTTTAACAATTTTATGTATAAACTTATTTGTTCTAGATAACTTTTAGGAGTAGTATAATTATACCGTCTTTCATTTTGTAAATATGATTTAGATGCCTGGTTAACAGAGGTGTGAACATAGGCCATGAATTTCGAAACTGCGTCTCTGTGTTGTTCTGGTAAAACTACACTTTCCATTAGAAAATTTATTGCAACAGAAATTAATGCTTCTTGCGGCCACTCATGGAACCAATTAATTGATGTACAATTTATCATTGCCGGAAATTTACGTGATCTTACTCGCAAAGTTGAACCGACAGGAGAGAAACATAAAACTATTTTCAATTGGCGACGTACTCGATCAATAAAGAACTTCCAGCAGTTTTCTCTCGAATCAATTAAACCAGCACCTTTCACTTCATTACGAACACCAGTAATCGTGCTCTCTATTTCATCATCAGGAAAAAGATCTGGAATTTCACCTGAGGCTAGCATATCATTAATGGGTACTAAGAACAGTTCATCTTGAATTTGAGCATCGGTCATAAGGAACATAATACCAACATTTTTCATTCCAGATTTTATATATAAGCCCGATAATTCCATCTGTGAATACATTTTTAAAAAATTTTGATTAAATTTAAGTTCGATATGAAAAACACCTTCAAATCTGTCACTCCATAGCCTTTTTTAAGTTGAATTTGAGAAACTTCAAGACCTGATATAAAAGCAGCTAAACGAGATAGAGATTGTTTTCCACTACCACCAACTCCTACCAATAAAGCAGATCCTCTAGGTGATTCAAGTATTCGATTTATTCTATAATAAAAAATAAATAATTTTTAATTTAATTAATTTTACAAATATCACTTTTTATGCAACATAATATTAACCTGCAAACATGCATCATTGCATCTTCAAATAAAACTAGATTCATTGCTGCAACTAAATCATTATATGATGACATTGCTTCCTGCAAAAGTTTGTGTAATTGTGTCCATCCTTTCACTGACATATATTTTGGTTCACCAATTCCTCCAGCAAAATGACTGAATATATTTGGTTTATCAAAAATTAGGGATTCATCTATTTCTTCAAAAGATTTTTTAACAATATCATGTTGCATTTTTGTAAAACTGTCAATATCTTTCTCTTCAGTTAACTTGTCACCATAAACACGAGCAGTTTCATGTTGCCATAAACGTATCATATCAGTGGAATTTGTTAAGCACTCGCTTGTACTAAACAAGAGACCCTACAAATTATCAGTAAAAACATCTTTTCATATTTGTAACAAAAAATAATTTTTATACTTAAAATATTATATTCCATAAACCGCATTCTCAAAGACATAACGAAACAGATAGCGTAAACATTTTTGCTCATTTGAGAGTTTTGTTTAATGTTTTTTTCTAATTTTTCGCTATTTTATAAACTTTCGACAAATGACGAACAAATAAAGGCGTTTTTTTTTGGGAATTTAGGAACAATATAGATCTACCATTCATCAAGTATTTCTGTTAAAATAAATAGCTAACAAAAAGCTATAAATATAACAGAAATTTGCACATCTTAATCATTGACTTGAACCATTCTTCAATATAACTAGACTAGACATAAAGTTTAAAACACACTTCAGTTTCAGTAATCATTATTTTATAACAAAAGTAGATGATTATCGATAGTAATTGGTCGAGATCGATAGTAATGGCGATAATAGATTTAGAATTTTATAAAACAAAAGCATATTGTGACGATATAGCAATTTAATTATCGCAAAATACTACAATTATATGATATAAGTTCTAGAAAACTAAACCTCGAAAGCTTCCATGGACAAAATGGACAAAAAACCAAATATTTAAAAATGTTCAAAAATGAAGAAAGAAGATAAATTGAAAATATAAAATATTGACGAATATAAAATTGAAGCTGTAAAAATCTTTCAAATACTTCAGTGTCCTTTTGTGATAAGCAAAGTTAGATAAAATATATGCGGGGAATACCTGTTATTATGCATATAAAATCAGAACTTTAGTTAAAAAAAATAAATAGAAAATATATGAAACACTGATTAACTTGGTGCTCACATACGGCTGCGAATTTTGAGATTAACCGGCCTGAACTACGAGAGCATATGAAAGTTTAGAGAGAATAAGTCCCGACAAATCTATAATGCTATTAGATTGAAAAACGAACAATAAAAATGAAGGTAATAACGAACTATACCTATTGGCTCACAAATACCCAAGATATGGTAATTATAAAAGTCAAACACAAGGTATGTTGACCTACATGGTGAATGTTTACGTAGGTTTAAATTGTTTCCTTCTTTATATATGATAATATTGACAATAGTATTAGTATCGCTAAGAAACTTTTAGTCATAGTTTCTTAGCAGCAAATGTCATTTAATGTTACTAAAGAGTCTATACAAGTTTGTGCGACAATGGCATGATATGCCAATATTTTGGTTCAAATTGGTGGCACTATTCCTGTATCATCCCAACTCCATTTCAACATAAAACAAAATATACTTATTTTGTATATTGACTATAACAGTTAAAATAAAAATGTAAGATCATATAAATCATAACCTCAGGAATGATTTCAAGGGTAGTAACAAATGAAAAATCATTTCGGGTGGTATTGTTGAAGTTAAAACTATATATATATATATACCTGTAAAATTCCGCCGGGTAGGATAAAATATAAATAGCTAGTTTAACTTATAGTCAATCCTTAATTAGTGATAAAAAACCTGAAAATGGAAATAAGACTCAGAAAGGCTACGGTGTAAGTAAAGCACTAACAATTTTCGCAATCTGTGGTAAAGAATGGGTAGGTATAATAGGAGCATTCAAATAAATAATTGATAATCATTTTCCAGAATGTAGATTATTAGAGAATTTTCCGTAAAAGAATATTTTAAATGTACCTGAAATATGTTGCTAAGATCTCTCAAATTGAATATATAGTGAAATTTTACAGCTGTTGGAAGAAAGACTTGTGATACTTTATTATGCAATGCAATACTGGCTGTAACGATATGATTTGTTAATCTGGAAACTGCAATATTAAATTTCTGCTCGGAGTTATTGAAGTGCTGCGCTAAAATTTGAGTAAAGATAAATGAAACTGATTCATGTCCTGGAAAACTAACAGCAAAAACACAGAAATGCCTTTGAAGACGTTGGTTAATTGTAAAACTTCCAGATGTTGGATTCATACATGATACATATTGACAATTATTAATATCTTTTAAGGTTAATTTATTGCGGTCGTACCAATGACCATAATCTATATGCTGCCTTATCAATGTATGAGGTTGTACTGTTCCATATGTATCTACCCGGGGCATATTCATATCGTCAATGAAGTATATTAAAGTTTTATTACCCGGGGGACCATAATTCCGTCCGGCTTTTTTTTCTAAAGGTTTTTCAAGAATTTTCTGTAGCATATCAGAGGTTGTGTAAAAATTTAATGGTGCATTTGTAATTGTATAATTATCAGACAATCCTTGCAACTTTTCATTGATCAACAAAGTTTTTCCACAACCTGCATTTCCAACTAACATTACAGGATGTCTTCTTTCCATAAGTATATCCAAAAAATGTCGAATTCGAACTGATTCAGATGTATGTACGAGTACAGCTTGCAATGGAAGGTCACCAGTAAACTCAAATTTGGGTAATTTTTCAGACCATGGTAAGAACTGTTTAGTTTCTGAATCAATAAAATAATCAAAAACAGTTCCTCCTACAAAATATAATTTAATAAATATGTATTTTTTCGTAGTATTCACAATTCAATTGTTACAAACGAATACCTGCCGGAAATTTAACAGTTTTAAATTCGTTCACCCACCACTTAGTAAATTCTACTCGGTAATCTATAGCTTGATCTTGAAACATTGCGGATCCAAAAGCCCAAACACAAGCAAATACGAAATAAAATTCATGCCATTCTTTTGGACAGTCTGCCGGAGTATTTTGGGGTACCAAAAAGCAATCTAATAAATGACAAAGCATTTGAATGTGTGCCATTTCAGCAACTGCTGTAATTTTTTTGAATCTCGTTCGAATATTTTCCAAGCACAAAGGTATATATTTATCAAAAAGTAACACTAAATTAGATTTTTCAGATGGTATAGTCCGAGCTTCAACCCAACTAGTAACATATCTAAAAAATAAAATTCGAAATAATATATACTTAAAACTAATTAATTTTGTGGCTTAGCCTTACAGTTACTGTGTTATTAGATTGTACTTACGGATTCCAACCCAAATCTGCGGGGTTTATATACAGAATGCCTGCTCGTGAAACTGTAGCTGGAGTTGCTGTTCTCAAGTTAGAAATTTCAAATACTAACCGCATAGTTGCAGTCAAGGCAATTCGTTCATTACTGGCTAATGTTAAAACTTTGTTATCATCCATAACAGTATTTAAGCTTTCTATCCACATTGGATCAATATCTCCATCTAAAACTATCCACTTTGGCTGATCACTAATAATATTAGCTTGCTCGCGCATTAGAACTGAAAATAATCCATCTTTCCATTCTCTAGTTGCTGGATTAATTATTCCGAAAAGTTCATCATTGGTAACTGCTTTTGGGTTCAAATCATTAAAAATAGGTTTCCTTTTCATATTTTGATAAGTTTTGAATAATGTCTTCCAAACTTTTGTTTTACCAGTTCCAGCGTTTCCAACAATAAATACAGAATGCCTTACTTCTAGCAGTTCTTCTAACTGTACAACTTTTAGAATAAAATTATCTTCAGGTTGTAAAAGCAAATCACCAGCTGCTTGCTTAACAGTTTTTTCAAAATCCTGATCACGTTTTCTAGGAACATCAAGAGCAGGAAATAGATCCCCAATTAACCCCATAAATACGGGAATATCATCGGTTACAATTTTAGGAATATTGAAATCACGCAAAGCTCTCATCAATACTTCTTCTTCAGGTCTCCCAGGATCTCCACGCTAAATAATTTTATATATAATTATCTTTTTTGCAATTAATATTTCTTCAATGTTAGTACCTTTAAAGATCCTGCGACAACTAGTACTGATTTTATTGCTCTTAATCCCCAATCGTAGTGATCTTGTTTAGAAAGCAGCTCTTTACATAAAGTATAAAGTGTAATAAATTTTCTTGCTAATATTTTTGCTTCTTGAAAACCTTCAGCAACCAACATAATTTCGCAAATTAATTCAAAATCAGGTACCACCATAGCACATGGTCTAAAAAGTGCTTTTAAATTTTCAGGTAGTTCAGTTCGTCCAGCGTATCCTGGATTCATTGTAATAAAAATTCCAACCGTTGGTACACAAGTTATCATTTCTCCCATAAAATTAAATTTTGATTTATTGTCACGAATAGCATCTTGTACAGATTTAACTTGCACCGCTACAACTGATAGAACTTCAACAGATATTCGATTAAACTCATCAAAACAACCCCAAGATCCTGTTTGTGACAATCCTTTATATATATTACCACAAGACTAAAAATATTACTTTCATTAATACAAAAATATAATTGATAAATGGATAAAACCTTATAATCCATTTGTTCGGAGCAATTAAAGACGTACACCATAATACCAAGTGCTCTTCCTAAATCTTTTGTTGTTTCAGTTTTTCCAGTACCAGCAGGTCCAGCTGGTCCACCGCCCATTATCAAATGAAGCGATTGTGTTAATGTAATATAACAACGATCTGTGAGTGGGGTAATAACTAATCGAGGTGTGTTCCCCAAATATTCATGAGAATATTGAAATTCAGCATCACAAATATTTGCAAAGCAATCCTTTTCTTTGTCATCAAAGCGATGTCTTAATTGCGATTGCCACATAAAAGCTGAGCCACTTTCTACTTTAGCTTGAATCATTTTACTAACAACATCTCTTGAATGGACATCAATTGTACAAATTGTCATAATTTTTTGCCTATCACCCTTACTTAGTTCACCTAACAATAATGATATTAAGACACTTAACTGTGAAACTTGTTTTTTATAATAATCTTTAATAGCGTTATCGTAACCTTCTTCTAATCTACCAAAAGCAATATTAACCTCAGTGGTCCACCAAATTTGGGAACCACAAAGTGAAACTTGTGCTGGATAGTCAAAAAGCCATTGTTCTCTTTGTTTTTCTTCATAAGCCAAAACAGCATCGGCAATGTTGTATTTTAAAGTAGATCTCATCGCTACTTGAACTTTATTCAACCAAACTTCTACAGCACCGGTTATTATGGTTAATTTACTAAATTTAACATATTCGCCATCTTTTGCGTACATACCGGAAGCAGATTCAACTTCATTATTTTCATTCTTATTAAAATAAAGACGAGCAATGGAGTCAAAAAGTTTAGTTAAATGTTTTGTAACTAATTCGGCTTGAATACCATTACTTAAAATGTCTAAAAGATCCGCCGACGATACAAAATAAAATCTTGGAAAAGCCAATCGTTTTGTTTCTAAGTATTCAGCCAAAGCTTTTTCACACAATATTAATTCTTGCTGTAAACACTCAAGTCGATCACAAAGACCATCTCTATTGGTAGATTCAACAACATTAGAAGTAATTGACATTTCGTCAATAAGATTTTTAAATTCTAAATCAATTCTGTCGAAACGATCTGAATCTGCTGGTAACTGTTTTCGTATATCTTCAGAACTCATAAATATACTTTCAAGATTTGTCCAAGTTCTTTGTACCTCAAACCATACGGTAATCACTTGATCTGCATTCAAAAGTTTGATTTGCCATTGAGATACTTCTTCTAAGAAGTGAGTAACATATTTTGAAGTTATCAAATTTTGTAAACAAACTTGATTATCCTCCAACGTTTCAATTAGTTCTTCAGATGCTTTCAGTAAGGTACATTTTGTTCGTGGATGAATTTCGTGTTCGAATTCCATAGTGGACCATGTTGTATTCAGATCTCGAAGAATTTTTTCCATTGACATTTCTTTAACAGCCTTATCAACGATATTTTTAACATCTTCTTCACATTGGTGTAAATTGAGACGTAGTAGTTCATCCAGAGTGGTATCATGGCCCATTATAAATTGAACCTAAAAATTTAGACATATTTTAATCATATGATTATAGATTTGAGTTTTTTAATGCTGAAAATTATTTTAAATAAATTTGCATTATTTACAAAAGTCAGTTGCACTTATATATATATTAAGGTATTTATATATATATACATAAAAGTACTGCTATATTACATTGTTTAGTGATCATTATAGTAGATAACAATTTTTTTTTATGGAACTTGTGCTTAATTTTGGATCGTGTCTAAGATATGAGGACTTGAATGTACTAAAGGAAATCAGTTTCTATTAGTTCCATTATCAAAAATATTTTATTTATTTTAAACTTTAATATATTTTGATAATTTTTAATAAAATTTTTACATTAAATTTCAAATAATAGATCGCTGAAGATAGAACGTGAAGTGTCTCGAAAAGTTTAATTATGGTAAATAAAAAAAATAAATGTTGCGTAGGACCAATAGTGACTCTCGATAATATCTTAAAGATACTTGGTGTGTCCAATTTTGCAAAAATATGCATCTTTAAGTGACATGCATTTTATCTTTTAAGGACGAAAAGGGATTTTTGAAAGCATTCTTGTTGTTTTATTATTTTTATATATAAATCGTTATATCTGTTGGTCTATAACATGATATATGTATACACATTCGGTAAGATATTCTATGTATAAATATTAGAGTAGGTTTTTGGTAAAATCTTTTAGGAAGATACGAAAGATAATTTTTTTTTTTTTTAATTTTCAACTTTGAACTGAAATATATATACCTGGTGGTCCAGAGCATGCGTATCAGCTTTTTAAGAAGAGAAGGAGCCATTATTTTAAAATTTAAAAAAAAGTTTGTTAACTAAATCGAGGGTGCTCTATCGATTGGTGGTATTTTGAACTTCCGGAAAGGACCGCAAATTGGTTTTTTAAGACCAAAAATCGCCGAAACTGGCCGAAATCGAGATTTTCAAATGGGAAGGGGTACTTTTTAATGCAAATTGGTTCTACAATACAAAATAAGAAAATTATGTTAAATGATTTTTTTTTCGTTTTCCTAGTATTTTTCTTTAAAATTTATAACAATAAAACAAAAAGCTCATTATTTTCCTTTGATAAAATAGAATTATTGATAATAATTTTTATAAATAAATTTATTTTTCATGTTATCATATTTTTTATCTCAGTTTTGGGATACCCAGAAAGTTAAAACAAAGTTAAACAACAAAGTTAAAACAAAAAAACAAAAAAAAAATTTACTTCACAAAAGTTACTTATTTTTTGATATAGAATCAGAATTTACATAAAAAAGTACCCCTTCCCATTTTAAAATTTCGATTTCGGCCAATTTCGGCGATTGTTGGTCTGAAAAAACCCATTTCCCTTCCTTCCCGGAATTTGAAAATATCACCAATCGATAGAGCCTCGATTTAGTTAAGAAAATTTTTATTCAATTTTAAAATAACGGCTCCTTCCCTTCTTAAAAAGCTGATACGCATAGTCTGGAACACTCGGTATAATAAATATCTCCACAAACGCTGCATCTATCATCATCAAATAAACGTTACATTTAGATATTATTAGATAAAACAATAAAATACATATATTATATCTAATAAATAGATCAACAGTTATAATGGTTGATATACAAACAAATTAAACAACAGGGATGCTTTCAAATGTCTTTTTCGTCCTTAAAGGATAAGATGTATTGCATTGGACGAAAAAATTTAAAAAATATTATGGATCTGCTTATGACAGTACTTAGAAATCCCAAATTAAAGTGACACAACAAAACATCTGTTTTTGACATATCTCGGGATTTCCCTGTTTTTGGACGAAAGGACGAAAGTGTACCATTATTTTGAATTTAAATTTTATTTTTAAATTTAAATAAAACGAAATATGGTAGTTACTTGTTGTTATTTAAAAGCTGTTTTTTTTTATGCTCTTGACAGTAACTTAGGTAGAATCACATTTTCGTGTTTAATTAAGTACGGTATTGCAAGTTTATACTACGATATATACAATAGTTCGAGTATTTATTTATCAAATTACCGATTAGGCTTATCAACTCATTAAATGTGGAAAACTATTGTTATTGTCAGGAACAAAGCCTCTTAAATAGAATAGCTCCATTTTATTTAAGTTGTTAGCTTGTTATTTTTTTACTTCATCGGGTATTGAACGTGGGACCTTTCGATTGAAAGGCACGCGCTCTACCTATACAATAAATATGAAATTATAAAAGATAAGGATAAAAAGTAAATTTTTAATATGTAAAATAAATTAAATAAATAATAAATATTGCAAAAAAAGTGTTAAGAATTCAAAATAAAAATTTTTTATCTTATTTTTATATGTACATTTACACAACATATAGGTTGTGTTCAGTAAACTGTTCTAGAACGTTCTAAAACGTTCAAGAGTAAAAAAGAACACGTTTTTGTGTTCAGTAGTTTCCGTTAATTCAATTATTTTGTCCCAAAGTGTTCTGATCTGTGTTCATTAGATTGTGTGAAACAGTTCTAAATTGATCTTTTTTGTTTGGAATTTTTTTACATTTTTTTGTTGTTGTTTTGTCTTTAAATTTTGACAGTTAAGCAAAGAAATTTGAGAGTAAACAAAAATTAGAACAAAATAGTTCAAAAAAAGTGTCCAGTAGATTTTTCTATTCTAAGTGGTTCTAAAGTATTTGACAACGGTCATTGCCCAAAGCTTTCTGTCCGATTCTACTGACCACAATTATTGTTAACTTTTCAACAAATATGGATAAAATTCTGAAATAAAAAAAATTTAAACATAAATTTGAATAGCTATGTATGGCATACGTATGTATATTTGTATATGTTTGTATATGTATATATAGCCAAAAAAATGGAAATAAAACACATTGGGAATGTGAAATGAAAAAATCTAACAAATTTTCCTCACGTTTAACTAATTCTAATAAACACAGCCGTATTACTCGTGGTTTAACTATTCACAATTATTACAATGCAAAAACAGTTTGCCAATTAAATGAGTATGTGAAAAATCCATCCTGAAAAAACTGAAAAACTACCTGTATACATTATCTTTTATAATTTTATTTTCAGCAACAAACTTTTTACTATGCATTTTTCCATTTAAACCATAAAATTTCAAAATGAAAATCCAGACGGATTCGATACCGATTTTGTATTTATGAATTTGATTTTTATAGATTTTGTAGTTAACGGATTTGATTTACGATTCCAATATCTTGAACATCATTCGAAATTTAACTTAAATTTCGTATGCAATTTTTTTCTGTACCATAATGAATGCAATGCCATATAGCAGTATGTACCTACTGATCTATTTAGTCACATGCTTACTCAAAAAGTATGAATTCGATAAAGTTTAAGAATATTCTATATAGTTGTTCAAGAAAGATTATAAAAGCCAAAATCTAGCGGACATTTATTCAAAATTTGCATAATATATATACATTTTTTATATTAAAAAGTGCTATACACATACAAAATAAACATGGCAACCAAAATATAGTTTAAGTATTTTTACGACTTTACGTTAATTATTAAAATTAGAGATAAATTTAAAAATATGTTCTTATCACGTAATTTTAGGTATTAATTAAAGTTTTTGATTATTTCCTTCTTTTTTTAAATTTATGTTTACTTTTAATGCGCTCCTCACAAACTTAGAGGACCAATTAAAGAGATGGAGAGATCATTTTCAAAAACTGAGCAACGAAGAAAGTACAAGTAATGAAGCAGACATAAGAAACAGAGACGATGCAAATATCTACCCAACTGAGGGACTGCCAATATCTACTCAAGCTCCAAATATAGAAGAAATCAAAGCTAGAATTACTATCCTGAAACATAACAAAGAAACAGGTGAAGATGGCATCCCAGCAGAAATAGCCAAACTGGACCCAAACCTATTCGCAAAAACAATTGAACCCCACACCAGAAAAGCATGGATGGAAGAGAATATACCACCATCATGGAAGAAAGGAATGTTTGTCAAGATACCAAAGAAAGGAGACTTGGCAAATTGCAGCAACTGGAGAGGAATCACGGTTCTAAATACTATACCGAAGCTGTGTTGACCAGTCAAATACTTTACGAGTCATAGTTGAACAATCAGTAGAATGGAATGCCCCACTATATCTACTATTCATAGATTTTAAGAAAGCATTCGACACAGTCAAGAGATGCGCAATATGGAGAACACTTACAAAGAAAGGAGTTCCTGAAAAAAACATCAACATCATCAAAGCGATGTATAAGGATGCAGAGACAACAGTTCAACACAGAGGTAACATCAGTTATCCATTCTACACCAACATAGGAGTTAGACAAGGATGTTCACTATCACCACTTCTCTTCAACACAATACTAGACCACATTCTAAGATCTTTCGTTCACTGGAATAAACGGAATAGAATGGGATCTCTTCGGCAACTTAGAAGACTTAGATTACGCAGATGATGTATGCCTCATAGCAAGGAATCAAAGAGACCTACGGAACAAAGTCAACAGATTACAGGAAGAAACAAAGAAATCGGGACTGGAATTAAATATCGAGAAAACCAAGGCAATGAGGACAAACAACAGTGATAGTGAGCCAATAACAGTGAGTGGACAACAGATAGAATACATAGAAGAATTCAACTACCTGGAGAGCGTCGTAACATCAAGAGGAGGTACAACAGAAGATGTCAACAGCCGTATAAATAAGGCAAGAATAACATTTGGGAGCCTAATAAAGATATGGCGGAGCAACCCAATATCGAGAACAACAAAGCTAACAATATTCAGAGCATGTGTTAAGTCGACATTAATATATGGCAGTGAAACATGGCTCACTTCGTTTAGATTCAAACAGAAGCTACAAGTATTCATCAATAAGTGCTTGAGAATTATATGCAGAATATTCTGTCCGGCAAGAATTAGCAACGAGGATTTATGGATGATAACTGGAGAAGAACCGATCAACAGACAGATAAATAGGAAAAAATGGAAATGGATAGGTCATACACTAAGGAAATCAGAAAGTGATATAGCAAAAAGAGCTCTAGAGTGGAATCCACAAGGACAAAGGAGACCCGGCAGACCATACAACACATGGAGACCCACAATTGATCAAGAATTAACAATCAACAATTATACCTGGAACGATATTAAGGAAGCAGTACTCAACAGAGAGGAATGGAGGTTCACTATCGAAACCCTATGCTCCCACGCGGAGTAATAGGAGAAAAAAAAAATTCAAACTAAAATCTAGTACATTAATAATAAATGCTCCATGTAACTAACTAATTTTGATAAAAATCATTAGAGATTGATACTGGCATTAGAACGATAAGTGAATTGGTTCATACCACGAAAAACTGTTTGCACCAAAGATGAAGGATAACAATCAGTCATAAATATATATTTAAAGAAGAAGAGATGAACCAATAAGTACACGTTTTATTTGAAGTTGGTATTGATTGATATCCTTAGACAAAATTTAACGTTCACCTGTAACATAATTCGTTTCACAAATATGTGTACAGTTTAATTTTGTTGTTGTTTGTTTTTGACTTTTTGATTGAATTTAAATTTTGATATTTACAATTTTACAAAAAAAAAAATCAAACTAAAATAAAAAGTGAGATGTATGTACAATAGATTAAAACCAAATATCAGATCTTAGTAAAATAATTGTAAATGTGTATATATGTACATAATAAAAAATGTTTGATAAAACGATAGGAAAATATTTCAAATGAGAGTTGAATATGAGAAAATTGTGGTAACATAAAAAAGTTAAGTGATGAAAGTAATTTTAACTACATACGGATTTCAATCAAAATTTAAATATTTTTTAAATATATAAAATTTTAATTTTTAGTACATACAAATAAGTAGGTATACTAAATTATTTTTTTAAACTTTTTTGCCAGGTATTTTTCTTTTTAAATATATTAAAGATTGTTTTATGCCCACCAAATGAAAAAGTAGCAGGAAAAGGTTAAGCAATAAAATTTCTAAATAATTTCTTGATAATTGACATTTTTTAACAAATGGATTTGGCGAGGAAGATGTTGGTTTTTCGAATTTAGTCTGATATTGGAAAAACAAAACCCTTTAATCGTACAACTTATTACAAAGTTCACACATACATTTACATATTTACAATTAACATTTTGAATATTTACAATATAGTTTTTAGGTGATTAAATATTTTTATCATAATAAATCTTTTTAATAGTACTTACGTCCATTCCTACTGGCAAAGATGTTAAAGTCTAAAAATTAGATTTGCATGCAATAATATATATAGCATAATAAATATTTACATCAAGTTATACTCATACAGAATAATAAAGTGTGTTTATATATAATAAGTGAATTTTTAAAACAATTATTTATACATTTATAAATATAGAACATTGTATTTACACTTTGTATTTACAAAAAAATTAATATATATATATATATATATTATATATGTGTATGATTGAAGAAAAAAAAATAACCTTTGTTGCTATCATTAACTGATCCCAATGTCTTTCTCTGATTGCAGGATTTTGAAGTTCTCCAACAGCTCTCAAAGAAGTTAACATATTTTTAACATTTGCTTCTAATTTGATAAATGTATCCCAAGATCGCATTTCTTTATCTAAAAGTCGAATATCTTTTGCAAATTTTTTACATTCTATATCCATATTTTCAACATCAACTTTTCGCCATGGTGTGGTTTTCCATTCCCTTATACTTGATCTGACAATAAATATATAATCCCAAAGTTGCTTTTGATGGTTAAGAGTAAAATTAAAATAAAATTTTAATATTTATTTTAAATATATTTATAAAAAAATATACTTTTAGCATACGTAATTCCTTTCGACAATTCCGTAGCAATTTAAATTCAGGAACATTTACTTCGAAAAGACTTCCAGACTCTTGAATCTCTATCATTACATGCTCTAAGTAATCAAGATCAATATTTATTCTGTTGAGCAGATCATAGGCATTTTCGCAACTATATTTGAAAAATTCATATGATCTAAATACTTCTCTATAATTTACTATATGTCCTTCAAAATTTACTATTTTGTTTCTAATACTAACAACTTCAGTTGCTTGCAAAGGTGATACTTGTTGTTTAACAGCAATTGCAATTTTTTTCGTATTTGCCCATTGTTCTGGCAATTCTTGTAATAAAACATTAACTTCTTCTGGTATATCCATATCATAATATTTCAATAGTTGTACCATATCTTGCATTGGTTCAAACATCTCATCTGTACACATACCACGTTCTTTCACTTGCATTAAAAATGCCATTATACTAACTAATGCATCATAATTTCCTTCTTCTACACTTTGCAACAGTCCTTCATCAGCTCGATGAATGAAAACACTTAAATCTATTAAGCTACTTGTTACTCGATTTACTAAATGTTCTTTAAACATATTTCCCCACTTGCAAACTACATTTAAAAGTTTTTGCCGAAAAGGTCTGACATCAACTTGAAACCATGAATTGAATATTTTAAAAGGTTCTATGTTTTCAATTTCATTCAAAAGAGATTCATAGTTATCTATTTGCTCTCTAAACGCCTCAATTGTTGGCTGACATTGCTTTGGAGCAGCTGGATCTTTAGCTATCAAAAGATCAATTTCATCAGAATCTAATGTTCTACCATACTCCAAAAAATAATCCATATACTCTGATCTATCGTCATACCACAAGTAAGAATATCTTTCGAAACCATGACAAAAATCAGCAGCTTGTTCAATAACATGCTGTACACCTATTTATTAAAACAATTATGTATATATATACTAATACTTATATATATATTTTAAGAGATGTCTATGTATGTAATAAAATAATTATATTGAATCAAGCATATCTTATAATGTATATAATGTGCTTTAATTGTGTCAACTATTTTTATTTTCTATACTTTAATTGGAAAGCAAAATACGAAGAAAACTACACATGGGTTTTATCATAGTTCTCACACCCCTCTTTTCCTTCGTTTGATATTGAGTTATTTGGCGATAGAAAATATGTTGTTATTGTTAACAACAACTTGCAAAGTTTTGCAATTCAATGCACTAGCGCAAATGATTTTAACAATGATTCCTTAATATATATAAACAATGTAGTACTAAGGAAAAGATTCTTTCCATCCCCATATGTGAAAGTATAGCAATCTTTGCTGATGATACAGCAGTTACGGCTTCAGACTTCGATCCATTACTGGCATCAGATCTTCTACAACGGAAACTCACTTAATTCCAAAGCTGGCTCCACAGTTGGAAAACGAACGTCAATGAAAATAAGTCAACCCATATGTTTTATTTTACACTGATGAAAGATAATTGTCTAGTATAGTTTAAATTAAAACATTAAAATAGTTTAATCAACAACGATTTACAGGTTCCTTCAGTGCGTGAGGAAATATCAAAATATTGTACAAAGTTCAGAAGTAAACTGGAAATCCAAACATTGTGGCAAATTATCTAGGGACTCAAGCCCTAGTCAATTGAAACGTAAAATTCAATGCGACTTGTAAAATTATATGATAAGTAATGAAGTGCTTTCACAGGACACTTTTCTTCAAGCCAGTATTAATACACAAAATTATTTAACTTATTGAATTGTAAATCATTCAGCATATAAAATGGGAAGAAAAATAAAATATCAAACAATAGAAACATGTTTATTCAATTTACTAGAAAAAAAAAGAAAAAATGATATCAGGTGAGTGAGTTAAGAGATAAAGTAAGAAAAAAGAAGTGCGATGCGAACTACAATATAAAGTACCGTAATAAATAAAGGATTTTAGGATTTTGGTTTTAAAGGTAAAAACTATTTATATAATATTTAGAGGTGAAAGCATTTCCTCTGGTGCAGGTGCATACAAACAGAACAGAGTGCAAAAATTTAGCGGCGGCAAGACACAACTTATACCCTTAAAGACAAAAATTTTTAAAATATAACAAAAAATAAGATGAATAATCAAAATTTTGATTAAAAAAAAAACATTATTAAAATTATAATGAAAATAAAAGAGAAGTTACTTTTTTGTTTCGTTGTGTATTCTTGTTATTATATTTTGACTTTGCCCATAAAGTAATTATTATATATATATAATAGGTCTGTATGTTTACTTTTATTTGCAAAAATTTGCAAATGAGAGGAAAAATCACGTGATCATAAAATTCTGCGAGAATAGTTAAAATGATCTCTTTTACAAACAAAAGTAGACATACGCAAAATTTGCATAAATTTTTCCAAATTTTTTCATGTCAAAAATAATTGATTTTTAGGTAATGAGATTTTTTTCAATTTGAATTAATTTAGTAATTTTCTGAATTTTTTTGTAAAATTATTGAATGTTTTTGTTGAAAAAAATTAAATTAAATAGTTTTTCGTGGTTTTGGTCTTTTTGTCGGTAAAAAGTTATATAAATAAGTTTTCAGGTTAGGTATACAACTTTTTATTTATCTTAGGTATACTACTTTATATGAAAAATATTCTATTGACATTTGAAACAATCACAAAAAATTGACAGTAAATTTTTACAAATTTTTGCAAATAGAAATTTTGTTTGCAAAAATTTATTTAACAGAGACCTCTGACGTCACGTTTTAAACACAAAATTCTCTTAAATATCTCAAAAATTTGTAAAGAGCATGCAAATAAAAAAGTGAACATACAGGAATTTGGAAAAACGTAAGTTTATATAAATTTGCGATTTAACTTAACATACAGACCAATAATTTCTGCTTTGACATATTTTCATTTATGGCAAAGTCATTGTTGATTTAAAAATGAATTTTCTCCGTTTTCTATAGTTACATAAGAGGTATCTACTAGCTATTATATAATTTTTATTTTTATCTTTCTAATTTGTGAATATATAAATTGATTATAAAACTGACCTTCTAAAATTTCTGTTTTCATTTCCACAATATCTGTGTGATTTATGATTATTTCCTCATAAGTTTTAACGTCACTTGTCCTTAAACGACTTACAAAAGTAGTCATTTTCAAAATATCATTTGTTAAGTCAATTAATAAATGACTAAAACCTTTTGTATCTTTAGGATCCAGTGAGGGAACAAATACGATATTAGGTTCTAATAGCTCCAGTCTTGACTCAAATAAAGGGCAATAATTATTTGCTTGATTCATATTTTCAGCTAAATATCCTATACTGAGTCCAACACTTAATAACAAATTATTATATACTATATTATCCACAAACAAAACATAATCATCCCATATTTTTTTTTCTTCTGAATTTTTTATTCTAAATTGCTGTTTATTTTCTTCGAGCAATTCATTAACTCGTTTCGATGTACATGCCATTTCTGTATATCTTTTTTTTGAACGTTCACTGCGATCATCCAAACATAAAACGGCATCTTTTCTACCATCTTTGCGTTCAAACAATGGTGCACGTGTCCAAACTGATGTAATATTTTGTATTTCTTTTAAATTATTTTGTGTTTGAATCATTCGATGTTGCAAGCTGGCTATTGGTTTTTGTAAACTTTTTAAATATTCTGCAATATTTTTACTACTCCAATTCAATTTTTTTGTACCAACTTCAACCAATTCATTTATTTGTTCAATTTCATATTTAATCAATTGATATTCTACAAATGTACTATTCAGTAATATCATGTTATACCACTCAATGGTTTTTCCTAAGCTAAGAGTATAATTAAAATAAAGTTCACTTTCTTCTGAAAAAACTGTAGCAACTTCAGGTATTGTATTCTTTTGTGTAAGATTTAAATAATGAACTTCTCTTAAAATTGCAAATAAATGAAAGCTAAAATTAAGTGCCAAATTTTGATTTTCTTTATTTGATGAAATCAGATATTTATTTAAATTTTCTTTTATAGATTTTGATATTTTTTCAGACCAATTTTTAAAAGTATCATTCTCGTATTTTTCAATATCGCTTATTAGGGTATTATAATGTTGAACAGCATTTTGTCCCTTCTGGGTTAATGTGATTCTAGTAAAATAAAATGTGTAAGTTAGTATGTTGAGTATTATTAAATAATTTAAATTAAAATTGTAGACTCACGGGTGTTGCAAAGTTTTAAAATTTGATAATGAAGCTGAGATTCGATCGGTAAGCTGGGAACACCATCTTAATGTTGCTGCCACTGGTGGGCAATTTCGATTTATAAATAAAGTTTTCTTTAGTTCAATTAATTGAATTTCTGTTTGAAAAACATTTTCACAACTTTTAATTTCTAAATCTAACATTCTTACAATTTCACTATATTTTTTTGTAAATTCTTGCTTAATTTTTGATCTGTCTAAAACACTTCCAACAATATGAATTAGCTAGAAAAATGTAATTATAGTAAAATGGTTGTAAGGGATTAAATATTGAGGTGAATGTAAAATGATTTAAAAGGTAAATTAAGGATACTAAAAACGTATTAAGAATATTAAGCGAAAAATGAGGTCTTTTTTTCGTAAATACCTTAAAAACGCTTTCTAAATTGTAACAGTCATCAAATGCTTGACATAATATTGCTGCCAACTTCATATCTAATTCTGAAATTTTATTCTGGAAATTATTAAAATCTTCATTAAATGTTGGATCATCAGGATCTAGAACATCATAACTTCTTGAAGCGAAATTTGCAAAATATTGATTAAATTCAACATAAACTGCTGCTATTCTTGAACTTAATTGACGTCCACGTAATCCACCAATTTCAATTTTTTCAAGTTTTAAAAATTCCAAAACTGTGTAGAAAAACCATTGAATTGTATTGAGCCGATCTAAAAAGGCATTTAATTTTCCAAATACAGCATTAGGATGAAATGTCCAAAATAGAGGTGACTGATCATTGCGAAAAAATTGTGCTAAATTTTCCTTATAATAATCATAAACTTCACGGAAAAATTTTAATATATGCATGGACAATGATAGTCTTTGCATAGATTCATCTATATCTGAATGAAATATGGACATTGGATCAAGGAAACGTTTTGCCTGTATACGAAATACAAAATTAATAATAAAAATAATTGTTTATATGTACCTATACCTGATTTATAATTAAGTTGCATATCTGTCGTAACAATACAGTAATTTTAGATGACTGACAGTAGTAACGAGAGTTGGCCCATAAAATGCACACCATATGCATTAATGGTGGAAGTAATTGCTTACTTTCAGAAAATTCTATTTCTTCCAGTTGTTGCAATAATTTCCGGAGGGGATTCAAATACAAACTGATATCTTTCGCTTCTGCTAGAGCTGAAAAGATTAATAATTTAGGAACAACGAAAATAACTAAATTTAATTTTTCTGCCATAAAAAGAGTCAGTTGATACGTTGAAGAATGGTACTCCTTTTATTTTTTTAACATCTTGCTTACAAAATATTTGAACAATTGAAATATGTCAAATATCACAGAAACTGTTAAAAAACAGATTTATTATTTAAAAATGCACATACAAATATACCAATCAACTCAAAACACAAAATAGGTATGGTTTTCGATCGTTTATATGTTTTTGAGACCGAACCATTCTCAACAACAGCCTATTCATTTCAGTGACTTTTTTTGTTGACTTTTGAAAATCTATTTTATTTCATTTTTGTAGACTTTCATGACTGACCCCTTAATTATTATTAAAATAGATAAAAAAAAATTAAATAATACCTGCTACCACTTGCTTAAATAGTGTCTTGAAACATGGAAAATAAGCACTTTCAGTATATTCTAATATCAGGGCCATTGAACTTATAGTTTCGTGTTGTAGTTGTTCGTAGATATAAGACAAATTGATTAAACGTCCATTCCAAAATGCAATTTCTGAAATAAGTTTAACATTAGCGGTTAAAACATATAACTTCTACACTATTTCTACACACCAATAGCAGGAACAGGATTTTGTTTGCTTAGAAAAGCATTTGATGATTTATCTTGCATAATATCATTAACTTGTTTAGCCCATTTGATTACAACACCTTCTATGGCACTTTTCAAATACAAATCTATTGTACATTCTTTATATTCAATAAGAATTTTTGCAGCTTTCACTATTTTTTCAACTCCAACAGGCATTGCTAATATAGTATGTCCACTTACTTGTCCTTTAACTTGATGTACAGTACTTTTTAAACTATGAACATGTTTCTGAACATCTTGTTTAACTGCTATTGGCCATCCTTTGTAATTTTCTTCATTTGATAGTAAAGGAACAAACACTTGATCAACTAATGAAGAAAGTTGATCAATTGATCGTGCTGCTAGATCTCCTAATATTAAAAAATTTTCTGGATCTTCATGTGGTACTGGTTCATTTTTTTTTTTTACAAAAAAAAACTCCTTTGCTTCTAAGCTGCGTTAATGGAAATGTTGTTGTAGGAATTAATTGTGCAGCTGGGGTTAATATTATAACTAGAACAATGAAATTATTACGATCTATAAACTCTTTGAGGATTGATTTATGCTCTTCTAAAGTGATAATACGTTGCCACTTTTCAGATTTAAGTTTAAGTGTTTTAATAGCATAAGATCCCATAAATTCAAGGCATCTACCCAAACCACTATTTATCGTGTCAACATTTTGACCCTCCATTTTCTTTTAGTTTTATAAATGCCAGTTTATTAACTTTAAATATTTAAAGCTTATATGACTTTTGTTGATTGATGACCTTTATATAAATTTCAAAATGTGTTATAAATTCGTTTAAAGCTCATTTATTAATGTTCTTCAACAACTTAATGTCGTCTTCTTTTTTTTATTATTGATTTCCTTGTTAATTATAAATTAATTAACTAACTTAATTAATTATTTTAAATTAAAATTTTAAAATAATCTACTAATATTATCTTAAAAGAACTTGTTTTCCAAAAAGTTATTTTAGAGTTCAAATTTGTTATTTTATAAAATTGACAATAATTATTTTATGTTCTACGATAGTTACCACGGTTATTGTTGTGTGACAAAAAGTTTGTTCAATATTTGTACGAGAGTACCTACCTCTGTAGTGTTGAATTATCTTCAAAAAAAATTTGGATAGTTTTAGAAGTTTTTTACTTCTATGTAGACGATTATAGAACTAAAGAACATAGAAATGTCCCACATAAATTTTAATTTTAGGTTTAATAGGTCTGTATACTAAATTGATTTCAACTAGAAATAAAAAAGTAAAATATCGAAGTATAAAATCCATAATTCTAATTAAGCGTTGGAGTTTTAATTATTCTTAATTTATTATGCCATTACAAAAACATAGTTAATAAAGTCAGTTGTTAGTTAGTTCACAGTTTATTGAATGTTGGTCAATGGTGTTCAACAATCCTTACATTTTTAAATCACGGTATAGGGTATACAGAACTTTAAACGCTGGGTGACGCAGTAGGTAGAGTGCCTGCCTTTCACCCGAAAGATCCCAGGTTCGATTCCCGATGAAACAAAAAAAAATGCTTTATAGGTTCTTAGACCTGGCGCAGTACCCTTTGTCATTGGGATAAAATCAGAGATGTGCTGGTAAATCGGTAACAATCAGCTCGCGTATAATTAATGTAGGTAAAAACATAATTAATAGGAATAAATATCGAAACAAGAACAATATTAACAATAAAGAAATTTATAGAGAACAAAATATTGCAAAATTAGCTAAAATAACAAAATATTATAAAGTTAAATAAATTTATTAATGTAAAGTCCATGTAGTCTGTTCATTTGCAAATGCGAACTCTTGTATCTGTTGTCAATCTATGGTTCTCATTCATCCACGAAATAACAAAGGAAACTGTATCCCAGTCTACTATCTGCTTCCCCAATAAATTTATTGTCATTAAATTTGATGTATGTACACAGTAAGACTCGTTCTTATTTTTGTGATTATCAAATTCATTAAGCTAAAATTCTTTCAGCTTCTGAACTACTAATTACAATAGTACTTAGTTAATATTTTTTAGCTTCCAAAGACCGATCTAATATTATACCAAAAAGTTTAAGAAAATCGTCATAATTACCATTGGTAACATTGTTATCCAAATTTGGCATGGTTGGCAGACAAAAGCAGACAAAATTTATGCTTGGGAAGAACATTCAATTTATTATTATCTTCAAACGGTATAATATTTAATTTTTAAAAATTTAATCATTTGAACAAACTAAATCCGAACCGAGCCGGCTTCAGCACACCGTTGGATATAATAAATAAGAAAAAATAATTGAGAGTATAATCTGGGTAACAAATTAAATAAAATGAAACTATTCTATTTAAGAAGGCTTAATTTCTGGCAATAGCAGTAGTTTTCCACATTAGATATCCGGTAGATAAGCCAGTAATTTGTTAAATAAATACTCGAAATATTGTAGATATTGTAGTGTAAAATTGCAATACTGTACTTAATTAAGCACGAAAAGGTGATTCTACCTGAAGTTACTGTCAAGAGTGTAAAAAAACATGACTTGTTAGATATCTTGATATACATGTCAGATCAGGTCTCCAATTTATAATTCACACATAGAAAGAATAGAAGCAGTTCAAAAATTTTTTGAATTTACGATTTGCACTACACAATCTGCTTGAGATGACGATAGAGCACAGTCTTAAATTTCTTCATCAAAAGTCTCTGTGGAAAAGCCTAGAATTGTCTGATGTTTAATTTATTTTCTAAATCAGACTGTCAATAGTAAGTAATAAATACGAGTGGTAAATACGATAATAGGTTCATTCAACAGCAAATAGTTTTCGATTGTAATCACTTGCAATCATGTTTTTTTGTTCAATAACTTTTCAATCACTTTCAATCACAATTTGAAGGGGGAAATTTGTGACTGAAACAAATTTTTTTTGTTCAATAGATGTGATTGAAAATTTAAATTATTCTATCTAATGATACTTTAAGACGAAAATTATATGAAATCAATTTTTTTCAATTTGACTTTTTTGATTTATTTAAAAAAATAAATAAATATTAGATATTATTTGTATTTTGGATTTTGTTATTTTTGATTACTAAGTAAATTTAATTGTATTTTAATTCTTGTATAAAATGTACATTACTAAATTGTAAGCTGTTTGAACTAAATAGTATAAAATAAATAAATAGATAGGTAGGTGTTACAAATGGCTGCCAAAGTCGGCACACTTAGACCAAAGACTCCGTTGTTATACCATAAAATATTCTCGTAAATCTTACTTCTTAAAACCAATTTGAACTTTTTATAAACCCAGTGAATTCTAAAATAGATCAACGCTTATATGCATAATATCAAAAACTAAAAAAAAAAGCATAAATTATAAATAGTAAATGATACCAAAGGATCATTCGCCTTTTCTTAACATGTTACTAATATATTTTTAGCTAGGAGGTTTTCTTTTACAAAATTCACAAATATGAACCCTTATATCTCCACAATAACAACAGCTATCGCTATCAAATAAAATGGTTAAAATAATCTCTACGTTACTAGATATTCATCAATATATTAAGAGAAATAAAGGTTTATATAAAAGTGTATCCGAAAACCACAAGGATATTTTTAAATTACTATACGGTTCTATTCCTGTGGTTTTCGATGTAGGGAAGCAGCTTCCTTTTATTTGAATGTTTGAGTATTCTAACTTTTGAAGCATCTCTTTCATTTCCGAGTGCTCAAAGTATTTTTTAATAGGAGTGGTTACATACGTAGTAAGAAGTCTGAAATGTATAATCTGATAATCAATAACAGAAGATTGGCTGTCATACTTCCTAATAATGTACAATATTATTTACGCTTATTTCAAGTAATTGCACCTAGGCTTCACAACTTACTATCTTCTTCTATCGCTAACAATTGTTATGGTTCTAAATTACTCAGTTTGGTTAAATCCTGGCTTTTGATGATCATCAGGGAAAGACTTAGTACGCATAACTACATAATTTTATCGCTTTTGTATTTACTTCAATTTAATTGTCTTATATTTTTGATTATCTTTAAAAGATTTAAAAATTTTTAATTTCGGAGCTTTTCAATTATTACTTTTCTATCTATTTTATTTTTGGGTAAATTTTATTTTGTAACTACACTCGAAAGCTGTATTCTTTTTGCATAGAGTGTTTTTATGGATTTGACTCCAATTTATACGTCGCTAAAGAAGTTTCTGGACGATGATGATAATTACTTGATGTTACTTGATGTATGATGTATGTATCATAAAAAAAAAAAAATAAAAAAAATATTCATAAATACTTCTGTGCTTCACCCCTTTTCCATTCTTGATAAATTTCTGCACCGTACCCACGCACCAATTTTTTTTAGGATACATACATTAATTCCTGTACATTTTTTTTTCTTTTTTTGTTGACGTTCATTTTTAAAACAAATTTTTTTCACCCAATTGAAACAATATGAAACAAATTTTATTCTTTAAATTATACATTTTACATATAGACTTTTATAAGCTCTTGGGTTCATTTGAAATATTTTTATATTTACTTAATTTTTTGCATTTTGTGCCACATAACATTCCTTATACCACTATTTATTAATTCTTTGTATCATTTTAATTTTACGTATAATATTTCTTCACTAGCACTCTTGCCAGTATTTTCTATCTCATTCTAATATTCTTCTGTCGTTTTACCATTGAGTATGCTACCATTTCACTTTTCAACTTTTTCGCTGAATTCGGCTTTACTCTGAATTCATAGCTAGACTCCTTCAACTTTGAAGTTTAAAATTTACACGTTTAGTATAATTCCTGAGTGTCTTTAATCATAATTTTTAATTTTATTTTATTAGTTAAAATAATTTTATAAATATACTTACCACTCTTTCATATAGTTATTCACATAATCTCGTTATCTTTGTAATTCGCATATAATTCGTGTGTTGTGCTGTAACCTTGGGTTTATTTGGGTTTTATTAAACTATTTTAGTTTTAGAATTCTATTTGTTATAATCCGTCAAACGGATTAGGAAACGAATTATAAGAAAATTCTGAAAAGTTATTCAACTCATATATTGAACCAAGTTCTTAATGCACATTTTGGGTTTTTTTTAAGCTTAAATTTCTCACGCAAAACTATCTATTTTCAAATATGTTGGTGATAAAATCACATTAATTTTGTTTTTAACACTTGATCTCTTGGTATTAAAAAAACAAACCATACTTTCGTCACCACCAAAAATGTAAAATACCAAAGATTATACAAATAGGTTTTGGTATTATATTTTGGAGTGTATCCACTTCACAAATAGACATTTGATTTTAGGACATTTCCCAAAAAATTATTTTCCAAAAAAAACGTTTGGCAAAATGAAAACTCACAGAAAGAACGATTAACAAATGGACTTTGTCAATAAAATTTGCCAAAAAACAATCGGAAACTAAATCAAAAACAGGCTATCTAAAATCTTTTACACTGGATATTGGAGGCTTCTGTCCCAAATTCTGATACGTCGGACCTTAAAAAATAATTGTTTTTGCAAATATTGTTATTAAGTTGGTTTCGGAATTCTAGAAATCCAAACCTTGTGCCAAATAGAAAAACAACAAAAAATTTAAGTACAATTTTTTTTTTGTCGTTTGTTTAAAATGTTTAGTAGCAAAGACTGTAGTCCCAAGGCCACCCTTATTCGTTGAAAACTTGATTTCTACTAGAAAATAAAAGAGAGACGGCAAACACAAAACCCTTTAGAAAAGTACCTTTGTGTAGATTTTAAGATTTTAAGCTTATAGGTTTCAATATCTCGTGCTTTATATAATATTTGTTTCTGCAGACGTCACAGGTAAATATAATATACCTGGAAAAAGGGAATGCGCTAACTTTGAATCCAATTTCAAAATTTCTACTATAGACGGGTACATTCAAAATTGCGGTTTACAGTTCTGAAATTATAAAGTTGCGAAGAATTTGTTGAATGTTTAGTTGGGAAATTTTTTTTTACCAAATGTTTATTTTGTTAAGTGGATTTTTCGGATTGTCCATTTGCTGAGTGTAGTTTGATAAAAGGGCGGACACCTTGGTTCATATAGTCTTAAATAAAATACTCAAATAAAATTTTTGAGTTTTGAATTAACTTGAGAATTTCCCTTTTTTCAGTTAGTTTATTGTTTTTGACATAATGGTTAATGGTTTTCTAAATTTTTTAAAATAAAGTAAATAAAGTAAAATAGGTTACCAACAATTTTCTTTTCAAAATCTAAATTTTGAGAAGAAAAATAATATACCATCTTTGTTAAATACACATTTATTTTTATTACTATAATTAGTTTTTATTATAATCACATATACTTATATATTTTTAAAATTTCAATTTAAATTTTCTTAATATTCTTGTATTTTATTATTTGTTTCATTCCAATGTATATTGTATTAGAATAATTGTTTTTTTTTTTTTTTTTGTTATATAAGTGCTTTAATTAGAATATTAGAATATAAGAATTATTTTTAAAATAAAAATAGTTAAACTTTGATTTTTTAACGTTTTAAAACAAAAACAAAAAAATTTTCATGTTTTTTTTTTTAAAAAATGAGTTGGTGTTTGCTATTTTGAAAAATCGCATTTAAGTATTTAAGTTTTTACATAATGTTACTTTTTATGTTATGTTATTTGTTTTAATGTTATTAAATATTTATCTAAACATTTTATCTAAACTTACTGTTTATCCCAGTTTTCAATAATTTATGTTTTTCTAAATAACCTAATAATAATTTTACTTTGAAGAAAATTTTCCACCAAAGTTTATTTTTTAATGTTAGGTTAATTATTTTTATTATCGAAGTAATCTCGACTGTTTTTTTTTTATTTTATTTTTATTTTTTGTTTTTTTTATTGATCATTGTTTTGTTTCAATATTAGAAAAAATCCTTGTTTGTTTATATATATTTAACTTTAACGCTACATTAATTCTTGAAATAAATTTTTTTAGATATAACCCATTTATAATTTTTATAACAGCTTAATTAAATGCAATTTTAATTAAAGTAATTCTTTTTACTTAAATTTAAAACATCCTAAGTGACAATTAAATGTTTTTATTATATTTCATATCAAATATTAAATTAATGTGATACAAATTAATTTTGTTAAATCTTATGTCCGTTGAAATTAAATCAAAACAAAAAAAAATAATATTAAAAGATTAAATTTAAATAAAATAAATATTTTTTACATTAATAATAATTTTTTTTTTTTTATATCTTAGAAAATCAAAAATATCACCAATCTAAATACAAGCACACTTTTTAATAAAAACTACATTTTCTCCAAAGAATAAAGAGAAAATAAGAACATAAAATTTTATTATTTTGTATCACTGAGCCCCTATTTAATATTTGAGATGTTATAATTCTAATTTAAATACTTGCGAAACTTTTGAACTTTTTTCGAATTATCTAAATTAATTTTTTATAAATTCCTAATATGAATTTGGTTATTATTCTTATATTCTTCAAAAGCTTTTTTTTTTTATTTTTTTATAAAATGTCAATAAAAATTAAATATTAGAATAAAAAATATTATTTTATTCTAGATTTTAAATAAAAATCGAATTTCCCTTTACTAATATGTAATTTTATTTATTAGCAAATATCAAACTACATACTTTCACTAATTTAAAATATTTTGTAAACACATACTAATGAAGAAAATATTATTTTGGTTACAAAAATATTGAAATTTGCAATTAAATAAATTTATTAGTATGCATAAGGAAATTAGATTTTTACTTAACAAAAATAAAATACATAATTAAAAAAAATCAATAATATTTAAAAACAAAAAATATATATATATATATTAACAATAAATATTATTTATTCAAAAACTTAATTTGAATTTTACTTAAAACAATAAAATTAATATAATAAGTTCAGAATATACATATCAAATAACTGAGGAATAATAATTTACACATATTTAAAAAGCCAACAATCAGCACAATCTACCGATATTAAAATTGAGATTTTTCAAATATATATTTTAATTTTTATTTATTTTTATATAAAATTGTTTTAGAAAAGTAAAACTTTGTATGTAACATTTCAGATAAGAAATATGATAAATTATGAAACTATATTAATTTTAGCAATTTAAATTTTATTATGAATTTGCATAATATTAAAAAAGCTTATTTTACTATTAAAATGATTTTGTTATATACATTTTCATAATTATATATACATATATAATGCAATATATATATACATATATATATATATATATATATATATATATATATATATATATATATATATATAGATATATACTCAACAATAAATACATACCAAAATGCGAATGCATATAAATACCGTTGAGAAATTGTGAAAAATGTTGTGTTATTTCATTTTTTAAATATGATTTGATTTTATTGGAGATCTTAAATATTTTATTCTTATTCTTTTTTTACGCCTCAAAATAACGTAACTTTTATTTTAATCACTGTCTCTTATTTTTATAATTTTTTTCCAAATACTAATTAAATTTTAAAACATTGTATATTTAGAAATTTTTTTTTAAGTATATATAGTTATCATTGATGTATATATATGTACATTGTTAAGTGCATATTAAGACATTTATCATATACGCATTTTCATATACTTAAGATTTTACTATATACCTACTATTAGATTTATATACCTTTTTATACGTGTTTTATTTTTTTATTTTTTTGATCATCGTTATATAATTTCGTTTTGGTTGTAATTTTTATCACATCACCACATACGATAAATTTTGGGTATTATAACATTGTTAAATATATATATTAAATGTTAAGATTTTACTATGTATTTAATATATAAATTAATTTAATTATATATACCATGGTGTTGTTTTATACGACTAGTGGTCATTATACTGCAATAAATATATGTATATTAGTTGATTAAGTCAAAACAAACCAAGAATTGTTTGACCAAAGAGATCATTCTTAATTTTGAATATTAATAGTAGTATATGGCAAACAAAGTTTGACACTATTGAAAGTATTATCGAAATAGTTATAAAATAACCCTGATAGAGTTTAATTAATGGAAGGCGATTATAAAAGTATAGATTTTAGGCGATGTTGACATACTAGATAGTATAACTATATATATATATATATATATATATATATATGTAGCTTGAATTTTATGTCAAAAAATAGGTTTTAATTTTAATATATAAATTTAAAATAAAATAGTTCTCTCGTTTGATTCAATATTTTTTGTTTGTTTCAACTTCCTTTAATTTACTTTAGGGCCGAATTTCTACAGTGATTAATCCCTTAATATCCTCTCTATAAAAATTATAAATATGAAAAATTTATAATATAATTTTAAATTGTTAACTTGGTCAACCTTTAAAAAAAAAATCTGTTAAACAATTTCTTAAATCCAAATTAAAATTTATTATTTATAATATAACATCAAAGACTATATAACATTAGTTGTATATAGTCTTTGATAATACATAAAAATTTAGAAGCAAATTATAACGTGTGTTTTATATTTTAATCATTATTGTTACAGAATTTTTTTTATGAAATGAAATTTTATATAGATTAAGAGATAATATATACAACTACAGTGTTCAATAATTAACACTATATATTATATTGTATATATGTATGTAATTAATTATATTCACTATAGATGTGACAATTAATAAATGATTATATTTACATATAAAAAATAAATAATATTCTAAATATTGTTTTGATGAAATTTTGAATTAAATATATATGTATGATGCATATGATATATATATATATACAATATATATATATATATATATATATATGTGCATGTATTTAATTTTTGAATCACTTTTATTTTAATGAATCTGTTTTAATTTAGGAGAATATTTTGTAGTTCTTGTTAAACCTTATACATTTGTTTGTTTTTGTTTTTTTTTTTATTTTTTGATTAGTTTGCCTGGTAAAAATACCATACTTTTAACGTAATTTTGAAATTACAGTTTACAGTTAATTTTTTTATTTTTTTTTTATTTATATTAAGTAATTCTGCTAAATTAAAATTAAAAAAAAAAATATTAAACATATTCAGGATTTAATAAGTTTTTATTTGTATCTGAGATTAATTTATTTCTTTTTTATTTAAAACTTTTAAAAAATAAAGACTACGAGACGGGAAACATTTAAAAATTCGGACATACAGTTTTTGACGTACATATAAATTGAATGTGATGTAATTTTATATATATATATATATATATATATATAAATATATATATATAAGGATACATATATTGTTATATATTAAATAAATGAATGCCCGACTGTTTTATTTATTACTTATATATTGTTTTAATTATTTAAGCGTATTAATTTTTTATTTTTAATTTTATATTTTTTTAATATCAAATTTAAATTTTTTTTTTTTCATATTTGATTTTCTACATTTATTGTTTATTTATGTATAAAAAATATTTTGTGTTTCAGACATAAGATGTTTAATATTTTTTTTTTTCGATATATATATATACTTCATTAACAATTATAATTATGTAATAATAAATACTAGATATATATACACATAATATTATTACATTTTTATAAATGAAAAAAAATTCTCGGCGCCGTTTTTACGAATCTGTGAGACCAATTTATAATTTTTAAAAGATCTTTTCGAAAAAAAAACTGTTTTGTTGGTCTCAGAAATTCATTATATATATAACATACAAACAATGAAATATTTAATTTACTAATGAAAATTAGCAAAAGTTTAATTAATAGGATATTCCAGTTTTTCGTTTTTCTGTTTATTTTAACATCTTGATCATTATTATTTTATTTATGAAAAAGTATGATACAACCGGAAATAGTTTAAATTCTATGTTTTTTTCTATGTTATTATTATTTCAGTTAGCATTTACCCTTTTCCCCTAAAATAATTGGTAACACATCAAACACATTCTCAGTTGAATTTATAAGCAATGTATTTTTATTTTCTTAAGTTATATAATCTATGTTGGAACAAACTTTGATACGAGGAGTGTTTTTAAGAACTTGATAATAAAATCATAACATATTTAATTTATTTTGTTTTTCTTCTTTTTTTACATATTTAATTATTTACCAAAATTTTATATTGAGGTATTAATAGAGCAGCCTTATTATATATTTCATTTTCTATTTATAATAAAATTAAATTAATATATACATACATATATATATGTATATATATATATATATATTATTAACAAATTATAATTTTTCTAAAAAAAATTCATTAGAATATATTTAAAGATTAAAGAAATTTTATTTTAATTTATAATTTTTGTTTTAAATAAATTTTTTTTATTTTTTAGTTTTTATTTTGGGTTGTATTGAGATATTTTTTAATATACCTACTAAATATTATCAAATATTGTATTATACAAATAATTATGACATTTTTTTTTGTTTTTCTTTACATATTTCCTATAATAAAATTAATAAAATCTGCAATTTATTCACTTATTTACATATAAACCATATAAGTAATTCAAAAATAATTAAACATTATATACGTAGAAAAAATAATTAATTCTCTTAATATAAATATAATTCTAAATATTAATATATTATTTTATTTAATTTTATTTAAACAGAGAATTTATTAAATAAGGCGCTCGTTATACCATATTCAGAAATCCGTATTGTTTGTTGCATTATTAGCTGAGTTGTCAGAACTATTTTCATCCTGATCGATCGGTGGTATAGCTAAAGACATAGATGGGGCGACCATTGTTGGTTCTGTATTTCGTCTTTTCATTTTTTTATTCTTTTTTAGCATCGTAGCCTAAATAAGATTATTTTATAGTTGTTATTGAAACAATTTTGTATTTTTTGTTTTGTTTTTGATTTTAGTTTTTTTTTTTGTTATATTATATTGCTAGAATTATTTTATTTATTTAATTTAAATATTTAATTAATATTTTTATTTTGAAATACTATGTATAGTTCATGTTAGAAAAAAATTTATAGAAACAATTTCCTGATATATACATATATATATTTTTTTTCGTTTCTATTAATTTACATTATTTTATTATTCATTCCGTCCGGTCCAATTAAATGCATTTTTAAAATAAAATTATTTTAATGCACGTATTTTGAGTTATTCTTTTATGTATATACATATTAGTAAAAAAATGCATATCAGACGCATATTATTATGTTTTACATACATATTTTGTGACAAATTTTATTATCATAAAAACTGAATATACTTTTTAGATACTTAATTATTGAGTTTAAGATTAATTTTATTCTAAAAAAAAATTTTTATAAGTTTATGAACATTATAATAAAAAATTATAAACCTTAATTTACTAGTTTCTTAAATTATTTGGCAAATAAATGAAGAAATGAATTATTGTGATTAACAAAAATGAACGATATACTGTGAAATAGAATAACCGTTGACAAGCTTACTATATGTATTAGTTTTGAAGTATTGGTATTGAGACATAATTTACAAGCTTTGAGCTTCGTACAGATAAATCAGGTGGAACAAATAAAAATGTTTTTGTCAGAAAATGAAATGGACATCCCAAAATGGCTTGTTTTGTTTTTAGATTGCTTTACAATTACAATTTGCAATTTAATAAAAAGTATGTAAATATCTTCTTGAAATAATTTCTTTTTGAAAAAAAACAGTTACCGTGCGGTAATTTGCTCGATTCATAAAAAATTAAAAATAAAAAAACAAATAAACGAAATTATTGAAAAAAGTCAAATATTTTCCTTTGAATTTTACTAAAACTGCTTATCATTCAGATGCGCATGTGTTTCGGCTTGAGCGTTTTCAACTGAGCAAATAAATCTAAAATAGTTATATTTATGTTTACTCACAGATGGCAATTTTTCAGCTGGGTGGGTAACTTTACCAAGCGGGTAAAACAGCCAAGCGTTAGGATGTAACCCTCCAATCAAAAGAACTACGCTTGATTGCAATAGGACAGGGTAGGAAGAAAATTATTGAAAGATTTAATAAGACTGAGGTTATTTATGTTTTCCCTACACCAGATGGGATATAACTCCTCTTTCGCGAAATTCGGACTATTTCCGTAACATTCTTTGTGCCTACTGTGTAGGAATGGGCATTTGCAGTTATTCTTGTTTCGGGTTGAAACTATATTTAATAGAAGGAAATAATTCTTTGACCCTACAAAATATTTCAAAACATGCAATTTTTAATTTGGCAACTCTTTGATTTGGCACATTTGCACAGTTGCAGGTTTTTGAAAAAGAGACATTAAGAATACAAATGAATACCATTGCAAATTTATTTTTAAAATTTTTTTATAAACAACATAATTGATAAATTGGAGAAGTAAAAATTTCTACATTCTCATATATTTGTAGTAAAGAGAAAAAGCCGAGTTGAGGTTTGAAAGCAAATGTTACGTAAACGTTAAATTTTGTCTTATATATATCATGTAAACAAACAATATTAAATTATAAATAAAAGCAATTGAAAAAAGATACATTAAAAGATATATAAAAAGTATATAAAATGGTATTTTCAATAATAAAGTACTTGCTACGCTAAGCAACATCATAATGCCAAATAAAGTGACTCTTTGGTTCGTCTGTGATATCGGCGGAGTTATTGAACATTATAGTTTTTTAAAACAATCAATGGTGAGCATTACTAAAAGGCATTTGGTAAGCGATTTTCCGGTTTTAAATTAATAAAAATATCCTATATATGGATTGCAAACGTCGTTTATCAAGTTCATAGGAGACAAAATACAAATTGTATTTAAATTGATTTAATGACGCAAATCAAAAATGACTTACGATACGGTCTTAAAAATACAAAAATAATAATTATTTGAAGCCATAGCTATATTTGGTAATTATGTTAGCTATATTTTACTGTCAGGCTGATGATTACAATTCCACTTGAGATATGAGAGTTGTTAAAAGTTTAACCAATTTCTTTTAAATTAATTGCTAACACAACTTGTTATTCACTAAAATAAAATCGAACTATGCTTTTATAAAGGAGAAATGACTCAGTAATAGACGCAGTTTCCCACATTTAAATTAGTAGATATATAAAAATAATTAATTTCTCTATAGTCTAATCGGTAGGATGACAGTAAGACAATGTGGCGCTCACAGGTTCAAGTCCCGTAGGATATAAAATTCATCTTTTATACCAGATGATAGGCTATGCCAGCGAATCTGAAAAGAAATTAATGATTACAAGAAACAAACACATAGCATAAATCTGAACCTGGTTGTTCCAAAGGTAATAGAAAGGACAAAAGAAATATGTGTGTGATTGTAGATATGCCAAGATTCTGCTTAAAAAGCAATTATGATGTTATTCTATAGTCTTGCAATTGAAAAAAAAAAAAATCAGAATATGAAAGTTTTGTATTTTTATCTATACACAATACACTCAGTATGTATCTATTCATTTTTTGAATTGTGAAGCAAAAAATGCTTTTGATTAGCTGAATATTTGACAGCTGTATATTTAAATCTGAAGAAAAAAGATTGAAATTTTATACTTAAAGACATTAAAAAAACACAGCTCATGTGAACAATTTAGATAGTTGCAAGCCCAAATGAAAGAAGTATATTGTTTATTGCTTTTAAAAAATAAAAATTTACCAATTGAATAACAGGAAATTAAATTTTTAGTTAAATAGAAGTAAAATGAAGAATTATAATCTGAAATTTGAGTAAATATCTTTGTTTAAGATGTTGGAAAAATTGTATGTAAAAATAAATCATATATGTAATATGATATACATAATATAATATGTATTTAATTCAAACTGTTTGATGAAATATGTGATGTATTAGCAAGCATAATATTTGTTGCAATATATAGAATTTCTACACAGACTCAACCCAATGGAATACAGGCGTTTGAAAAAAGGGCGAAATATATTTTTATTATTAGACAGTTTATCCACAACTGTGCGTATAAGTTTTTTCTTTTGTTTTATCTCTAAATAAAATTTAAGAGTTCCATTCCAATTCATTTCTTTTGTTTTTATAATTATTTTGAATTTAAAATTTTTGAATAGAGTTAAAAAAAATTTTATTGGTAAACTGATGTAGAATTTATTTTAGGATTCATCAAAACAAATATATTAAGTATGCACTCGTAAAAAAATAATAAATAGTCAATTCACAATATGTACGTTCTTATATTATCGCTATTTCCATGTTAAAAATGTATATGTATCCAATTTTAAACTAATTATAAGAGAAAATTTTTTATATGTAATAAAATTATTAAAATAGTTAAAACTTCTAATTATATATTTTTATCCATGTAATAAATGTACTTACAGCAGGCTCTAGAACAATAGAACAACAATATTAACATACAAGAAATTATTTATAGTGAAGTACATTATAAGTAGTGAAATTTGCGCTGTTGTACAATTTATCAATTTCAACGTTTAGATCTTATAACAATTAGAGTTTAAATAAAAAATTTAAAATTTGATTTTTATCCTAGAATACTAGGTATGAACTTTTTAAATGGTTGATAACAAAGATGAGATAATAATAAGGAGTGGAATAAATTGAAAAAGAACGATATTTATTAGAGAACGAATTTGCTAATGTCATCTTAATGCAAATATATTACGACATAAGTTAATATCCCATGTTTAGAGAAAATTTAAGAAGATAATTTATCATAAAAGAATCTTGGTGAGAGTGGATAACCATACAAAAAAGTGGAATCATAATATGATATTAATCTTATTTCATTTCAAATTGTACCATATACTCTATGACATCTATGTTAAATATTATCAGCTGTAAGATGACGTGGGAAATAACATCATTACCGATTATAAAACAAAATCTATTCTGATTATGTAATAAAACTATGCCTGTTTCAAATTGTGTCATAATAAGCAGTTCTAAAGCAGTTCTAAAGCAGTTTTGAGCAGTCTGTTATGTAGAAACATAACAACCTATACTACGTTCCTTACTCTATTTTAATCGACCCAGGCTTAACAGATTTATATGAAAAATAAACAAATTTAAAATGTTTTAAGACGACTAAGAAAATATAAAAATTTAGCTTTGCTTCAAAAGTGATTAAACTTTTAAGTTCTGACTTCGTTTAAACTTCAACGCTGATTTTTTGTCGTCACTTGATTACTTTAACCAAACCACGGTTGAGAAACTTGGCTCTTTCCTATATTTAATCATGACTCTATAATATCAAAATTCATGAATCTGAATGTGGCTTTATGAGAAGAAAGGTATTATGTTATCTTGTTCTTAATTTTATCCCAATAAATAAAATTCTAGCTAAAATAAAACAAAATAAAAAAATTATTTAAAGCAAATAAAATCAAAATACTTCTTTACAAGCCTAATTTTTACATATAGAAGGTGTCTGATGATGATGATGAGAAAATAAAAGCCGTTTCTAACAAAGACAAGGCAACATGTATATTATTTGAATATTTTAAAATCAACATTGAGATGGAAAAAATATTAAATGCGATAAATTTTTTTTTGCAATGTCCGTTTTCATGACGTACCCTATGTCATGAGTAATCACTTAAGCTGGACATACAAACTAACATTTTGTAGCTTAAAAAGTATTAGGTTCAGGTATGAAATATGGGCACAGGACCGAAAATACCGATGTATCAACATACTTCTTTCATCAGTGTTTGTTACATATTTCTTATGATTGTGGTTAATACTTAACATTATATAATTATCTAATAAGATGGCAGATTCAAATAAAAAGGAAACTTAACAATTTGTAGGAAAATTCAAAAATCTCTAAGATTAGATGAACGCAGCTAAAAAAAAATTTTTTTCTAAATTCAAGATTCGAAATTATTGCATTTTGAAGTTCAAGTGAGTAGGTAGTAGAGAAGTAATAATTTGTAATAAAACAAATTCTTCATTTTCAAATTTTATATATAATTTGTTGTAAATATAGAAAATATTATTGTAACATATAGAAAATATGAAAGTAAATTTTACCCTTATTTACGTCGAAAAATATATGTTTAATTATAAATAATTTTGCAATTAATATTATTGTATACAATTTTTAAATTCTTGAGATTTCAGTTTTATATCTAATAACAAAATAATACTATCTAATCTAATTAGCCATTTTTCCAAAGTATAACCTAAACACATTTAATGAAAAAAAAAAAAAAAAAAATAGACTCTACTATATCTAACAATAAAATACTTTTGTATCGAATTATTTATGTAAATGTAAATAATTGCATGTCAACGGTAGCTTTTAAATTTATTGCTTAATTTCCTAATTTCAAGTTTTAAAATATATATCTTTTCATTTTTAATTTAGTATGGAATATTTTTTCTTTGAGAATGTTTTCACTTCTCTATTTTATATGATAATAATTGGTACAAATTTATTAAAAATATAAGTGGAAATATATTTTAATATACATTTTACCTAACTTTTAAATATTTTTTGAACATAAATTAAATTATTTACTATTTAGATATAAGTATTATATAAGTATCTGAGAATTTTTGTTTTTCAATTTTATTTTTTTATATTATTTTTATTCAATTTTAAGATTTTTCATATATTTTCCATAAAAAAATGTGTCTGTCGGATTTTTAATTTTATAATTATATACGAAAATTTTACATGTTGATGTGAAAAAAATTTTCAACGTCTCAAATAAACGGGTTATTAATTATTATAATTTTGTTTCTTGTTTATAATTTTAGTATAGTTTTCCATACTTCAAATACATAATATATACTTTTATAAAAAACATGAAAAAAGAAAACTTGGACCGGACGGACGGGTTTTCTATGTGCCAAGGGGAACTTTATTCTCGCAATCATCATTATCTTGCAGTAGCTGTGATGAACCCCCTTGGGATGATGCTGTACCCGCCACGGCCGGTGATATGTGCGGTTCCGTTAATCTTCTTTTACATTTGGTTTTCTTCAACATTGTAGCCTTTTATGTGATTCATTATATTTAAAATATATTTTAAATATAAAATTTAATTAAAGAAAAAATCAAAATAATAAATTTACATTAGCAATAAAATTTAACTTTTACTCTACTAAAATGTTAAACATATTTATTTAATGATACAAATGACTTTATAAAGTTCATCTACAAAATTTAACAATCAGTGCCGTTTACATAAAAATAATTCAATTTAAACATTTATACATTCTACATAAATAGTAATGTGGTACAATAATACTGTACAAAATATTATTTTCAAATGTGTATTTCATTGAAATTATAGCAGAAATTTAAAATTAATTAAAATGTTTCATTTAAGAAATTCTTCTACTTATGAAAAATGGTGGAAATGTATGTAGTATGTAGTATACATAAATCGATTATACAATCGAAAATTTTTTTTATTAATGTTCAAATATTTTAATTGGCTTTTTATAGCTTTTTACCATTTTCAAACTGTTCGAGTTTTCATAAATATTTATTTTCTAATTTTGACCCTAAAATTTTTAATTTTATTTAACCTTTAACTGGATGAAGTGAATCCAGTGGACCCACAAGCTATTTATTCCCGTTATTTTCTCTCATTCTATTTACAGCTACACATTCAAATTATAAGTACCTTCACTCAGTATTATTTTGTTTTTGCCTGCGGAGCGATGTTAAGGTAGTTTAACTCAGGGGACTAGTTTGTTTTTTTTTGTATATTTCATTCTAAACATCATTATACATTTCAAAATTTCCTTTCTGAGCTTACCCTTGATTTAAGGTGTTGATAAAATTAATTTTTCATAACATAAGTTAATTTAAATTAAATTGCGGACAAAAATCGCGCGTATAGTTTCAGTATAAATATAAACTATAGTTTAAGTTTTAATTTTGTTTGAAAATTTCGGCAACAACTCAAAAGTTGTGATTAAATCATTAACTGAGATATTTTCATATTTAAAAGTTTGTACGAGTTCAAATATTCATGATTCAATCTAGGCTGAGATGAAAATTAAGATTATTTAATGATTTAACCAAATGTTTTAAAATCTACTTGTACATATATGGTTGCAGTTGTAGCAGTACGTAAAATAAATACGTAAAAATTTTTGTTTTTAAAAATTTAGAATATTTTTTTACCATTCCAAACACTTTATATTAAAATTTATGCATACCGTTGCAGTAGAATTAGAAACAAATATTTTTACATTTTACGTATAGCTATAACTGCTACCTATATTAGGTAAAATAAATATAATTAAATTATACGTAATTATATATATTCATATTATATCAAATTATTATTACAAATACAAAATTTACTACCATAATAACTTACTAATCAAACTCTGTCTTTTTTTTAATTTTCTCAACTGAGTATTGCAAGAATAACCTGTTACAAATGCACGGGGTATTATGAAGATTGTAATAAACCAAAACAATTGTTAAGAATAGACCTTCTTCCCATAAATTTTCTTTTTTTTTACGACTTCTATAATCATTCCTAAGACTGAAACTATCGTATTTAAAAAACATTCTGCATTATGTTTTCTTTTATATATTTTAGTATTTGTTATAGGCTTATTCAACAGACATTAAATTATCCTAGGTTTCTTATTTATATTATTATCGGAAAAAGAAAATAAATTACGAATGAGCAGTTTAATTATTGTAGAAAAAAATAATATAAAACAAATTGGTTTTACTTTTATGTTTCTCTTCAAAAATAACTTCGATGGGTCTACTTATTGTTAAGAATCTATACTACATCTACATCGTATTCTCTTACGAAAATATAGTTTTTTAGCTCAAAGAGGTACACATTTAAAAAAAAAAATTTCTACATTTTTTGCGCCAGATTTTCATGGCATGTACCATGTAAATAACGACTCAATATATAGTGTAAATATGCTTTCTAAGTTTTTATATATATAGCATTTTTAACAAATTTCATGAATTTTTATTATAATATATTTTTTTTCATTTATTCATTTTATTAATGATCACTACTCAACCTTGATTTTAAATAATGAATGCATATTTTTTTAAATTAGACTATTTTTGGTACGATAAATGTGAGTTTACATTAGGAAATCGGTTCAAACTACAGATCAAAAAAAGGGTAGACTGTCTCATAAACTGACGTTCTAAATTTAAAAATGAAATGATGAATTTCTGAAGAGCAGAATAAAAACTAAGAAACAGCAGGGACAAATTTTTATTTATATTTTAATACCGTAAATTTGAAAGAAAAATATCAGATTACGATAAAGAAATAGAATATTAAAAAAAAACTATAAGACAGTCTGATAGTCTAATACTACGGTTGTCTTTGCTATATCAACTTAGAAAGTGTTATTTGGAAAAGGTACAAATTCGTATACTTTCGGATGAATATACATTTCAGTACCAAATTCACCAGATCAATAAGTGAAACTACTATTATTATTTCATTAGTATCCTAATTTTACGAACTAATTCGTAAATAAAAAAATAATTGAGTTAATGATTGATCTCTTGAATAATTTGAATTGATTGTAGACGCTCTAAAGTAGCTAGTATTCTTGTTCAAACATTACTTTTTTCAACTCATCTGATTTTAAGTCAATGTCAATCAAAACGAAGTTTTAGGAACAGCTTGTTTTGTTTCATATTGATTTTTTCTTCTTATTAAAGTGTATTGTTCTTTACTTTAATTCACTGGGCACTTCAAACTGGACAGATAAATGATAACCAGAATCGTCAATGTCAGCCTGTCAATGAATCATCTGCAGATTCATTCTGTGTACCCTCGATAAATACTCTTTTCCTTTATTGGTCATCCTCAGAATAATAATTTTGTGTGATTCAAACAAGTCAAATATTAAATTGCGTCTGATAATGTACTTCTTATTTTTTTACAGGTGAAATATGTGAATACATAAAAAATATAAACTTAACATAGAGCAAAAATTTGCATTAAAATAGGTAAATCCACATATAAACGATGGATAGCTTGAGAACGCCATACACTTATACCGGCTATTTTTAAAGCTTATAAGATGACAGAGTAAATATCTATCTATTTGCCTACGATTTTTTGTCTGAAAATCTCTTAGAGAAAGTTTTTTTAGTTATTTGAAAAACTACCAAGGAGTATAGAATTGAGTGGTAAAGAAAACGTAGCAGCTAACTAGACTCATTTAAAGCAACTGGGAAGATTCAGAAAAAGTACGGGTGTTTAGTGAACTAGGATGATGGGTAACAAAATCATGATTCAAGATGTAGTAAGTGAAATAATTGCGAAGACTGTGGGAAACCATTTATAGAAAAGCAAAATTGAACTCCGGTCTCCCAAAAAAATGAATGAGAAAATTACTCTACAACTTTCTGAGTAAATACTAAATTATAAAAGAAAATAATATTAACAAATCGCAGTATTATGTCAAAATTCCTACAATTTTATATCATCAAGAAACTAATTTTCCGCTAATAAAAGAAAATTGCGTAAAAGCAAAACAATAAAGAGAAGAGCTAAACCAAATAAAAATAAAAATTATTTAACAACAAAAAAAAAATTTAACACTAATAAATAAATCCGGGTATCAAGTTTAAAAAACCTGAAAAATAAAAATAAAACGAAGAAACAATGAGAAACAAACAGTCCGCAACGGATTTTAATAGATTGCAAAAGAATATCCACAGTTCAGAGGAAAAATTAATGGCTAAAGAAACAAGATTTGTTTCAGACAGTGTAATAGAAGAAAAGAAAATTTAAACACAGCTGGAAATTACACCACCTATCGTTAAAAAGACCAAATTAAAATAGTGCCAGAAAAAAATCGGTTCCAGTGAAGATAAATAGGAAATAAAACCGAAGAAGTATAGGCTCCGCGATAGGTTTAGTATTATGTAAATTTAAAATTTTGACGAAACACATAGAAAAGTGTTAAAAAAATATTATATTTCAAACTACTCTACTAAATAATTGGAAAATGGAAGTTAAGGTTAAAGGTTCTTACTATTATAGAAAACTAACAGCTTGCTTGCAACGAAAGTAAATGATAAATGGCGCACAAATGAAATATGCAGAAGATAAACTTGTAAATATTATGGTTATAGATGCCAACCTCTTGAATGTAATCCAGTATCAGAGATATAGCTGTCAAATCACAAATAATCTACCATCGACAAGATAAACTTTCAAAGACAATAACAATTGTTCAATAATATTTTTAGATGTCGCCAAAGTCTTTGATAATCTCTGGTTAGAAGGGTCAAAATATAATTTAACATCATATCTACTGAGAAACTATTGAAATTAAAAATAACGTTATATTACTATTGATGCTAAATTGAACATTAAGGAGTAGTAAAAAACAAAACTAGCAGGAATGGAGGTAAACTAAGAAAAGCTGTACTGGTGGCTAACTCGTAAGATAAGACAATGCAATGTGAAATATAATCGACATATGACATGAAACTGTGTGATTGTGCAAGTAAAAGTACAGTAATATTAATCATATTGGTTGACACATGTTGTTATATACGTTAACCTACATAAGGGCCTAAGAATGCGTACCTATTAATATAGTATATTAAAAGTGCTTACTCGGCTTATAGATTTGTTAAAACCATCAAGAGGTAGCATAGCCAGTTGAACGGTTAATATTACGTTTCTAACGTTAACATAAGTTCTCAGATTTGTAAACAAAATATAAGAGAAACGAATAAAATAAAAACTTAAAATAAAAATCTTTTATTTTGTATAGAATATCCATTAAGTTAAATGTGGAAAACTTATCTACTTTGAAAAACTTTCAGCTCATCGGGAAATAATGAAAAAAAATGAGTACTAAAATATCCATGCTTCAAAAATGTGACCACTACATAACTTCGGATGGAAATATGTACAGAACAGTGAAGAGATGACATTAAAAGAATTTTAAAATTAATTTAAAAAATTGTTGTAAAATTATGAAAATTATTTAAATTTTTTATTCGAAACATTGACATGATTTGTAAACCCTAAATAAGTTGTATAACTGATTGTGAAAAATTTTATTCCGCATAGAATAGGGAAAAAGTAAGAAAACTGGAAAACAATATAATAATGATAACATAAAAAATATTAAATATTTTAGAACTGATAACTTCAAAAGGTATCCAGAAATTAGAATTAATGAATTTTTATTAGATTGAAAAATAGGAAAACTGAACGGAACTTTCGTTAAGTTTTCTTGGAAAAATTTAGATATATTTGATAAAATAACCTTAGGAAACTAGAAAATTTCTTTGAAATGTATCTAAATCAATTACGATAGAAAAATCACAGAGAAAATCAAAAAGAACACAATTAAATTTAAATTCAAACAAATGGATCAGACGTAAAAAAATGTTATCTTTAGGCAATAACTTTAGAAAATAAAATTTTGTTTTATAAAACCGCCCTTAAACTATTATGGGGCTCAACAATATATGGGGTTTGTCCCTGTCTGAAACATTTATAATTTTAAAAATTGAAATCCTCCAAAAAATAGAATGGGATATCTCGGAATTCAAAATCCCAGGAATCAAAAGCCCAGAAATAAAAATTCCGGAAATTAAAAGCCCGGAATCTGAAAACCCCGGAATTCCAAATCCAGGAATAATAAGCAAAAGTAAAATATAAAAGTGGCAGACAAAAAAAAAACAAATCTCTTTTCTTAAAAATGTAGCAAGATTGGTAAAATAAATTATTATATTAGTAAAAATAATTTAATTTATTTTTTTTTTCATAAACTGAAACTCTATTTTCGCAGACGGCAAGGTTTTAGTAAACGCAGATGAGCAAACTTTTATAGTTGGAAAACCCCGTTACCTATTTATTGAAACTCTGCTTTCCTAGACGGGGCAGATAAACGCACGCAAACACAGTTAAAATTTTCGAATTTAAAAATAAATTTTTAATTCTTAAAAGTTCAAATTTTAGAATTTTGATTTCTGGGATCTTTGTTTCCAGGCTTTTCAATTCCCGTCTTTTTATTTCCGGGATTTTCAAAAGTTCCGGGATTTTACGGTATTCGCATAAATATCGAACCTGCGAACTACTTAAATGTATATGGATTTATTCCATACAAAATAATGAATCTGTGGATAAAATTCTTCTTTTAATGTGCTTTAAGCACTGTAGGGAATATTTTTAGATTACGTTCTTAGGACTACTGTTATAGAAATATTTTCATGAATGATTCTAAATGAACACACTCTAAAAACAAATTTATTTACACGAATTATAATATTTTCCAATATTAAATTGAAATTTTATTTGAATACACAAAATTATAAATTCGGTATTCTTATAAGACTCATCAGTAAAATAAAATTTTAGTGTGTGTTTGATAATTCATTTAAATTTAATTACCTTTAAAGCTGATTTCAAAACAACTACATCCCCAGGACTTTGTACCCAAGGCTCACCATCAACTTGCACAGGAATATCGGAATGTAAGTGTATTTTTATGTGGCCTCCCTATAAGAAAATAATTGAAAGTATTATACTAATTTAAAAATAATTTAAGAATTAAACTTTTAATAATTACCTGTGCTATGCGCATAGCTGATCTTAATCCTGATTGTATTTGACCAAGATGTACTACACCAGTAACACCAACAATTTCAAGCATTCCATCATAATGATTAGGTTTTGTAAAATTATCTTCTTTTTCTGGTCCCCAAGGATTTGCTCCTGAGCCCCAACTTCAAATAAAATAACAAACTCAATTCAAATTGTTTAATCTCTTATCCAAAATTAATGTTATGGTTATAGTTAAAAAAAACTCTTATTCTTATATATGTATTTACAGTTTATTAAATCTGAATTACTTCAAATTTATTAAATTTAGTGAACGTTAATTATTGCAATTTTCTAAAAATTTATTTTAATTCAAAGAATATTATTAAAGTGTTTTTTAAGTTTGTTTTTTGTTTTGTGTTAAAAAATTTACCTTAGTATATTCAATATAATTATTCCTTCAACTGGTGGTAAATCCACAACTTTTCCATCAACTTCTAATCGTATTTCTTTATGAAGTTCCTTAACCATTTTCCTTCCGACCATTTTACGAAGTCCCATTTTAACATAGACACCTTTATTGTGTAATCTTGAATTAAATTTATTTGGATTTTCTTCTCGCGCGTTATGAAAATCTAAGCAGAGATCGGCATCGATTCCAATTCCGAAATAATTATTCATAACAAATATTTGTGAGTTATCTTCACTTTGTGCTCCTCCTGCAATTTTGTATATAAATCATATTATTAAATTAAATTACTATATTTGACAAATTATTTTACTCAACAATTAGCTTTATTTAAAATTTATTTATTAAAATTCATTACGAAAACCTCAATAAAAAATTTATACATAATATACTCCTACAATTTACTCCTAGATATCAGTATATATGTTGCGGTTATTATTAATAATAATCAAATAGAAGTGATTAATTTGGACAAAATTTATTTAATTTATCACATAAACCGGTAATTATTAATAATTCCCACCCATCTTAGATAAATGTAATAAATATTAAAAATAATTTAAAATATTTTTGGATAGGTCCAACGGTTCGGAAGTCGAGACCAAAGATTTAAATATTTCAAAAACATGTTATGTTTCAGTAAAAGCAGGATTTCAATAAATAATCAATAAATTCAAATCGCTGCAAATGTAAAAGTCAAATATCAAGTGTAATTGCAAATGTCATAAAAATTACACATAAATGTCACATAAATTTCTTCCTGCTAAAATAAATAAATTAACTTCGTATAAATGATTAATTTAACCATAAAAATATATATTTTGTGTTTTAGTTTTTGCTTTTTTTTTGTCATATTTTCAATAACAAATATAAGAAAATTAAAAGAAATATTTTTATTTAATTTTAATATCATATTTACCAAGCCATACAAGTAATTATTAATAATTACCGGTAAATGTAATAAATTCTACTTATTTATCATATTTACCAAAATACGAAGTTATTATTAATAATTACTGGTTATTATTAATAATTACCGGATTTATCACATTAACCGTAACATATATACATCATTAACCAAAATTTAGCTAAAAAAAATTTAGAACTTTGACCAAAATTAGCTTTTTCGCTTTACCAACAAAAATACGAAAATTTCAATAATACGATTAAAAAATATGTCTTAATATGTCAAGTTATATAATAAAATTTAATGAAACTAAATAAATATACGAGCGCATACTAAAAATTAAATCATAATGAAAATAATAACCTATATTATAAGAAAAAATAGAATAGTGTCGATTTACAAACTCACCTTTAACGCAAGAGATATTTTTTTAATTATTAACTCTTTTTAACGAACAAAAAATATTTACTTATAAGAGAAAAGAGGCATTATCGATTATTTTTAGAATATTTTCTACTGAAATATGCATCGAGAGTAATATTAACTATAGTTTATAGGTTATTTTTCCAGAAAACTGTATAAACTAATTGTTTTATTTTATACTATATTGAAATATATTGCGTGATGATAACATTTCACATTTTTTATATAATTGTTTTGGATATGAAAATAATATTATTAATATTATAGTACCAAAAATAATATACACTTAGTTAATTGCAATATTAAGTGACCTTACTTACGTAGATCAGTATCATAAGAAGATTGAAATAACCAACATACATAATATCAAAAATTATTCGGAATTGTAAAATCTATACGGTTTTTCAAATTAAATTTTGTTTACGTTCATTATATTGCATTAATTGTATAAGAAACAATAATTAAGTTTAAAAAAAATTAAAAAATTTATTAATTTGGAAAACTTTTTCATTAAATTTCAATCTATACCTACAATATTAGATTCAGCACTCTTTAATGTTGAACTTAACGTTTTGACAAAATCACGTAATAATATGTAGTATAACCTAGAAGCCTTAAGATTCATTTCCTTCATATCTAACATAAATTACATTACTTATGTTACCTAACATAAGAAAAGTATTCGAAACTATAAAAGCTATAAATAAACTTACATATAATATTTTTCCTAATGATATGAAATTAATATTTTAACTCTGCTTTTAATACAATATGCACACATACATATAAACTATAATTTAACAATTCATTTAAATACAATTATCTTACAATAATATTTATCCTGAGGGTCTAATGGGGTGGTGATACGTTTTATGGTCGTTTTATCCAGCTTACACCACTTAGCGTTTCCCACCTTATTTTCCTACTCTCATCTTCACGTGGTGACCTCTGTTAACCCTAGCAACCCTTACGAGTGATCGGGCTCCAACCCTGGTGTATTAGGATCTGTAGGGAACATAAGAGAGGGGAAGTATGGCTTGTATCGGACAGCGGCGGAGATAGCAACCAAAGACAGAAGATTCATGGCCAGAATGGAGTCACTTTCACATTTTCAATTTAAGGGTCTTTTTCGTAACCATATATGCGAGGTCTACATCTCCTCCTTGGAGGGGCTGAAAAAGGATGTACTCAAAATGAGCGGCCTGTAAAAAGATGTATCTGGCCATCCAACGAGAGGGCGTTGCGGTCAGGTTTGAGCTTATGACTTTATCACGCATATCTCAGAAAGTGCCAAAGGGTCAACCAACTGACAACATTTCATGAAAGATGGCAACAAATGGAAGAGGTAATCGCGATCAAATCACGTCGAATCCTCCTACAGCCTCAGTTGTAGTAAACCGCACAACGAATTTGGGGGTGCAGCCTATTTCATATGGTGATGTCGAGCGAACACCGATATAACAGAATCGAGAAAAAAAATTCCGCTCTATGTCCTACGAATGGGGTTACAGGACATTGATGATGATGATGAATATTTATCCTGGTAAAAAACATTCCACATTCAATGACCGCAAAAAAACGGTAAGTTCTCCAATGTTGTTCAACATTTTTTTGAGTTTTTTATTAAAATACCGAAGTAATAACAATTAATACAAGACTAGTAATTGCTCGTTCCGTGAAACAAGGAATTTTAATTTAAAAAATCGTACTTAATTTCATTATGAATTCTTTACCATCATTTCAATTTGTCCTTGGTACTATATTTTATTTTTTTATTGATTTAACTTAGATAAAAAACGCATACGTAATGATTTATTTAAAAAAAAAAAAAAAATTAATTTAATTCTGGCGATGGAGAGCATTTTGATAAATTCAAAGTTTTAAATGTTAAAATGACTTGTAATGATAGTGTGAAATTTTAAATTCAAAATTATACAAAAAAAAAATCGAAAAATATCTAGGGATAATTTTACAATACAATGTTATTTATAATAAATACATTAAAAATTAAATTAATTCTACCAGAGAAGCATTCAATTCTACAAGAGAGGGCACGATAGCCCAAAAACCAGTGAAATCAAATTTTTTATATTTTATAGTTTTAAGTTGAAATAATAGCGCATCAATCCCTCATCAGACCTGACCTGACTTACGTTTGTTAGATTTGGTATATATTGCTACATAATTAGTATATGTAAAGCCATTTTACCCATTCGACAATATTGTTAAATGTAATTCATTAAAAAATTTACAATATTATTTTTCTTACAATGTAGAGTTAAAATACAAAGATAATGTAAGAGCTAATTAATAAGTTATAGTATAACGTGAATCTTCTTTTTTAGAAATTTTTTCGTATGAATTAAGTTGGAAAACAGATGGCTTTTCCAAATATATGTACAAATATAATATATAAAAGAAATTAATTATGAAACTTATGTTTATATACATTTAAATTTTATTTGTATACGTATACCTATAAAAAAAATTAAAATTCAAGATAAAAGTTTTTTTTGGAACGCATTGCATTTCAGTTTTGGTCTGATATTACATTTTTTACATTTAATCTTTTTCGTGTATTTATTTATATTCTGATATATTAACTAATTAAATGTAGAAAACAACTATCAATAATCTTAATTGTCAGTAATTAAACTTTCTTAAGTAGCTAGTTCTATTTTATTTAAATTATTGCCAAATCATACTCTCAACTTCAAAATTTTAATAAAATTTCGTGATTTTATGAATATCAAAAGAAAAATTCAAATAAACATACTGAGCAAAATTTTCATCTCGGCCCTTCTAATTAGTAGTAATAAATATTTTTGATAAATATTTTCGATAATTAAAATAATACATACAAAATTATTACAACAATTTTGTTATCTTAATTATAAATATAAAATTATGTACTATCATGAATCTATGTACAATATTTTTTGAAATTTTTTGATTTTATATAATCATTATTTTTAAAGTGATAAATTTATGTACAGAAAAATAAATTAATTCTGAACTATATCCTAGTCTAAATTATTTAATTCTATATATATTTTATATGTATATTTAAAAATTACATTATATACATATATATATAAAAAAATTAAATAATGTCCATAATTATAGAAACATTAAAACTATCCTGTAATATTAAAGAAAAAATTACATAAAAACCCTTCAAATAAATTACCTACAATTATAATTTACAAACATTCTGCGACATGCGCAAGCACATTCTCATGTTTATTTTTTTATTGCTATTTGTCTTTACTAAAAGAAAATGGACCAAATAGAACATATTTTGAATAAAGCTTTAAGCGCCGGTGTTTATATTATTTATAATCACAAAACAAGTCAATGAGATTATTATTATTGTACCAAAACATAGTATTATTAGGAAAGCTGTAGTGGATACATCTGAATGAAAGATTATTGCAGCAATGAATTGATAAAAAAAACGTCAGAGATTCCTAAGACTGAACTTTGGAATACACCTATCTTGATTTTGAGTAAATCACTAAGCTTGTCAAATTATATTTAACGATTTTTCCTAATATACTATAAGCTTATTATTCAGATATGACTTGAAATCGAAAAGTAAAATTCCTCTTAGCATGCATTATACATTTTTTTTTTTTTTTTTTTATATTATAGCCAAAACTTAGGTTTTGAACCTTTTAGTACTTGTGTACCGTTGACCATTTGAAAAAGGAAAGGATAGTTAAAGGAAAGGAAAGAAAAAGGAAGAAGAAAAGTTTTGTGGGAAAGAGCGAACAATGTTGTTAATATTCGTCTTAAACCTCTGTAAATCATAAATAAAAAATCCTTCTCTCATTGGAAATGCTTCGATTGGGACGCGATTCCACAATCGAGATGTTCTTACTATAAAAGAATTTCCATAGCCGGACTTAAACCATCTCGGAATTTCCACTGTGAAAGGGTGTGCACTTGATGCCTCTCGTGTTATGCGACAGAATTGCTTGAGAGGAGGAAGAAGTGACTTTAGTTCCTCGGAACAAGTGCCAACACCAAGTAGATATCTATAAAATAGAGAAAGTGCTCCAACAATACGACGATGACCAAGTATTATAAGGGATGAGATCACGTTTATGTCGCCTATAAGACGAATGACGCGGTTTTGAACTTTGTCCAAAAAATTTAAAGCAGTTTTGGTGCACCTACCCATAAATGTGAGTTATACTCGAGCTTGGGTCGTATATATGCTTTATAGATTTTTAAGAGGTCTCGAGATGAAAAATAAGCTTTGCAGCGACTTAAAAAGCCCAAACATTTGGTGGCGCTTTTCGCAATATCGAAAATATGCTCATTCCAGTGCATATTTTAATTCACTCGCATCCCGAGAATGTTCAATGTTCTTTGAGTCGCTGAATAACTTCATTTTGAAGCCGGAGAATTGGTTCGAATGTTGCTAACTTGTTACTAACAAGACAGCTTTGAGTTTTTGAAGTGTTAAACTCGACTCTGTTTGCTCTATCCCAGTCGACAATTTTAGCTAGGTCGTGATTGAGTGCACCAGCCATCATTGTTCTTTTGGAGTTGACTGCTGAAGCTGTAGCATTATTTGTTTTAAGAAAATCATATGATGCTACTAGAGTCCTGTCATCAGCAAAACTATGGATTGGATTGAAAGTTAGTTTGAGAAGGTAATTAATGAAAATGAGAAATAGGGTGGGTGAAAGGACGGAGCCTTGTGGAACACCAGCATTGATTTGAAGTTGGTCGGAAAAACTACCGTCAACTGAAACTATGATAGATCGATTTAAGAGAAAGCTTTCAATCCATTTAGAAAAGGTTGGACCGAGGCCTACAGCATTGCATTTTGCTATAAGAGCAGAATGCCAGACTCGATCAAAAGCCTTAGATATATCCAGAGCTACAGCAGCTGACACCACATAAATAATTAAGTACAAATGTAAATTTTTATGTAATTTTTCATTGATTAAGTTTTATTAAAATATAATTTAATTTAAATGTTGTCAAGACCAATTGCAATTTCTGGTATTTTTGTTTTTTAATATCAAAATCGGCTTAACTGAAAATCTGTTTTTAAGAAGCTGCAATATTCCGAATTTCATAGCTTTCTCAAAGATTTTTTCAGATTAAAGGTAATGTATGAAATCGGTCTATAATTATTAAAGTCTAATACATTAGGAGATCAAATCTCATCATGAAAAGGAGAAAAGTTGTATACTCTGAATAAGTATTGACATTTCCTTTAAATAATAATTAGAAAATGAATCATTAAGGTCAGGGAACTATATGTTTTGAGACACATTACAAGTCTAGGAATTTCCAAAGGAAAACGTAATTAGTTGGCATTTGGAGCTGCTTAATTCCAGTCCATTTTTTAACACCAAGAAGCGATTGAAGCAATAAATTAAACATAAAATTGATTAGATGCAATACGTTAACTATGCATTCCTTAAGAAGGAACGGAGGAATTGCGTTAGGACCGAAAGAAAAATCGTCGATCAATAACGAAATATCGAATTCCAACATTAGTTCTGCGGTTATATTATTGATTTTAACACTGTTTAACACATTGATTTTAACATTACAATGTTTATCAAAAATTATGCTAAACGATTTTTTATTAAAAATAGTCGGATTATTAAAAGATCTACCGAATTTAGAGTTGTTTAATACTTTGCTTATAACTTTTATCAAGCATAGCTTTGAACTTATCAAACAATTTGGGATACAAATAGACATAGCCGGAATGTAGCTTGGATTTAAGGAATATAATCCATGCAGCATTCTTTCGATTTCTTAAAGAACGAATTATGTTTTCAAACAAAAGGCACCCCTGGATTTTTGATAGGTTCATAAGGAACTAACAAAAATATAAATTCGAATAAACGAACATAAAACTCATTAACACATGAATTCACATGCCTTTGAACTCAAACTTTTGCAAACCTGATTTTATTTATTTGAGTCGAATTAGGCTATCATAGTCAAAATGAATCCTTAGTCTTTTACTTTATGCAGCATACGTGATGGTATGGTCTTCGCAGAGATAATTGAAGTCATACAACGTTTGTTGTTAAGATGGAAGCCGAAAACATATTACACAATTGAAAATTTGGCACATTTTTATCTTAATATTTAAAATATCTTTCACACAACAATAACTCTTCTAGCTTTAGTAAAAATATCTACAAAAAAACTACAATAATAAGAAGCAAAATGTTCTACATGATTGATATTCATTTTATATAAATGTGCGAGTCTGGTTAGAAAGATTATGTTATCTAAAGGTAAATCTACAAAAAGCAATAAATTAAACTTATGATTGGAAAAATGGTGCATGAAAATAAATAAAACCAAATCAGTACATTTCAGTTTTACATACAAGAGAAATCAACAACACAAACCTGTTCTAGACCTGTTACAGACCTGTATAAACCTGATAAGCCTGTTATAGAAGAAACCAACCAGAATCTCTAAAAATATCTTGTCATTATATTCTGCACGCATAATTGAAATATAAGAAGCCTGTGAAAACAAATTGAGCACAAATGGAGTATTGACTAGGAAATAAAAAAATCAACTGAAAAAAAAAATATTGATAATATAAACAAATACTAAAGTCAACATCATAACATGGTACTTAACAGTGCGACCTTACAAGAGCTAAAGTTTAAGAACAAGAGTGTATAATTAACCGTGAATACATTATGGCTTATACTAGCATTGAGCAACTTCGAACTATTAGCATTCCAATAGGCCGCGAGGAGATTAAAAGATAACCTCTTCTAGTTACCTACAGAAGCTTGGTTAAAAAAATTTGCTTACCAAATCAATTATCAAATCAAAATTTGTTTGATAGACCTGAAATCTACCAACAAAATGCCGGTTCGACCAATGCAAACCAGCCGAGCTACTTAAATATTCTTACAACAACAATAAAAAATACTTCTGCGATGCAAGGAAAAATAAAAATAAAACCGCTTTGAAAAAAATCAGATTACGTTAATCTGAACCTATACTTCAAAGGCAAACAAATGCCTACAAGAACAAAATATTACAAAAAGATAATTTGTATACTTTAAATTTAACACTATTTCATTGATCCACACAATATTAAAGAGAAAATAATGGCTCTTTGCAGCTTACAATATATAATAACACTCAACATTTACATTTTCATATGTCGAATAATATTTCATTTATTTTAAAACTTTTTAATTTGCTACTATATTCCATTTCAAAATCAGCTAAAAATAAAATATGTTTTTTAAACTGTGTTATTTCAAAATTACATAAGTTTAACTATACTTCAACCGATAGAAATTTTTGCGTAAGAAATACTCTTTTGAGTTGCTCTTTTAGCCCTAAATAAATGTATTACTATAGTATTCGCCCACTCGTCGAAATTAGAGGAAGTTTGATAAAAAAAAATTGTACTCAATTTCATTATGAATTGCTTTTCGTCATTGCTATTCTTTCTTGGCACTATATATATATTTTTTTATTGATTTATCTTAGACAACAAACGCATATGTAATAATTTATTTAAAAAATATTAAATCTAAATTTTATTCTGACGAGGAAAGCAAGAAACTCTGTACATTGGTGAGTTTCAGCAATTTGATAAATTTTTGAATGTTAAGATGTATGTATGTGTATGGGCTGAAATTTTAAATGGAAATTTCTAATTGAAAATTACAAAATTTAAGAAAAAATATTTAGTTTCGCTACATCTCCTTTTAAATATTTAGCATTTAAAAGATTTTAAATGAAAATCGATTGTGAAATGGTTCAGATATTGTACCGTACTTTTTCAAGATCAAAATTGAGTATTTGAAAATTTTAAGTAAATTGATGCGCAAAGCATGAAAATGATTTTTCAACCGAATTTATTTTATTTTAAATTATAGCGAATTAAAACCATTAGGTAACAGAAGATAGTATATACTTACTTACACTAATTACTTTTATTATACTGTTAAGTAAACATTATTTTTATTTCTACGTAAATAAAACAACGTAAAATACGATTTATATCCATTACATTCATATAACACTTTATAGATTAACATGATGAAATTTGAAATTTGACAAATTAAATAGTTCGAAATATCACATCAAACCAAGTTATTATTCTAGAGTAATAGTTATAAATAAATCCTAACACACGGTCAAATATGATATTCATCATTCAACTAATAACATTGGAATATAACAAAAAAGATATAAAAGCAACAAAAGTTATACATTTCGTTGCCGTACAATTTATTTAACAAAAAATTAACATAGTACATAACCATATTATGTAATATTTATGTTGATATTAAATTGAGGCTTTAATTTGAATCGCATTGAAAAGTACCTGATATAAATTATGATAAAAAGAAATAATTATATAAGTACAATTACTGATTCTGTTTTTTTCATATATTACGCAAAGTATCTTTGAGCATTTAATATGATTTCACTATCAATTAACCGACCCGACCCGATCCGACCTTAACATTTTTGAGTCTTAAACTATTTTAATTAATTAGTATTTTATTTTTAGCTATTTTTGAAATTGAATATAGAACTATGGCTTCTATATTTGATTTTTTGAAAAAAAATACCAAATGACCTGAAATATTACTCGAACTTAACACCGATAAATGAGAATGCTGATTCTGTTGTGATAAATGTTTTTGATGAATCGTCTTCTTCTTACCCGTAGCGTTTGTGGTTGGCTTAACAGATGACTCGTCAGGTTTATCTTCTGGATGAAAGACAACTGTCCACCGATCCAAACGAATCTCTTCAGCTTCAATGACATCACGTAGCAAATTTAATGGATCTTCTCCACCAGTATACCCAGGACCCCAACGAAGTACTCGAGCCAAATCATTACCTACAATATTTATAAATATAAAATGTTTATATATGGCGGACAAAATTTAAATAAAAATAAAATATATATATATATATATATATATATATATATATATATTACCTGTTCCTAAAGGTACAATGGCACATGGCGGACTTGAACACTCAGAGTCTTGACCTACATTATCTAAGCACTGTAATACCCAACCTATTGTTCCGTCTCCGCCGCAAACCAAAATTTTATAATGCTTGATTTGTCGAAATACATATAAGCTGTTTTATGAAAATTAAAAAGAATTAAACAAGACAATTATTTTTCTAATCAATATAAACTTACCCTGGTAAGGGACCACCATTATCTAAATCAAAAACTTGGTAAGGATTTAAAAGTTTTCTAAAACTAGATATTAGTTCGAGACCTTGGCATCCACCAGATTTAACATTTACGAATACAAGTAATGGTCTTACTTCTGGTGGTACCATCCGTGGTTCAATATTCGGCAATAATAATACTAAAAGTTTCTTATCCTCAACAACTGTATCACGTAAATTATAAAAAGCACGTACCTAATAATACACAAACATATATAATATTGTACAAATTTTATTATTTCACTATGTATACAAAATATTTTACTTACGGCTTTTTGAGAGTCTTCGAATGTTATTACAATTGATCCATATTCATAATAAATTGGACCGATACTAGAAAATTTATTTTCATCCGTTGCATATTTACATAAAATTTGTTCATAATTCCTTTGCGATAGTCCTGGAGGTAAATTTCCGACAAACAAGGCTATGTTTGGTCCATGTGGATCCTGTTTATGTTGCAAATAGAATCGCATTAATTCCATTTGACGTATTGAATCTTTTCCTAATTGTTTCATTATTTCCCACGGCCGTTCATTTGATAACAAAATACGTTCAGTAACGCCACGATCGAGTAACACTTCAGAACATCTGTAATATAAACAAATATATTGAGTTAAATTTCAATAACGCCTTAATCTTCTTTTAACTTACCTATAATCTTGAATTTGATTATCACGTAAACCAAATTTATCCAAAGCATATCGAATAAGATCTTTGACGGTTATATTATTGTCTACAGGGACACTTACATAGGGCTCTTCAACTTGTGATTGTAATTTTCCTGGATACACCCTAACAAATCCCTCATCATTTTCTTTTTCATAAAGCCTTAGAAAAATCGCTAGCCGTTTTCCTTCTATTCGTGTTAAATTTAAAATTGGATTTGGATCTTGAAGAGGAGTTTCATCTCCACTCAGGGCATATAAATCAGTTAAATAAAAATCCTAAAATATTTAATTTAGCTTAATTTCAATTTGCCAAAAAAAAAGTAAAAAACATACGTTAGGTTCTCTTGATATATGAAAAGCTCTCAAAGAAGACTTTAATAATTGTTCTAAAGTAAACGTTTTTGGAACTGTAATAACACGAAATATTCGCCGTCTCAAAGAAGAGTTTCCATCGAACACTTTAATGATTTCTAAAAATAAAAATAATTAATTAAAAATTCAAATAAAACTTTTCATGTGGTATTAAACATAAAAGTTAACATTGGAATTGACCTGATTTAGTTTCAGGGATTATTAAAGGTAAAAAAATGTATTGGGAAGAAGAGTCTCTTCTGAAAAAGTTAGAAGTTATGGAGTCATAAAGGTTTTTTAAATTCAAAAAAATGCAACAAGACCTTTTATTGACAATAAAGTTTTATTAGTAAATTTAGGTTTTAGGGAACTATCGAAAAGTTTTTGCATTATAACTTCTATGACATTCGAACTACAATGGTTTTATTATGTTTCCAAAATTTAGGGAAGAAAAAGAGGAATAACCTCTATACTAACAAAATGTGCATCTTAATATGCGTTATATTTTTAATAAAATGGCTTTGTTACTAAAGAAATTAACAATATTTCCCTTTACAGCCTAATAAATTTCGATCGAAGAGATCCAGCATAATGGTTGTAAAGGCTTTGGAAGAGAAAATCAATTAACTTTTAAAACTTATTCTTATTTCTATCTTAAATAGGCACGACTTTATCTATCGAAACACCTTTGAAGCTATAATAAATTATTTCCGTTAGACCTTTAAATTTTTTATTTTACAAGTATCGATATTTCGATCGTCGCAGTATAGTGATAACAGTTGCCATCGTCGCAACAGTTCGAATGGTCGCAATAGTCGCATTGATAAAGAAAGTATGTTATTTCCGAAATATCGATACTTGCAAAATAAGTAAATATATTACAACAAAAAAACAAATTCACTTTTATTTAATAGATCACTAACTCCCATTATCTAAAGTAAGAATTTATAAAACTATAAAATAATAACCTTCATCACGTTCCTCGCGCTCTTTATCTCTTCTTTCTTTATCTTTATCGGTTCTGCTATGAGCACTTTCTTGTTTAGGATACAATGCAACATTGCCTGTTACAAGAACTCCGGTAGGCGTTGATTCAGATTTACCATATTCTTCTTCTCTGAACTTTGTTGTATCTGCACTGTTAAATTCTTCAGAAATACTGCGCGCTAATAAAAAAACATTAATAAAATATTTATTTTTAATTTTCGGGAAACAACAATTTTAATAAAATAATTATGTGTCTTTCATTTCATACGATAAGAAAATATAAATAAGAAACAAAAAGGTAAATTAAAAAAAATTCTGTTATTTTTCGACGTTGCAAATAAAAATTGTTGCCGAAAATTCAAAAGGAAAAACTAGTAATTTATATGATTGTGATTCCAAAACTCTGTTTACTTTTGTTTTTGATTATGAAAATGTATTTTTTTTAATATATATATGAATATATGTATTATATAGGTAATATAATATAGAAATGTAAAATATAACAACATATTATAATTACATAGAATTTTAAAAGTTTTGTAGGAAGCCAGTCTAAAATAAGCCTTCGAGCAAAATCGAGTAGAAAATAATAATTTCTTTTTGTTTCTTTATTTTTTTTTTATTAAATTTTGTAATTTTAAAATTGTGAAAATTATAACTGTAAACATAATAATCAAGTACATGTAAAAAATAACTTTGATATTGTGGTTAACATGAATTACGATATTAATATACACCGTAACTGTTTTTGTAAACACGAACTGTTTATCAGCTCTAAAACTAAGTATATGAATTTTAATATCCGCAACGCTAATGATGATAACTATAATTTGTACTGTCATTCACCTAATTGTAAAAAATACCTTCTGTCTATGTCTTGTCTCACTGTCTATGTCTCACTGTTTTAATAATCATTAATGTGACTCAAATTGTTTTTTAATTGAACCTGTCTCTATTTTTAAATACTTAGGAGTATTAATTGATTCTAAGCTTGATTGCAGCGGACACCTTAAGAACCATTTTAAAAACGTGATTCAGCAACTATACTACGTAAATCTATATAGCTCTACTAAAGTGTGTTCAATTGTATACTTTGCGATATTTCATTCTAAACTTCAGTATTGTATAGTTTGTTGGGGTGGTACTTACTTTAACAAGTTACAACCACTTCTAATATCTCAAAAGGAGTTTACCACTGTACTTCAACCTAGATACATGTGAATTAGAAGTGCGGTGCAATTAATGAACATTTAAATAAGCAATTGACAATTAATGGACAAATAAAAACTAAAGTCATAGTGCTTAAATAAAAATAAAAATAATAAAAATTTAAATTATAAAAACAAATTAAAAATAGTGTCAATAATAAAATTTACTCATTAAAAATAGCCAAAACTAATTTTTTTTTTCTTTTCTCTACCTTATTCAAAATGTTGTTAACTGTCCGTCTTAGTTGACAATAATAAAATCATGATTCAATTCATATTAAAATAATTTTTTTTTTCGTTTTTCTTTTCCAGCTTTCTTTTTCTTCTAAAAAATTCTCTCATTAATGCACTATAATTTTTTCTTCGTTTTTATTTTGTTATTACCGTAATTTTCTCATTGTTCTAACCTGCAGGCTGCAGTGAATGTTTCTGAGAGTATTTCTACACCCAATAAGGTATTAAAAACTGTTGTGTGTAGATATTGGTTTCAGTTGCATTCATTGCAGGGGTGGTATTAGTAAATGGTACGTTGGCCAAAAAATTTAATTTATATATTTTTTTTTATATTTTTTTTTTTCGGTACTTTTTGTTAAGTTTAATTTATTTTCCTTTTCTCTTTGTAAATTGTTCGTTATTATGTTTAAGATAGATTTTTGTAACATTCGCGGTCTATCAACAAATTTCCATTCCGTCAAAAGATATCTACGGCTCCAAAATCCAGCAATTTTAGCACTAAGTGAAATACAAGTTGTGAATAATGATATTAACTTTAATATCAATAATTATTCGCTTGTGCCACTTTTTATACCCCATAGAGGGATTGCTTTGTATATACGAAATGATGTAGCTTATAAGACTCTTCAAAATTTTGAGTGCTCCAATCCAATTTATCAATATAACTGGATGAAAATACACGTCGATAAGCACATCATTCACTTCTCTTTTATTTACAGATCGCCTCAAGCGAATCAGCTAGAAACTGATATGCTTATAGAAAAACTATCCAACCAGATAAACTCAATTCTGGAAACCAATCCCGAGTCTGAGGTTATTCTGGCGGGTGACTTCAATATTCATAACAGAGACTAGCTTAAATTTTCTAGTCACAACAGTCCTGAAGGCAAACAAGTTGAACTTTTTTCCAATTTTTTCAACCTTTCTCAACTTGTCAAAAGCCCTACGAGGATACCAGAACGACGCGACCAGAACGGACACCTCCTGGATTTATTCCTAACTACCCATCCAGAGAAATATTCAATCTCTGGTAACTCTCCGCTAGGTGGTTCCGACCACTGTCTTGTAAGCATAAGCTTCGAAGGAGACCCAACAACCAGTTCTTCTAATTCTCTCAAAAGACTAGTTTAACATTATCATCAAGTTAGCTGGGAAGGTTTCAACAACTTTTGTTAAATGCATCGAACTGGTCGTTGTGTTTCCAATATAAAAATGTGGACTTTGCTGCAGAGGTGATTACCAAGAGGATTCTATTAGGAATAAAAACTTTCATTCCAAATAGCCTTAGAAGTATAAAACGAAATCCCTCAGGTTGGTTCAACGACCTCTGCAGCAAAGCTCTGAAATCCAAAGAAGAAGCTTACAAAAAATACAAGAACAATAAAACAGTCAATACGTATGAGAGTTATAAAGTGGTTAGGAATAAATGTAAAAAAATTATCAATCAGCAAAAATTCCTGCATAACCAAATATTGAGACGAGAAATCTTTGATCTCCCCAACAACAGCAGGTCTGGACATTTGTTAAGAATGTTGGGCAAAATGTTTGCAAGTCTTCGTTTCCACCTATGATTGCTAATAATTGTACTATTATATCAGATTCTGCTGGAAAGGCTAATCTCTTCGCAAAACTATTTGCAGCTAATTTCACACTCCCTCCTACAGCCCAAAATCCTTCATCGAGGTTTATTAACAAGCTAACAGCATTCGAACCTGCTCTCCGGTTTCAAAATGAACGTATCCAGCGACTGAAAGACCTGAACATTCTCGGAATACGAGTGAATCAAAATATGCACTGGAATGAACATATTTTCGATATTTCGAAAAGCGCCGCCAAATATTAAGGCTTTTTTAATCGCTGCAAAACTTATTTTTCATCTCGAGACCTTTTCAAAATCTATAAAGCATATATACGACCCAAGATCGAGTATAACTCACATTTATGGGTAGGTGCACCAAAAACTGCTTTAAATTTTTTGGACAAAGTTCAAAACCGCGTCATTCGTCTTATAGGCGACATAAACGTGATCTCATCCCTTATAATACTTGGTCATCGTCGTATTGTTGGAGCACTTTCTCTATTTTATAGATATCTACTTGGTGTTGGCACTTGTTCCGAGGAACTAAAGTCACTTCTTCCTCCTCTCAAGCAATTCTGTCGCGTAACACGAGAGGCATCAAGTGCCCACCCACAGTGAAAATTCCGAGATGGTTTAAGTCCGGTTATGGAAATTCTTTTATAGTAAGAACATCCCGATTGTGGAACCGCGTCCCAATCGAAGCATTCCCAATGAGAGAAGGATATTTTATTTATGACTTACAGAGGTGTAAGACGAATATTAACAACATTGTTCGCTCTTTGCCACAAAACTTTTCTTTTTTCTTTTTCTTTCCTTTCCTCTAACTATCCTTTCCTTTTTCAAATAGTGAACGTGCAATTACAATTACTTATAACTATATTATGTAATTCTGTTTATTCTTTTCTTACGAGAATTTCGTTATTGCTTCATTTTTGCTTTCTTTCATTTCATTTCCTTTAAAATTCATTTAAATTTAATTAATTTAATTATTTTTTTACATAAATATTTAACCACATTAAAATTAGTATATTCTATTTTTCTTTTAGATTTTAATTTTCCAAATTAATATTTACACTTAAATTTGTTACTCCACAAAAATTGAATAACTTAAATTGTTTATTTCTTGTGATGGACCATTCGAAACTTGATTTTGCAATAGAATGTTTCCTAACTATTTTATTCTATTTATATTTTGAATTCTGTAGATGCTTTTAATTGTGTAATTTGTATTATATTTGCTTATTTTCTATTTTTAAGTTTTGAATTTTACTTTTAATTAATTTACTATAATTGTAATAAGTTCTAATATTTAATAAAATATAATAAATAAAAACAAAAAAAAAAAATGTTACAAATTAATTTTAATATACATATATATTAATACATAAAATACATAAACAATAAATTTTGAAATAAAAATTTTTGTATATAATTTTAACATAAAAAAGTAAAAGTTAGAGCATGAAATTTTCAATTGCTTAATTTTTCTTTGTAGAAAAGTTTTATGCGTGCGCGTACTTTTTTTTAGAACTGGCATACGATAAGTTTAATAATCTAATTTTAATGTAAAAATAACAATGCTTAAGAAACTATATTTTCAAACAATTTTTATGAAATAATGAAACTCAAACAAAAATGTCTATACAATATGCAAGCTCAAAGCGACATTAAAATCCAAAAACTTTAATTGGCAGTCAACAACTTAATCCACTATTTATGTCATCTGGAGAGGTGTACAAATTATTATAAAGATTTACTTACGGCATGAAGTATCCCTTTGAAGAGGTGTACATTTCAGCTTTACTTGTACACCTATAATATCTTCCATAGGTACTTCAGTTCTTGGTATTGAAACAGCATGTGGTGGTAAATAAATGGCTTGCAGTAAACCAAACGAACATTCCGTTGGTATAAAATTTCTGCAACCTCCATGACTTGTCATTCCGCACCATTCGCAACGATAACCTAAAAAGAAAATTTTACTATTACTATAAATGTTTAATTTATGTACATAATATATATGTATATTATATATATATATATAGACCAATTCGCATAATAAAATTTTATGAATTTCTTAAATAGAAAATTACTTACCAGTAAGACACTCAGAAGACCAACACGTTTTTTTACAACTAGCACATTTTGAGGTGGGTGGTAAATTTCCTTCTCTCCAATGGTGCTATAAAAATATTTTCAGAAACAAATAATTTTGAATTAAATTTTAAATTAATATAAATTAGTAATTATTATGTAAATAATGATTTTGCTCAACAGTATATTTTAAATAACAATAATTTTTCAATTCACAATCAGTTCTAAATAATCTTATATAAGATTACTATGCTAAGTGAAATGTAAAATTGATAAAATATATTGTCTAACAAGGTATTAACATAGAAATATTTTATTATTTCCATTCGATTCTCTTCCGTAGTTTCAATATGATATCACTTTCTTCATAATACTTACAAATGAAATGTGAAAAGAGGTTGGCTCCACCTGCCTTTAATTTAATTATTTATGACAGCGCTCGTATTTTTCTATATAATGACAAGGTATCAATAGATGCCCGTTCCGATAACGAATAATATAAAAATATATGAAAATGATAATACACACGTGGATATATGTCAGATATGCCAAAAAATTTCAAAATTCAAACTGTGACACATCACTGTGCTGAACAATATACGAAACTACAAGAAGTAATCGTGAAGATAGATGTACCATCCTAATTATCTTACACAGTTTCGGATAAGAAAGGAGGAAAAAAATGAACATGCCACAGAAAAGGAAAAAATGTGCAATATGGAAGATAACACGAGGGAGAGGAATGAAAATTGGAAACTTTTATATATTAATACTAAGTTTGAGAGAAGAGAGATGTAAGAAATTTGGAGAAGTGAATGAAACGACTTCATCTATCCAGAAAATAATAACAACTCAGGAAAATATGTTGTTGGAATAGTAATTAGTAAAGAAATCAAAAATATGGTAGTGAATTGGCAACCTATATCTAACAAGATAATCACACTAATATGATGAATTTATATCTATAAGTAATTTAACACAAATTTAACCTTAATCAGAACCAATCATATATCGACTTCAATGCAAAATAGGAATAATGAATTAGATACAAAAATAATAATGAGTAGCGTTACACTGGATGGCATAAATTAGAGAACCAAGAATCATATCAAATATTACATGTATCAGAAGAAACTGACTGAAGAAGTTTGCTAATAGATGCGATAACCTGGAAAGAAGTAGATATAGATTTAGACTATATAATGCTACCTAATATAAATCTAAGAGCACGAACAACGTCAAGTGAAATTAAAAAACAAAAACAAAATAGATGTTCACAAGCTCAAAAATAGCGATGAACCAAGAGAAAAATTGTAAGATAGAAAGATAATTAGTATTAGACAATTTTATCCTTGCAAGGTTGTTAGTAAGTTAAATCGAACTGTACATTGTTTGTAGGCCACCTGAGTAAGTAAGAAAGAATACATTCGATATTTGACCGTTACCTGGAGAAGGCCAAATAAGTAAGAATGATATGTTGAGAAACGAACAAAAGTAAAGTAAAGAAAGTAGCAATAAAAGTGTTTTATAACAATTTTAGAACATAAACGCAAGAAGTTTTTAATTAATACAAGCTAAGAGAATAAGCAATAAGAATTGAATTAAGAGATAATAATAAGTCATAGTACAACTATGAATAGATGAAAAAATTCATCCCAATTAGAATATAGGTCTGATATAAAAGGTAAAACACAAAGCAATTATGCCTAATTGCCTCTATACAGCAATTGTAGAAGCTAAAATCTGCTAAATAAAATAAACAAGATTCCGGCTGTAATAATACACGGAAAAATTAATGATGAATATCTAGAGAAGAGTTCTTGAATTTGGAAAGAAGGAAACGCCAGAAACGGCATAGCCCATTCAAATGCTTTAAGAATAATAGTGAACCCAAACAACTTCAACTCAACATTATTTACTACATTTTGTGGATTTCAATGCATTTCGATGCATTAAATAGAAATTCGATTTGGTAAACTGAAGATGTATATAAAACCCCATCATATACAAAAACGCTGATATTTTATAATCATTAATTTTATAATAATTTGAACGGATCAATATAAATCTAGATAATAAAATGAAGCTAATTGTGCTCACTACTCCCAATTTCATTAAACGTAATCTTCTACTTAGTTATGAGATAAACAAATATCACTCCCAGAAGTATCACTTACGTTTCATATAACCATCACCAAACAATGGCTAAATGGCCCTTCGAAATTATCAAAATAGTTTTTTTTTGAAATTTTTATTTTGACAATTAAAATTTTGAAAACTTGACAGAACTTTTGTAGAACAGGAAATTCTATGAAACGCATACAATTTCGTTTCAAAATTCTGCCAATTTTTTAAATGATTGTTTCACAAAACATTTAGAAGATACCAGTTATTTTGGATAAACATTTAAAATTGCAAAATAATATTTTATTAATTTCAATTATCTTTTTCTTCTTTTGTTATTTGGGTCCTTCTTAAGATTGGATATTAAATATACATTTCGTTTACTTTTCTCTGGTACAGTATTGAATAAGCTACTATTGATACTGAAAGAGGCACATACACTGCTTTATGTAGACGATGTTGTTATTTCAGTTTCTATAATATTTTGTTAATAAAAATACTCACCATATGTCTCACATTAAGTAGTTCTTTACCAGGAACGTAAGTTGCATTTTCTTTACAATCGGGTACTGCAAAATCTTGGCACTCAATATGGGCAAAATATTCGCAAACTGAAATTAATAGTATTATTTGTTATATTAAAGTTCATAACATAAATTAAAAAGTAATTTAAAACTATACAGGGTGGGTTGGGTATCCCAAGAGATTCATTAAATTATAGAAAAAAAAAATTATTAGAAAGGTTATATCAAACAAAAATATTAGTTTTATTTTATTCTCAACCATTTACGAATTATGCGACCTTGAAAGCTTGATTAATATATAGAAATAAATAGTTTAGGGTTTGACATGTAAAATTCAATACAACTAAATGAAAAAACTTAAAAAAATTAGCAGTTTTTTAATAAGATGATTAAGGCCTTCTTCTAATACAATGTCAACCGTTAGCCTAAATCTGTTTGATCGAAAGTTATAGAGCCCAGAAGTCAAACTTTATTAAAATTCAGTGAGCAAAATACCTTTTACATATTTATTAAAAATATAACGGTACTCTAGATACGTATACGAGTACTTTTTTTTATCGTAAATACTTCATTTATGTTTCTTTTTCTTTATATGTAAGAACAATATTAACTTTGTGGTTAGAAAATTTGTTGATAAATTCCTAAAAAACGGAATTAATTTCCATTAATTTTATTTTATTTTTTATTTATTTTATTGGCCGGTCGTATAACGATTTTTTGAGAAAAAACTCGTTTTGGAACTTCATACTGATATAACTCATAGGAGTGGTTGATATTATAGTCAAAATTTAGGGAAACAAAACTAACTACTACTATTTTTTTATGAAATCTTTTTTATTCAGTTTATAGACAAAACTCAGGCCAAAGGATTTCGTAAGTGAAAAAAACCTTAAAGCATTATCACTCATACAGGTTTGAGAATAGACCATTCTTAAACTTTTCTATTTAATAATAATTTTTTATTTGCCTTGACTTTCCCAATTATCTCTATGATTCGATGTTCCCCGTATCGATGCACCCTGTATATTTATAAAAATAATTTAAAAAAATTAAAAACATACTTAAACAGTGGACAGCTGGAGTTTCATCTAAACGCTTTCGACATACAGTACAAAATTTTCTTTTACAATGTGCAGGCTCTGACCAACAGTGAGCAACTGGGTTCTGAAAAACAACCAAAAATTAATCAATATAATATATGTATTCATAACATTTTAACATTTCATTTACAAATTAATCGGTGTTATGAAAACGTTAAAGACATTAAATATGCAATATATAAAATAATAATTTATTTAATGACTTTTGTTAAATATCAAGAATATAATATTATACCTTTAAGTATTATAAATGTTTTTTTTTGCCTATAACTACATAAAAAATTAAACATGTAAGGAAAAAAATATTTTTGATGATTTTAATATATCCAATTCAGATGCCTATCCAAATGTATACCAAGGTAGAGGTAGTTTGCATATGTTAATGAGATATTATTTAGTGCTACAGCCGAGCGACATTCTCTGGTAGGGGGGGAAATAACATGTATCGATTTGTTTACATTGGCCATAATATCTCCATATTTCTCTTTCAAAATGTTTTTGCAATTTGTTTGAGGCAGCACTTGGGCTTGCCTTTGTTGTTAATATTACAACTGCATCGTCAGCGTTACAGTAACTATGTTCTTTGTAACTGGCAAATCTACCGTATATATTAGAAACTATTCCTAGCATACTACTCTGAGGTACTCCTGATTTTATCATTTTTTGTGATATGTTTAATTGTTGACATTTTATTACAAATTTAAGACTGTCCAGTTACGATTTTATGAGAAAAATTATAAGAAGATATTTATGTTACTTATATAATTCCAAGTCTATGAGATGAACTCCATAACTGGTTTTACACAGATATTTGGAATATACAATTCATACAATAGTTCGCATCACACCTTTTATTTTAGTGATAAACAAATTGTATTCCAAATTAATTCCAAAGAAGAATTGAAAAAACTGTTTTAAACAGCTATTCCTTCAGTGGAATTCGAACTCGGGTCTTTCTGATATAAGTATTCAGATGACTAACCACATATCCCACCGTGACACCTTATTTATGTTAGACTTCTTGAGCTTATAAGTACATACTTACATAGATAGAAATAAAACAGGAGATTAATTGAGAAGAACATTTCAAAATAAACAATTGTATATCATTACTCTTGGATCGTGAATAAATTTGGGAACCCATCACAATGTTGGGATTCATATAATTCATCTTCTTTCATTTGGAAATTAATATTACATAACATCAAAATGTAACAAAAATGAAATTAATAAAATGCATTTTTTGTATGCGCTTGGCAAAATTGAAGTTGTTAAAAAAAATCAATTTAAATATCGGATTTGATTGTAATAAATATAAAATTTGTGTGATAACAAATAAGTAATCATAAACGTGGGGTTACCCCAGTGATCATTTGTGTCAAATTGACACAAAGATATACAAAACTGCAAACAAGAAAGAATATAATCAGGAAACAGATGATATTATGAACATAAATAACTTATTAAATTCAAATTCCTCCGACATTATGGCGTTATTATATTAAAATACGGATAATTATAAAAAGTTTTAATGAAGAAATTAATAAACTGACCGAATAACTATGATATAGTTAAATATAGAGAGTCAAAGACCAAAATGGGCCGGTCGTATAACGACAATGCCATAAAACCGAATAAAACCAAAATATAGAAAAATTTGTAGCCTTTTTCTTCAAAACCGATTCGATTTCTGATTTATTAATTCTTTATACTTTCATCACTTATTTATTTTGAACTAGGTTTATATAACCTTTTTCAAACTTGTTTTGTTTCAAGAATGCTGTAACCCAAACCAAGCTCAGCTTTCCTCAATTTTTGTTGAAGGAAGTTGAACTTGCTTTGGGATATATAATCTAGATGGCACATCAAGAAAGCGTTTTGCAGTAAAAAAGCTTGGTTTAATTTGTTCTGTATATTATTTGCCCCGCTATTTGCTTATCGCATCCTTGACTTACACGTCCATATTTATCTTTTGAATTCGCTTCTAATATTTTACATGGAAATCTTGTATCGTTTACTCATTTACACAATTCGTATATTTTAAAGAACTAACTTGTCAAATTTTGTTATTATCTTAAGAAGGAGTTGGTTTTTTTTTAGTTTTTATATTTTTTTAAGAGATTGGTTTTTTATATATTGGAGATACTAAATAAATTCCAAACACGTTAGTTTTTTTTCAAAAAAAATATAATTTTCGGCTTTGTGTTTATTATTTTTGTACAAAACCTTTCTTTCTCTTAATCGGAAAGATATGTGTGTCTAGTAACTTTTTCAGTGACCTTGTGTAACTATAAATTTGTTTCTCCGGTTCTTAATAAATGCACGAAACATTTATTAATCGGTTCTCTTAATTTCTGTATTACTTTTTGCAAGTTTTGTGTTATATAATTAAGAATTCGTTTGTACTAGAACTGAGTTCAGATCAAAACTGGAAAAATACCCCTACCAGAGAATATAGCTCGGCTGCAATAATATCTTGAAATGAAAAAGTTCAGAAGGTCAAAAATTATATTCGTGATTAAAATGATTCACCAAGCCGTTTCTCTAATCATGTCTTTTAACACTTTACCCTTTTTCCCCATTTTATTCAGCATATTTCGTATTATTATCAAAATTTATTGAATTTTGATCATCGTGATTTGTTGTCTATACCGAATTTTGTTATCTTACATTTTTCTTACTTTGTAGCAATTAATGCTGATTCTCCATTTTCTTTTGTTTAGAAGTATAAGATTAGTTAATCTTATATTTTATTTTATTTTGACGTTCTTGCCTTTCTTTTCTGAAGCTTTATAGCAACCGTACTAGATTTACTATACTTCTCTTGTCAAATTATAAGTACAAGCATATAAATAACGGTACCTTCATATAGATAGTGAGCTCGAATTTATTGAGGAACCATATTTAAAGATAATTATTACCATAATTACAGTGACACAGTTTCTGATTAATTCAAAAACATCTCTCCATGCTGAGAAGTTTACAATTTCATATAAATAATTCTAATTTGTTTTTCTAATTCGTACCTCATAGCCCATAGGGTGTATACTTTAAAGAAAACAATTTTGGTTAGAAGATAATTTTTTTTTTCAATATATTTACATAGGTATTGAAATTTTTTAAATATATTTTTTGTTTTTAGAAATTTAAATTTTTGCGGTTTTAATTATTGAACCATGCGATGCTTGCTGTTACTCTATAAGCAAAATGCAAATTTTTTGAACTATTTTTTATTCAAATTTATAATTAATAATTGTTATTATTTATTTCAATAAATCAAATTACCTTTATTATACACGGTGCTATTCCTGAGCATGGCGTAACTACACCAGTAACACATCGTTCATGCACGATGAAGTTACACACTGAAAAAAGAAAAAAGATAAATTAATTTATATATATATATATATACATTACATATTTTATTATCAAAAATTTTCAATATACATTATATTTAAATTACAATTTAAAATAAAAATATCAACACCATATTTTATTATTATCTCCACATTTGATACTGTTCATACAGTGCTGACTGTGGATAAAAATAAGCAGCGCATAAGCAGCGCATATAGCTAATTCTCATACTTTTCGGATAACATGAAATTTTAAAAAGATTATGTATACATAGGTATTTTCTGTAAAATATTCATAGGATAAGATTGCCCATTAAATTCCATTCATTTTTTTCAATAATATTAAAGTACAATACGAAATTGTAAGTGAGAAAATATCTATAATTATAATAATACATATATAATATAATATAAACACCTGCGCAGTACGCACTTTCTCATTTCATCTTTCTTTGTTAAATTAAATACAAAATATTTGTTTTATGTACATAATAGAAATGCGTGTATGGATTTGAACATTTTCTATTTTGTCTGAAAATTTAATTAAACCTTCAAATAAAATGTTTCTGCAAATCCTTTAGGGAGTATTCGTTGGAATATTTTAACAAAAAATTGTTCAAAACAGGGGTTTATTTTTAAATACTGTTACTGCAGAGGCTTAAAGAAAATCAGATAAGCTAAATATCGTCTAACAAATATTGGTTCCGAAGGTATTCAAGTTAAAACAACGTGTTCAGAGCTAAATTAATGTACCTATCTAACGATACATGTTGGGTAGGCATCAGACTTACTGTTTCTTTCGAAAAAACTTAAAATTTCGATATAAAAAACATGTAAATACATTTTTATTGAAAAAAATGTGGAAAAGTTCGATAAATTGTTGTTAGAATTATTACTTTATATAATTCTTTGCCGAATGCCATCAGATGTGAAACTCGTTGGTCTAAATTCTTGAACCACAGTTGGGAGTACTTTAAAGAAAAGGGATTAGTCACTCCTCTTTTGTTGAGATAATGATAGTTGAATGGAAGAGAGAAGTTATTGAAATTATTAAAATAATTGAACACATTGTAATCATTAATTTTTTTTTTTTTTTTTTAAGTTAATGTTGTTTATGATTTCATATGTATTTAATTTTTTTTTTATTGCTTTCTTACCTTAAATTGAATTTAAATTGAACTTATTTTGAATGAAATTATTATAACTATAGAATTAATTGAATCTTTTCTTTCTGTTTCTTTTTTACTTTTATATTTAAATGTTATAAGTACCTAACTATCTTATTCATATACTTTGTATATACAATTGTAATGACTTATTGTCTTATGTATATGCACAAATTAATAAAATAAATAAATAAATAAAAAAAAAATTGTTTGTTTTTTTTATTGCTTTGATGTAATGCATCATTCCTCTACAACTTCCTCATACACAACTTTCATTTCAAACTCGCCGTTTCATATAGGTAAAGTTATATCTGAGTTTTAGTAATATTTGGGTACTTGTGTTTAGGGAAGAAAAAATAAAACTTGCTGAAAACAAGTTATATGGCATATTTACAAATAGCTCCTGTTGCCATCTTTAGTTGCATAAATAGCAATTGCCCTCTAATAGTTTGGACCGCTACTGATTTTTACACTGCATTGCTGTAGTTCTTCCAACGATGTTATTTCCGTTTCATAAATGAAGTCTTTAATAGTAACTCATACATAGAAATCTATAATTATAAAACCTGGAGATCTAATGCAAACTAATGTATTCAATATATTCAAGAAATTGGTAACCACCCAACAATAGTGGCTTGGCCTTAGAACACCGCTATGTTTATAAAAGTGAGTTGTCAGTTATGAATGAAGAACGTTTTCTAACAGACTTGTTAGTTTCTAATCAGTTTGAAAGATTGATCAGCTTGAATGATCCTATAAACTATAATCGTATTTCCTGCCATCCCGTAAAGTTTCGTTGAATCTATGTTGAGAAGATGTCGACTTTGTTGTGTGTGGATTTTCAAAGGTCCATTTATGATGGTTAAGGTAGTTAATTATAACATATCTAAAATGTATAAACTTTAAAATGTTTTTAAAAAAAAAAGACAATTTGTTCTTAACAATATAAATGCAAAAAGAAATTAAAAACCTACTATAATATTTTAAGCACTACTCGGAACTTACACTTCTGATGGTTATATATAAAATTTTTTTTGCAATAAAAATAAATCCCATCATAGAGCTATAATATAAGACCTATTATAAGGTGTTCTACTTAAATATTTATGGGTTTTTCGACCTCATTGGGATAAAATAAATAACAAAAATAATTGAGAGTGTAATCTGGCAAAACAACTAAAAAAAATGAAGCTTTTCTATTTGAAAAGGTATAGTTCCTAACAAATAATCGTTTTCCCAATTAATGAATTGACAAAACCAGAAATTTGAAAATAAATACTACAAAAATTATTGTAATGAACTATGTAGTAAAAAATTTGCAGTATCGTACTTAAATTAAGCCCGAAAAGGTAATTCTATACCTAAGTTACTGTCAAGAACATAAAGAAAATAAATAAAAGCGGGCAAAAGAGAGATGAAATTAAAAGGTGAACGCTATACGCTATGCAGGTCCTTGAATGCTTTCAAATTATAACTATAAATAATTTTCAATTAGAACGAGTTGTACAAATTGTTGACCTCCAAGTTCTTTTATATATAAGATAACTAAATTATATAAGAACAAAATCCGATGTAATGAAAATGTGAAAAAATAAGCAACACGAACATTTTGTTACAACATATACATAATTCTGATAATTGAAAAATGAACCAATCATGGTATTCTGCTCTTATTGCAAAATGCAACGCTATAGACCTTGGTTCAACTTTTTCTAAATGGATTGAAAGTTTTCTTTTAAATCGATCTATCATAGTTTCAGTTGACGGTTCTTTTTCCGACCAACTTCAAATCAATGCTGGTGTTCCACAAGGCGCTATCCTTTCACCCACTCTATTTATCATTTTCATTAATGACCTTCTCAAATTAACTTTCAATCCAATCTATAGTTTTGCTGATGACAGCACTCTAGTAGCATCATATGATTTTGTGCGCTCAATCACGACCTTGCCAAAATTGTCGACTGGGGTAAAGCTAACAGAGTCGAGTTTAACAATTCAAAAACTCAAATATGTCTTGTTAGTAACAAGCTAATAGCACTCGAACCTGCTCTCCGGTTTCAAAATGAAGGTATCCAGCGACTCAAAGACCTGAACATTCTCGGAATGCGAGTGACTTAAAGGTTCAAAACCTAAGTTTTGGCTATAATATAAAAAAAAAAAAATCAACAAACGTTGCAACACATTAATTAATATAGCTTTTTTTACATGATATTTCGAAATCTACATTTAAAACAAAAATACACCAAAAGATTGCTCTAACCTAATTTTTAATTTAAGAACCATGAGCTAACTTGCACCAAATTCATTTGCATTCACTGACTAAATTGAAATTGACATACAACAAACTGTACAAATACCATAACGTCAATGATAATTATGTATATTAAATTGCTGTTAAATGTTGCTGTAAATTAATTTTTAATAAATATTACATATATTTGGTTTAAATCCTGTTTTTGTCCTTTATTAATTTATTTATTGAAAAAGAAAAAACGGAAAATTAATTTACATTTTTGTTAGAACTAGTTCTAGCACTTAAGTCCTTTATAAATTGAATTGCATTGTGAAATATGAAGTTATTATGTTATAATATAAAAATGATAAATGTATGTAATATACAGGGTGTTCAGTTTTAAGTCCTTTACCGGGTAATTCCATGGAGTATTTTACGAAAAATATAAGTCCCTTATATTTTTAAATTAAACCTTGGGTATAGAGGGTTAAAGAAAATTGAGTCAGAAAAATATTTTTTAAATATTACTACAGCCGAAGATATGCAAACAGAGGCAATACGTTCTACGGAACTTTTTTTTAGAATATATACCTAACTAGATAATAGTTTTATTTGATGGGTATCAGACTTACCGTTTTTGAGTAGCAGCAGCCCAAACTTAAAATATAAATTTGGTATATGAAACTGCATTTTTTGTGAAAAACGTTAATCGGCGAAATTGTCTAACATTTTCTTTTCTCTAACTTGTCTCTAACTTGTGGCCATGTAAAACTTTCAAGTTTGTCTTTTCTGATGATTTATTGAAAAATTAATTTAATTCTCTCCTATCAAAATTTTCCAATATAAAACACTATAAAATTGATCACAAGATTTCTAGAATCGCAATTGTAATTTTCATAACACCGAGATTTTTATTAAGTCAGCTGCATATTTATAAAAAAAACTGAATTTAGTTAATACTAGCTATTCTCGACGTAATATTCGCCGGCCAAGCATTAAAAAAATATTTCTTTCCTCTTCATTTAAATACGAAGACCACATGTGGAGATGAAGAAGATGGTAGTTTTGTAATTTCAGCACCAATTGAAGAAATAGTCAATATTGCCCTTGATAATAATATGTGTTGTATAATATCTTACTTCTCGTGTTTTTCCTATAAGAAGGATTATTAGCAAATCTAGTGAATTTCTAAAGGTGGCAAAGCAAGATTTACCACCAAGGCAACAATAGGAATATTTTTTTGAAGATGTTACATACAATTAGAAACATTTCGAGGTGGCTAATTCAAAGACACAAACCAGGAAAAATTAAAAAATGTTAATAGGTATTGAATTAAAAAATACTTCGGACTGAAAAAAGCTTCATATTTTATTGATTTGATGATGTTTAGCTATTTCAGATGATATTATTTGGTTCTTGTATTTAATATATAGTTTTCCTATATGGGTTTAGAGCTTGAATATGTTTTTCTATAAATGATTTATTTAAAAGATGAGCACAAAAATTAGTATACTTTGTATTTTTTTTTACTTTTTAATCGGAAATTTTTTGTTTTTCAATTTTTCGGTTTCTGTCACTGTTTTTTGTTTTAATTACTTAAGTGGAAAGTTTTACGTATTAGCGTATTAATATACTAAACTAGAAATGAAAGGGAAGAAACAATATTGTCAAACATGCATAGACATAATAATATAACATGTAGATGTAAAACGCTATGTTAAGTTAACATTACTATGACTACATTTACATAAATTGACCAAGCTGGTTGGTCTTTTTACAAATACAATACCAATACGAGTAATTCGGCAATAATATAATATTTTGTTTCCTTCAGTGCATGTATCTAATAAAATTTAATTAATTACTTTATATATCTTAGGAGCAATACAATTACAAAAGTTAAATTTACTTAGATTTTAAATTCCGGAAGGAACTTTGTCCCCTATATCACCGCAGCCGCAAATGGGCTTATTGTGATACTCAGTGTTTATGAGTTATTATGACAATCAGTGTCTGAGTCATTAAGGATACGTGATTTTGTGATAACACTCAGGATATTCTTCAATTATATGCTGGGTAGCTCTTATTGTTCAGGGAAACGCTGTTCCCAAGTGGTGAAGGCTGCTTTGAGTGGCGAAGTCTGCTACGATGAATAACGTATCCGATGCTTTTCTTGCTAGATAATCCGCAGCTTCGTTTCTTGCTATGTTAGAATGTCTTGGTACCCACATTATTGCGCCATTATTTGTTTAAGTCAGAGTTTTCTAAAGAATCTGATACTAACTTTGATGTGATGATATATGAATTAATAGTTAGTATATCTGTTTTGCTGTCCTAGAGAATGTAGATTTTCCTTCCTTTCCTTTTTAATTTCATCTTAAATTCTTTCGTACACAAATTTTTATAGCATGTACTTCGGCTTGGAAAACTGTGTTTATAGAGTCTAGGCTTGAATAAATATCGACCTTTTGAGGATTTTTCCATACACTCCCGATTCTACTCCATTCATTTTCTTGGAGCCATATTATCAGTATACCATATTAATGATTCTTTGTCGAAAGAGTATGGGCAGGTTTCCCACATCTCTCTGCTTGGCAAGAATACATTGAAAGGTTTCTCAAAATTATTTCTTGACAAGCAGTATTCGGATAATGCTATCGAAAGCGTACACGGAGAATTCTGAGAAGGTTATCACAACGGCTGCTGAAGCCTCAAATTTTGATGTTATGTTGAGTGAGAATTCGGCAAGTTACAATATAAGTCTTTTAATTTGGTTACCGTAACCGTTACTGCAAGGTTGAGAAGACTTTCAAGGAGAAATTAAGAGATCCATTTCGTTACAGTAGCTTCGTAGGGACAGTTATCGTAGCCACCTTTGAGTCTACTGCAACCTTTAGTTGAAAGCAGCAACATCTTAAAGGAGATAACCATAACCACATTCGAGTTTTTGGTAACCTCATCTTGGAGCTTATAACTCCAGTAGGATGGGTATAATATCTTCGCATTAGGTTTTCGTACCTTTCTATCAGACATATCAACCCCATTAACAAGTTATGAAAACCATTTCGGAGGTTATCGTAAATTCTATATGCAGTTTTGATCACACCTTTATTAGGGCTGTCAGACCCACTTTTACAGGTAATAGATCATCCATTAAAGTTTCACAGTTTTCTTAAATAAGTGATGGTTTTCTATTTTGAAACTATATGAAAGACTTTTGGTTTGTTTTATTTAGCATATAAAAAAAAACAAAATCTATATAGTTTTCAAAAAGAATACTATCTCTTTTTTGAGAAAACTGCTCAATCGTATAATGGTGTATTTTATCCGTTTTATGAATTAAACACTAAGACTTATGGATTAAACACTAAGAGAATTAAGACACTGTAAAATAAATTAAAACAAATTAAATAAAATATAATGTCAATAATTTCTTTGTTTTTCTTTATTATAATTTGTTAACAAATTAAATGTCTTAAGTTATCCCAAATAACATATTGGTCACCAATCCCATTTAAATTTATTTGAGATGTCTGTTTACAACATAAGTCTTTCAAAGTTATTTTGAAATATGTATTTAACTTATCAACTTATATGCAAAATAATGCTTTTCAAAATATCTTTTTCCGATTTTTGAAAATGTAAAATAAAAATACTCCACTGCAATTCTTAGAATTTTTTTAAGCACGTGATAATACTTTATACTTCAATAATACATTTTATATATTGTCTTTACACTTCATAAATGTATTCACACTAATATTTCTTTATTTCTACTTTAAATAAATTAGCAAATAAATTAGTAATGCAATTCAAACAACGATATGCGTGCGACTGAATAAATTTGAAACATAACTGAACTGCAACTGATAAAATATTTATGAAATAGCAATTCATTCAGAGTCATAACTATTACTGGCATTCTGTTGTGGTGACCAGTAATCGGCTGTCAAAACCGATTATTTGTATCAGTCGGCTATCACAGCCGAATGCTTGTATCTGTCGGTTATTAATTATTGTAACAACAATTATTTTGTTTGAGGTTATATTAGCTTATTCGAAGATATAAAAGCCATTAGCGATGGTTATCATAGCCAACTATCCAAAGCTGTCCCAACCGAACTTTTTGGGGATTGCAACCGCAAAATTATCGGTTATCGCAGCCATATTTTCAACTGTGATTGACACATTAGAGTTATCTCACTTAACGATTGGTAATAAAAACTACTTTGAGGCTGCAAGTACTCCAAGAAAGTTTTTAGAGCTGAAATTTCGAAGTCATAGCCTCAGTTTTTAACTAGTAGCCGCCAGATAAACTCAATAAAATTGTGCGTGTATCTTCCTTCTGGAATACATTAGTTCCGGGTGCACCACTTTTTTAATACCACTTTTTAAATTTAAATTTAGTTATTTCTACCTAGTAAAGAAAAAAAATTACATTTTTATTTTTTCTGGATTTAAATAGCCATTCATTTCAGTGATCATACTATTTAGAACAATACCTGGCGGTTGCTTTATAATTTTGAAATTTTCGCCAAACGTCTAGTTTTCGTGTTTTGTTAAGTTCTTTGATTACTTCTAGGTCATTTATACTAATGTAATTTTCCTCGATAACGATGTGCTCTACTATTGTGGATCTAAAATTGAATATTTTTCCTGTTAATCAATAATTTAACAATTTTGCTTCATTTGAATGCTCTTGGAATCTAAATCTATGTTACTAATCTCTGTCTGTCCAATGAATATCTTCTCACATTTGTTGCAGGAAATTTTGAAGGTTCTGCTCGGCTTTTTTTCTTTTTTTATCCTTTGTAGATCTTAGTATTATTTTAATTTTTGCTTATTGACTTCGTTATTTCATTATCATACGTGATTAAAATTCTTTTGATCTCTTCTTCTTTGAATTTCTGTTAGAACAATTAATGTAACCAGATAATCCCTTCTCATATTTCTTTTTTTCTTCTTAATAATTTTTATGGTCGTTGAAGTCGTTGAAATGACGATCGAATGAAATAGACCATTTTTTGTTGCAAGCTTTTAATGTACTTTATAAAAGAACTAATAAACGATTTAGTAAAGTAAAGGATGAGTATTTCTTTCTTTTTTTAATTTAAAACAAAATTATTTAGAATAAAATTAATCTTAAGTTTCATTTCGTTAATTACATAAAAAATGAATGTGTGTGTGATATACTTGTCTAAATATTTTCTTTTCCTATTCTTCTAAATTTATCGATCTTGGATTGAAATTTTGTTATTCAAAATCTTATTTGTTAGTATAATCTTCTCGTACAGTTTGAGTCTATTTTTTCACCAATCTTTGATGTTAATTGAAAACATATCACAAATTTTATATTTTCTTATAAGACAACATTGACCACTACAAAATTCACTTTTCCGAGATGTGTCAATTTTTGAGAGATTTTTCTTAACTTTTGGTCATTTCAATTTATTATCCAAATATATTTTATCCATTAGCTAGGTAGTTACTCGTGAATTCGGTCAAAAATATTTCTTCACATATAGTATTGTCACTGTACGCTATCTCAACTAGGCTACATTACGATTTATTATGTATACGATTTTTTCATCAAATCTACCTTAATTTTTCATCAAATCTATACCTTAAATTACTAGTATTGTTACTTCGTTCTTTAATCAACATATCTACATGTACATGACATTAACGTATTTCAAAAAATTGTGTAACAAATCTTAATTTCAACAAATTCGTACAACTTTACGAATATAACGATTATATAACCTAAAATCTACATTAATTCAAATGTAAATTTTTAATTATTTTTTTATTGCATATCATTAAAATAACTAAAAGATAAAATGTTAAATAAAAAAATATTAAAATAACATTTAAAATTACAAGTTCTTTTAACAATATTGTTCTATGCTAGTTTGAAGTTTAGTCTTGAAAAAGCTTTATAAAACAATTTTTTGTTATACTCAATCATAGTTGTAATAAATATAAACATATAGATACACACATATGTAAAGTATATATACCGTATTAAAAATTATAATAAGGTAAATAAAAAATTTGTCCTTTTTTATGAAGTTACGTAGTTTTTACAAAACAATATGTACTTCAATGTGAAAAAGAAGCCTTAACATTTAACAAAGCTTGTTTTATTAAAATTTTCTCTCATAGTTATAAATATGAAAATTCAAAATGAAATTTTATTTCATCTTTAAATAATCAAAATTAAATTAGAAATTTTTATACATAGTTTAAATTCTGAACTTTATTTATATAAATTTATATAAATAAATAATATAAATTTTTAAATGTAAATTTCTTATCATTACTTAGAATGATTTTCTATATTAATATAGGTATGTATATGTAAGTATATGTTCATGATTACTATAGCTATAGCTAAATAACTTACGATGCATAACTAAAAAGCACTTTGATAACTTTTCTTCAAAGCTAAATTTTTCATTTATGTATTTCTAAATAAAATTTCTATTTTTTAAAACATATCACAAATATTTTTTTTTGTTTTATAGTTTGCAAATTAGTAAAGTGAAAATGACAAATGCGTTAAAGGATTTTTGATAAAAAAAAAAGAGTTATTTTAATGAATCCATTTATTTTCATATATTATTTATTGAGTTATAAATTTGCCAATTTCTATAAGATCATATATATATATATTTATATATATATGTACATGAATATTTTATACGTAAAATAAATATTTCATAAAACTGAGCAAATTATAAAAAGTTTCTTTTTAAACTGATGTTATTAAAATAGAAATACATACATATATTTGAAACTAAGCATGTACTTAATATTTCTATAATATATTGACATATAGTATCTGTATATATATATATATATATATATATACACATGCATAAATATAAGGAGTAAAATTAATATAAGATTAACTAATTACTTATAATTCTAAAAGGACAAAAATTTAAAAAAAAATAATAATAATAAATAACAAAATCAAAAATTACACACAAACATTTCTATTACCTTCACAAATATATCCTTGTCCAATTAAACCCCACAATAAATCTGAACAATGATGACAATAAGTAGGTTTATGAAATGTTTTTTTTCCAAATGAATGTCCACCATCCGCCATTTTGTATTGAGAGTTCTGGGAACACTAAAATACACGATTCTATTGCCGGTTTTCGCTTCATACGACTTGCATAACTTTCCATTTCGATTTTAAATACATTTTTAACGATATTATTTTAAATTATTAATAATTTTATATTAAATTTAAAACTTTAATTCTTTTCACTAATATTTCTTTACTTTATAAGCCACTGGTTAAAAAATATTTGGAAAAAAAAATAACGCTTCAATACATATTAGATTTTATTCTAACGTTTATAATGATACAGATTTCATATAATTTGCAGATTAAAAATTTTATACACATATGGCTAAATATTGACATATGTGTATGGATCCATGTACACATATATGTACTAATATATATACTTAATAATTTTATATAATATATACATAAATAACTCTGTATAAATTTATTTAATATATTTATATATATTTATTTATGTATATATATATAGATATATATATATATAACTTAATTCTTTGCCATATACAATTGAGAGTTTAAATAGGATATTTTATAAATTTCCATATAAATCTTTTAATTTTCTTCTTTTTTTGTGAAAAAGTTTGCCCAAATTCAAGATCCTTTGTTTAAATGAAATTTAATATATGTATTTTGAAGAAAATAGATGCCGTAACCATGAAGGTTGCAACAACTATCTTATAAATATTTTTACTTGTCCATTTTTATACGTACTATTCACGCTATTTAAATTTTAAAATTTTTATTTTTTTATACTTGACAACATTTAACTTTATTTTCTTAAAATATATACGCATTAATTTTTTTTTTTTTAATTTTTTAATATATATACATAAATTTATTTATGAACATGTGCACTTAAAAAAAATTTTGAAAAAAATTTCATTATCGTGTTATAAGAAATTTTACATATTTTCGATAATTAATGTTTTCATATTTTCCAACTATTATTTTATAATTAATACTTTATATATTAATAAATAATATCTTTTAATTTTATTTTAAATATAATTAATTAGTAGATTTTTTTATTTTTATATTTTTCAAGTAAAAAGATTTTGTATTGGAAAAACACACCTAGTTAAAATTTTCTACAAATATTTGTATCTCTCAATAGGACTCTCAGTTATTTGGAAAAATCCCGCTCAGAATATTTTCTCTTTTCGAGGAAAACCTTAAAAATTGAGAAAATGTCCATATGCATATGCCTTTGCATTTTGCTTAATTTAATATTTTTTTTTTACACCACGATTTTATTAAATCAATTATATTATTTATTTTCACGTAAATATACATTAGAGTTAGAATAATTTTAAAAAAAATATATATATATACATAATATATATTTTTTCTACATCATAAATTTTGTACTTCTCCTTAATTAAATTATAACTTTTATGTTATATTAACACATTTAAATCTAACTTCAAATTTAATAAAATAATCAATAATGATTCAAATTGTGTGACATAACAAACAATAAATTAAATTATAAATTCTAATCAAATTATGTAAATATTCAATTCTAAAAAATAATTTATTTTTCACTTCACCAATATCTCAAAATTATATATTACACTGTAGAAAAATGTAAATATAACTATACAAACAAAAATATATCATACTTCGATAAATTATGTAGAACAATTAATATATTTATTCGTTTTTATGTTTTTCATTTTTCTCAACTACATTGTTTTCTAAGCTCACCTATAAACCGAACAATTTAAAATTTCCCAATAATCTTTAAATCATTATTCCCAAAATTTATATTTAAGGTCATGCGCTGTAAGAAATAAATATTTTTTCATCTCTCATGGTAAAGTACCGTGACTGTCCTATTACCTCATATAGATTTTCCCAACCAACAAGTACATTTACAATTTGATTCCACAATTTCTTTTGGAAAATTTATATAAAGTTTAATTTTTATCCAAATATACACAGTGGTGTGATAAAACATTTGGACAGTTATATTTTACCCAATTTTCTTAGAATGTTGGCTAATAATGCAATATTTTATATTTTGCTCCAATTTCCAGTTTATTTATATTCCAAATGCAATTCTATAAAAAAATAAAAAACCGGATGAACACCATTGTATGTAAAGTGTGAATAGTGAATCAGTAAGTTAAAATGTTAAGAATAATTTAAAGAATAATACAAAAAAATGTAAAAAGAAAGTGCAGAATTGAAAAATAATATCCTATCACGATAAATTTCTAGAAGACTAGGATAAGGATATGGAAAAAGCTCTGTGGCTTTAATTTTCATGAAAAACCCCCTTTAAAGCCACTTTATTAGTGCAGAACCAATATTTTATCCAATTTAGCCAAGAGGAGAGTGAAGAGAAGGAAAAATTAAAGTCAGAAACAACTTTGTAAGGTCAGGATGTAGTTTCTTTGATAGAAGAGATGTAAAACCTGATAGTATTATCGAATGTAAGCAAATTAAAACTGTACGTTGGTGATTAGAAGCTATGGATTCGCATAAAAATCAGGGGCAATATTAAAAAAACAAATACATTGAAATAATACCATTGAAATTTAAAGGTGTAATGACTTGAAAATGTTTATCTAGTTCATAAAGATAAATTTTTTCTGGAAAACTCAAAGCAGCATTTTAACCCAAAAATTTACATGAATTAGAGTTGATTTATACTTTTTGGAGAATTATATCAATTTTTTAAAATTTCAATTTTTTTTATTTTATTACGATTTAGTTTAAACAGGTTGCAATATTATATTTTAATTAACAATTTCATTATATATAATTGTAAACATATATAAACTTTTTTTTTATACAAAATACAACAACAACTTTGATATTTTACTTAAAGTTATAACAGTACCTACATTAATTTTCCATAAACTTAATTTTTATTGAGCATGTTAAAATTTGCCTTGTTATTTTAATACAAAGGTAAAATTACTATAAAAATAACCAAAAGGGCAATCAAGAAATATAATTTTTACAATAAATATTGAAAAAAAAAACACAAACAAAAAGTTCTTTAAAATTTTCTATTGTCCAATTGTTTTTGAATACCACTGTACATTGGATGAAAATTTAAATTTTTGATATATTCATGAATATTAAAGAAATCTAAAAATAAAGTTATTGAGATAAAACTTTTTAAACTAAACAAACAGTATACATTTACTAAATGCTAAGTACAATAGCTCTATAAATTTATTATATTATAAAAAATGCAATCCGAATCAATATACACGCTAAACATCCAATATGTGATAATCAAACGATCAGAAAGTAAAAATGCTTGGATGAGTTCAATGTGCACGTTTGACGGTCAAATTAACTTTGTATCGATTGTATCGAATTGCTCAAAAAGCAGCTAGCTCAAAACTTATTCTGCATTGTTTGTAAAACAATGTTACCGTATAAATCACCCTTCATCATACAGATAATATTCAACATATCCAACTATAAATGAAATATACAAACGTCCAAATCTATACTTATAAAAGAAAGTTTGTTTGTTTGTTCCTTATACATGTCCACAGCTTTACAGATAGAGTTTTTCACAAACAGTTATTCATAATTAAAAAAGAGAACTATCGTGACTTACAAAGCCACCCGATAACAGATTCAGTAGCTTCCATACAACCCAATTTCTAGCATCCATCAGGAATATATCAAAAACCAATTGTGTTTCAGGACTGAAAATGGATACTTAGGTATTCTCTGAAAAAAATACGTCTTTTACCGTTTTCCAAAATTCGAATTGATTTTGGTGGTTGTCAAACTCTTAGCTTACCAAGAATACCAAGAATATTCAAAACGGTTCGGAAAACTGCCATTCAACTTTTAGCACCTATCAGGAATATTTGAGAAATCAAAAGTGTTACAAACCTGGAAATTTTAATTAGATACTTCCACCAAAATAAACAGAAACATTTTTGCTGATTATAAGTTGGATTGATTTCGGGTAGCTACACAACTTTTAGCACTTAACACAAGTATTTCAAAAAATAAAGTAACAGACTCGAGAATTAGATACTCCTTCAAAAATAAACACACTTTTTACCATTCGAAAAAATTCTGACTTGCTGCCTCGACTGGCTGCATCGACTGTTGACTTAGCAGGAGCTAAAAGTAGGAGGTCCAATTACATTTCTACGAAATTTCGAACAGCCATAGCTTTATAGTACTAAATTAATAATATAAAAGTATTGCAACCTTATGTTATTGAAACACAGATTTAAACCTACTATAGGTTTTGAATTGAATGTCCTCAAATATCTGTTATGCAACTTTTAGAATATTTTTCAGAAACCTTTTTTTGAATTCGGTAGATTTTTCGGAGAACTTTATTAATTGCAGTAAATTTAAAATATTTAAATTTACTGTCTTGGGCCCGGACAACGTCGAGTGAGTTTGCTGGTCTATATTTATAAAAGGGAAAGTTTTTTTGTTTATTTACTTGCTCATACGCTGGGTGGCGCAGTATAAGGTAGTGCGCCTGCCTTTCAATCGATAGGTCCCAGGTTCAATTCCCGATGAAGCAAAAAAAATAATTTATCGATTTTTCGACCTGTTCCCTTGTACCCATGGTCATTAGGATAAAATGAATGACAAAAAATAATTGAGAGCGTAGTCTGGGGTAACAAATAAAATAAAATGGAGTTCCTGACAACAGCAGTAGTTTTCCACATTTAATGAGTTTAAGCCGATAATTTGATAAATAAATGCTCGAAATATTGTAAATATTGTAATATAAACTTGCAGTACCGTACTTAATTAAGCACGAAAAGGTTATTCTACCTAAGTTATTGTCAGGAGCATAAAAATAAAAAAACAATGCACATCCACAATTTTAAAGATAAAGTTTTTAATTTTCAATAATGTGATTAAAAAGAGAACTAACGAAGTATTTCACTGCTTTCAAATGACTGGTTTTGGTAGCTGCTATGGAACTCCTAACATCCATAGAAAGATTTCAAGAACTAAAGATGTTGCAGAACTGAAAACTTTACCAAAATTATAATTATTTCAATATCGCCAGTTAAATAGACAGAAACGAAAGAAATTAGAGCATGTCTTTCTCTTTGTATGGCATAACATTAAAATTATCAAGCCTTATTTATTAATTTGAAACTTACTATAAGTTGGTGAAAGAAGAATCTTTGAAAATTTAATTGGTAAAATTATCATAAAAAATGAACGGAATTTCTTATTTCGAAGAATTTTAAAGCGGTTTTGACATTTCTTGCTCACCAGCTAGAATTAGAAATAGGAGCTCTGATTCGTTTTCACGAAGCATTGCATATGCATCCTCATATTATTGAACCACAAATTCAATCCTACAAATTTTGAATTTGACCCAGCATGTGTCTACATGTTATGCTACTTCTAGAATGATTTTCAGAAACTTTTTTTTAATTCGGTTCATTTAAAAACTTTATTAAAGTAAATTTAGTACATTTTGTGTTAAAACTGGACATCGTTGGGTGGCCTTGTTAGTAGGTATATAAAGCTAAACCTAAAATAATATGTATACAAAAATAAATTTTTTCCTTAAGTCAATTATAGTTGAGGTATCTTAAGACAACTTAAGTCTGTTACAATTCAATTACCGTTAATGAGTAAATATGAGATTCATATAGATTCGAAGCTAAAAAGAAGTGGTAAATCAAAATGTTAATTTTTCTCAAAATTATATAAATAAACAATTTTTCGTTTACATTCTGGTTCAAACATTTGAAAAAAAAATTAAATTTTACAACAATGCAATATTACAATTTTTATCTATTTTATTCTACACAGTGGATATTACTATCTGATAATGTAAAATGTAAATGTTTACCCTTTTTCAATCACCTATATTTCTTATCTACACATCCATATACACATTATCATGTTAATGCCCCACAACTTTCTTCAATGAATTAAAATTTATTTTGAGAAAAATATTCACCACATTTGAGGAAAAGCTAACTTTTTTATTTACCACTTTATTTTAACTTCGAATTTTACCAACAGGAAATTTTTGAACGAATTCAAATTTTAAATCGAGTTCAAATGTATTTTTGTATTTTGTATAGGAAAAATAAAGTTTTGTTTTTCAATCCATGGCAGTAGGTTCTGAAGAATCTCAAGCATTACATTTCATTTATATAGAAGTACTCGTTGACACATTTATATTTTATTTTCATCCTTATACATCAAACAATAAATTTTCATGTACAATAGAAGTAATTCGCTTTGTGCATGAAATTGTAATGTATTGGTATAAGGAAGTGCTTATATCACCTATGTCCTATGCATGACATTCGTTTAGAAAAGTAATATGAATTGGTGAGCTAAAGATGGAAGTAGTTATAGTGAAAATATAATGCGTGAAGAATGAGTTCGGAAACAGTGAAATTTCCTACTGGGATATGTATTATAATAATTATAATATACATATACTCAATAGTAATTAATTTATAATATTATATTTAAGAATATTGTGGAATAATATATGTTTCCAAAATATTAAATCTTTCAAGAACTTCATATCTTCTAAAGAATAATAAATTTGTATATAATAAATATGTAAAATTTAAAAATAGATCAGTTCAGTATTGAATATAGTCAGTCAATAAATGAAGATCGTATGAAATAATAAATGTATAGCAATTATTTTTCTTCCTGCGATAAATAAGAAATTAGTTAAGCTATAATAATTGGGATATTATTGAATCGATAACACACAGAAAAATTTGTATTATCAGAAAGTTTATAACTCTGTACATTTTGTTTTTTATTATATAAATAAATTGTAAAAGTTTTTTTTTAGACTCTCAATTTGCTGTGCCTTATGCATAAATTAACCATGTTTTCACCATAAAGATATGCAAAGCTATTCAAGTTATCGTTTTTACTAAATTCAGCATTTGTAGATTATTCTTCTCTGCTTAATTCGTATCAGTGCTTAACACCAATTATATACAAAATAGGTCCAAAATAGGTATATATCTACCACTACCATTAGCAAAAGAAACTAATAAAAACTATAATTAAACAATAATTAATTTATATATAATTTTATATACCATGTATAAGGTTTGTAATTTTCCTGTAGGCATTCTTTGAATCCATTTTTCAAGTTGCCAATATAAAAAATCTCTTGCCTGTATTTTCAAAAATATTTGTAAAAACTACTGTTGTGGAAATCCTAATAACTATCTTATGTACTACAAAATGTAGCCAATAATGGTATAAATTATTTCTTATTACAAGTTTCCTTCCAACTATGTATAGTGTGAAAAGAAAAGAAAAATAAAATATAAATTTATGTTTGTGCTTTTATATACTACTCTTGATGACGTTGGCTCGCTAGATTTCGTCCCAGATATATTATTTATTTATTTCATTCTCAAAATCAATTTTTCAAAATACATAATATATTTAAATAATAAAATTAAGAGAATAGTGGCTTTAGTATTTAAATTAAAAAATAGTTTAAAAACCACTTCACTTGAAAATTACTCAAAAAATATTATAATCCACATAGTCACAAAGGTGATCAGTATATTATATAAAACTACTAAGTACAGAATTAATATAAAATTTATAATTATATTGGGAAGTTAAACGAAATTAAAAAGTAAAAAGAAATTAAAAAGAAATCAAATTAAATGAAGTAAGAAAAAAAAACAACAAAATATATTTCAATTAAATAAAAGAAATAAAATAAAAGTCGTGAAAAAGAATTGGGATTAAATTAAACAAAGAATCAAAATTAAGAGAACAAATTTCAAGAAACTTATAGCGTTAATTCAAATGTAAATATAGGTGTATTTCAATATATTATGTAATAAAGATAAGTAATGGCAAATGATTATAAAGCTAAATAATAATATTAAACAAATATTGTTATTAATATTAAGAGTATGTTTTATTGCGAAGTTTTTACGGGACACTTAATACATGTGGGTGGTCGGGATTTGGTATATAAGTGTATGGGTTGCTAGTGTATGGGAATCTAGTGAGCTTAACACCTAGAACGCCCGATATTTAATTTTTCTTGGACCGGCGATATTTGCATTGGGGATATGGTTTATCATTTTTCTAATATATGCTGCCACGTATTCATTATTGTACGGTTTTTTAATTGACTTGATTGAGACTATCAGTTAATACATGTTATGTAATTTTCGCATTTGGTTTCGGTGGCTTGGATTTCTCTATACGCTCAGATATGAGAATGAAACATTTCTTCTGTATATATTCCCCGGTAGGGTAGGATCCTATATTATCGCCCAGGCTATGGCTTCAGATCCCTTTGATCTACTTGTGACAGTTGTATGGGAATAAGTTTGTTGCTTGAAATATATGGGTAAGTTGTCATTTCCAGTTGGTCGTACACTTGCTTGCAGGGTTCATGAGAGTTGTACCAAAGATAGAATATAAAAGTAGATGTCCGAAGCAATGGTAATTTTTCATTCAAAAATGGGTGTCTAATCCCAGCTGATGGGTGTCTCATCGCAGCTGATTGAGTAGCAGTGAGAGAGCTTTGAAATTTTCTCCTCAAATTAATTTAATTTTTAAAAAGCTTTGCCCATTAATTTGGTACAGAAATATACACATACATACTTGTAAATCATCTTTGGTTGTACTTTGTACAAGTATTTTGTCGACCCCAACTAGAAATATTATTTTTATTGTAACACTTTTGTAATGTCATCCCTATGTTTACACGGGGTTGATCTGCCGCGGAAATATACTTACCTCAAAGTTTACACGAAAGATAAATTTACGATTTTTCTATCAGGAAACAATATTGGGGGTTTTTACACGAGTATTATTTTTCTGCTGTATTCTTTTTGCTTTTAGGAAATAGTTAATAGACGTAAGTAAAAACCTCTACACTCGAATTCTTTTGTAAAAAAAAACCCCATTTGTTAATACATATATTATCAATAACAAATTTGTTCAATAGATCTGAACTGTTTTGGACAATTACAATTAAATGTCAACCACTTTAAGATTACTTAGAACAGAAAAATTTGCATCACTATTTTTATAGTTAAGTCAAGACAAGATATATTTAAAAAAATGGCGGGTAAAATTATCGCATTAATAATAATTGTAAAAATTTATATATACAAAAAAGAAAAGATATAAAAGATTGGTTACAAATATATCTTATTAAAAATATAAGCTACTTCTAACAAAAAAACATAAACAACTGATTTTATTTACATTTTGGTTTCGAAACTACACCATACACGTTTAAACAGTTTCAGAAACCGCAATAAGTTAAAAATCAAAAAATTTTGATTTTGTACACTGTTTAAGAAATTGTTTCGAAACAGCCCAACACACGATTAAATTTATCAAATTTCGAAACAAGTTTTTAAACAAATTATTTATTTATTTATTTTAACAGTTGATCCTACAGATAAATCTGTAGGCCAACTTTATAGGTCCTTTTCCCTTTCGAAATGTGGGCCTTTTTATTAAATTGTATTAATTATTTGGTATATATTTTTGTATATTACATATTTATATTATTTTTTTTTATTAGTTATATTATATCTTTATTAATTATTAAATTATATTTGAACCGATGTAGTTGTATTGAAAATTACTTTTTTCAGTAATTTCACCATTTGAAAAATTTTTCGGTTCTCACGGGGTTTGAACCCGTGCTCCTTCGGTCGTTACATTACTACACTCGAGTGTTTTACCACTCGGCTACCGAGGCCACTTTAAACAGATTTAAACGTGTATTTGGCCTATTAAAAGAGTCCGAAGTCGTTTTCATAGAGCGTGTTTATATGAGCCAGAAATTTAACTTCAAGAAATTTAATTTCAGTTGTGCCGCAGAAATCCACCTTTATATTCATATTTTGAAAAAGACTGGTAGATTATTAGCATTCTTGCTGTCAGATTATTGAAATATCAAGATGGCTGATTTGAAATAAATTAAAAAAGCTGGGAATGATAAATAAATAAATGTTAATTATAGTTCTAATGCTAATGCAACAATATTATTTCTATAATTTATATTATTTTATTTTGGGGTCAATCGCGAATGTCTATTGAAATTCAATATAATAGACTTTAAAAAGTCTACGTATCACGGAAGTTTATTGAAACTAAAGAGTTGTCAAAAAAGTTGCTACATGTATGTCATTATATTTGCTGTCAAAAATATAAATTCATCAAAAAAACTAATTTTTAAAACATTTCAAGTTATTTAATATATATCTATATATCTTAATTTTAAAAATTCTTATGTTTGAATCTAACTTAATTTATTTCATATATTTTTTTATATTTTTTTACTATATAACGTTCAAATATTTGTAATTTATACTTTCATACTGGGCATAGAGGAAGTTCATGCTCAAAGCACACTCTTCTTGAAAATATTAAAATAGTTTTCACGCTCAAAGTTTTTTTCTGAAATGGAAAGGTTGTGAAGGATAAAATTTGAAAGATGAGTCGATTACCGCGTTATAAAGCAATGGCGTACTTGAAGCCTACTTGGAGCTCATAAGCGTGAATTGACTTGAAACTAGCTTCACAAATTTTGGGTAATTGACTTGAAATTTAAGAGTAAAACGCTCCTTAACAGCTCGAAAGCTTGAAAGTAACAATATAACAGAGTGATTTTTCTATCTATCATTTTCGTGTTTATTTTTTTTACATCATAATTTTTATAATTTTCAATGTATTCAATGTTTTCAATGTACACCACCACCAACTTTTTTTTAGTTGAATTCATTTTCTTTAACTATTAAACTGTGCAAAAGTTGTCGCACTCAAAGTCGATTTGAAGCTAAATGTCATTTTCAAGCTTTGGAGATGCCATAAAGAACACGCTCCTTGAAATTCGAGCTGATTTCAAGTCAAGTGCTCAAGTCAAGTGCGACCATACAAACGAAAGAGATGAAGAGTAAATTCTGTTATTAAAAAAAATTCTGCGGAGTATGTCAACTTAATAATGAATCAACCTGTATCTGTAATTTTTGTAGTAGAACCGACCATATAGTTGTATAGTTTAATAAATTGCTACACCGAGATAAATGGCGCTGTAGTCAGTGCAAATTCAAAAAATTTTACATTTCTGATGTCAAACTTAGAATAATTAATATTTCTTTCTTTTTCCGGTTTACCTTTGGAAAATGGGTAAGTAATTCTTCCGTCTACAAATTTTTTCGTTTTGTAATCTTTTTCAATCACTGAAATTTTGAATTGAATCTCGCTGCTATTTTATTTTTAATTTGATTGTTAGTTATGTTAATTATTATATTAATAACAAATTGGGATTTCAGGTATCAGCCGAGATAATTTTCATAAGAGACGTGCCACTGGTGGAAAACGTAAACCTTTGCGCAAAAAGAGGAAATTTGAATTAGGAAGACCTGCTGCTAACACTAAAGTAAGTATGTTAAATCATTTGAAGTTTCTATATTTCACATCTACAAATTATATTACAGCTTGGAACGTTAAGAACACATCCAGTTAGAACTCGTGGCGGTAATATAAAACATAGAGCACTTCGTTTAGAAAATGGTAATTTTTCTTGGGCTTCCGAAGGTTGTGCCCGAAAAACTCGTGTTATTGACGTAGTATATAATGCATCTAACAATGAACTCGTTCGTACCAAAACTTTGGTAAAAAATGCCATAGTTGTTATAGATGCAACACCATTCCGTCAATGGTTTGAAGCTCATTATGTTTTACCACTAGGGCGAAAGCGAGATATAAAGCATGTACAAAAAGATGAAAACGATGTTTTAACAAAAAAGCGTAGTGATAAAGTTATGAAAAAATATTTGGTTAGACAAAAATATGCTAAGGTGGAACAAGCTTTGGAAGAGCAGTTTTCTTCGGGGCGTTTATTGGGTAAGTGTAGAATCTTGGTCGTATATATTAAAAATAGTTATTTGATGATGATAAATTAAACATACATTGAACCATTCACTTTTGGGTGAAATCTGTTTTAGATAGATCCTTAGGATGGGGATGATAGATTTGTCATAGTTACTCTGATTCATTTAAAATTTATCTAAATACTATAATATAGTTTTCCCGATTTTAATGAAAACTTTATTTTAGCTTGTGTTTCTTCACGTCCAGGCCAATGTGGTCGTGCTGATGGATACATTCTTGAAGGCAAAGAATTGGAATTTTATATGAGAAAAATCAAATCAAAGAAAACAAAATAGATTGAAATAAAATTTTAATTCAATAAAATATCTTATTAATGTGATTAATTTTTTTTATTTACATTATTTTGGGACATTTTACTTTACATCGCAACAAGAACGTATATTGTAGTTTTTATAAAGGTATCAAAAGATTTAAAATTTCAATTTTTGGTTGACTTGATCTATATGACTCGTCATACTTTAATTTTACAAATAGTCATATAAATGTAGCAAAAAAATTGTAAAAAATGTTCAATAATCTTTTTGTTAAGAAGTTTCAACTTTGTTCTGGTTGTATAATTTTGAGTAAAGATAACGTGTGAATAAATTAGCAAGTTAAAAATTTGACGAAAGGTGTGATTATAGTATGTATATATGTACTTACAATTGATATTAATATAAGTTGATATAGTGATCATTTAGTGAAATTATTTCCTGAATCAAAATAGGTACAAAATAATCAATAGTTATGATTTAGCTTTTGTTCTGATTTGATGAGAAATTTCAATTGAATGCTAGAGCGAAGGGTGGATGTGAATTTATGTTTTTTACAGTTACAAATTACTCTAATACAAGTTACCAAAGATTTGTAAGGAAACTTTTATTGTGTATCATTTGTATATACCTCATGTGCTTACGCATGGGTATGTGTATTTAATTGATTTTTCACTTAATAAAATTTTATAAAAGTTTAAGGGTATTGGTATCTAATCTGGTAATAACTAAACAAATAGAACTACAATATATAAGGGTCTAATTCCTTACAATGATAGTTTTTTTTTAGTTTTTTGGTAGTTTTTTTTAGTAACATTTAATTAGTTCATATATGTACCAAAAAATCAAATAAATAAATACTAGATAAACATTCACTTTCCATATATATAAATTGAACTTTTATAATAGAGACAGAATATCTCTGGCTTACGGCTTTCTAAATAAACCCGTTTCGCCTAAATATATGCAATTTATTATATTCAGAATCATTTAAAAAAAATTCTACATACCATGATCTTATTTTCAATTGCAGCAAATTCCATTAAAAATTTAAATTGTGAATTGGAGGAATATTGGAAATTGGAATATAAATTTGGTGAAAATTGGCCTTTTATATTCAAAATCTCAATAGAAATTTCGGGTGTACATTTAAATTCAGCTTTACATATCAAGTAATTTGAAATTTGATCTTCCCTTCGGATCGGAACATTTAACGTATTATCTGGTATTATTAATAAAGATGCGATAGAATGTAAGTTAAAAAATGTATATAAAATGGGTGAAATCAAAAACTAAATACTGCGGCATTCCGTTAAACACCTAAATAAAAAAATTATTTAGGGATAAATTTTTAAAAAGTAGTTTTAAAAAAAATTCAGAGTTGGGATTTTACATGTGCTTTAAATTTCGGGATTAGGATTTCCGGGACATTTTTTAAGTCCGGGATTTTGTTACTATCCCTTATTTAAATATTTTAGTTACCATTCTTTCCTATAGTTTGAGGTCACATGTTATGACCATACAAGCTTTTTCGGACGGCTTGCTTGACAATTTATTTTTTCCTTTTTAGAGTTATATTACTATTTGTGATAGCCTTCGAAAAAGCATGTTTTTGTAAAATCAAAACATGCATTCTTTTAATATTTTTAATATATGAAAAAGTTGAAAAATAATTTACTAACGTTTTAATGTTGAAAGAAAGATTTTCTTGTCTCTTCAAACATATAAAGATAGCAGGATCGTTGATAATAACACGAAAGTAGTTAAACAATGAATTTAAAAATACAGTGTGCACACAACAGAGGCCAATATGCAATTACTAACATAGAATAGGAAATGCATCAACTTCGCGCATAATAAAATTTCTCTAAGCAAAAAAATAATTTCTCAAATGCTGGTCGATTAAATTTACTAAAATTGATTGGTAAATTATTAAACTAACACAATTTGATATTTAGAATATGGTAACGAGAAAAAATACCAGAAAAATGGAACATAAGAGTTATACGAATATAAATGAATAGAATGAAAATTTTTGACTTAATACTACACTATTTTATACAACCACAGTAAATTTAATAGAAATAAGAAGTGTAATAATACGTCCATTATTACATGCAAAATAGATACATCCTTTTGGTAATAAAAAATTGCTGTTTTATTTTATTTATTTATTTTACAGTGGACCTACGTATACAATACCTAGGCCAACTTAATTGGTATATATTAGACATTAGTTTATTATTTGTGATTACTTATTATGAGTTGCATATTGTCTATTGAGCTATAATTGAAATTCTTAAAAAAAAAAACCTGCTGATCAAATTTCATTTTTGATTAAATAAAGGAAAAATAAAATACAGGTTTATCTTATTTAAAATGCTTTTTTAATTTTATATGTAATATGTAAAGTTCGTTTTTACTTAAATTTGTTTCACTTTTAACTTTAGCCTTGTTCCATTTTTTCTCTTAATTTTTCATACAAAAGTGCGATTCATGAGGACTTTTCCGCAAAGCTTTTTGAATTGCTGAATTGGTTGAACAATTTAATTGAATATAATTTGTTTTAAGTTTAATATGGATTCTTAACTACAAATAAATATTTACATACATATAATTTCTAAAAAATTAATCTTAATTATTTTGAAACAATATAAAAATATGATTTTCTGTTCGCAAGTATTTTGGTGGTGTAGTTTTTGTGACTTTATCATTATGTATAATTTTTTTATTCCATGATTTTGTATTTCCATTTTTTTGGAATTCTATTACGTTTAAACATAATTTTGTCCTAATTATACTACAATTTAATTTAAATATTTTCTTATTTTTGTTGAAGTTAAATAATTCTAAGCTTTTTTAGTTTCCTTGTTATATTACGATTTAAAAATCTTTAAAAAAAATATTTCACCATTGGTCACTCACCTGTCAAAAAAATGAGTATTTATAGATTATACATATAGCAATAATATCAATAAACATTTAGAACTTTAAAAGCCACTTAATTTTTTTAAATATTTTAGAAATATGAAACGAATTAAATACATCAAATTTTAATGAAAGTTTTCACTGATTGATCAAATTGTTTTAGATTAAAGAATTAAAAAACAAATTTAAATTGTTTTCAGAAATATTGCGGCGACTTTTATTCTTCTCATTGTTAAACAAAAGCAAGAAAAAAACAAAAAAAAATGTATTTGAATAAAAGTGTAGTTATATCAATGGAAATATATTTATTTAATTTATAAATCTAAGCTACTCACATTCTTTTTAAGTCTATTGATTTCGATTAGTATTAAAATAATTTAAAGGTTTATGTTTAAGGAAAACAAGATTTTTTTTTATATCTATGTAATAGATAACATTGACAGGTTAAAAATAATCGAGTGGAATTTTAAACATAATTATTTTCATATTTAAAAATTTACCACCAAAACATGTGTTTAATTTTCTGCTTTTTCGTTCAATTCAATACTTCTTTGATTTGATCTCCAACCGCTCTTCTAAAATTAAAATTTATTACATTTTTTACTTTAAATATACATGTACATACTCTCTTATAACTTTCCCGTTCTCGGTCACGAAAACTATAACTTCGATTATCTGTACGAGGGAAAAACTTTCCTGACAAGCCACGGTTTTCCCCAGAGTTTGAGATATTATCGTCATTTCTTTCATCCCGTCTACTATAATTATTGCGAAAGCCACTGCTCCTGCTATTGTAATAATCTCCGCTATTATTTTCTCTATTATTATTTTGGTTTACTGGTGAAGAACCATTGTCTCGCAAATTTCGTTCGTTATCATTGCGACGATTGTCATAACTGTTTTGAAAACTAGTACGATTGTAGTTTTTTCTGTCTCGTTGATAGCTATTATTTTTACTGTCATAATTATCACCGCGACCAAATTCCCCAGAACGATGTAAAGAGCGATTTGTTCCTGTTCCAACATTTGAAGGTAACTCGTGCTTTTTTATTACTTTTTCTTCTTCTTGCCTTTTCTCATAATGCGAGAAATCTTCAATCAATGTAGTAGTGTGTTTGTGTTCATGGATTATTTTCATAACGAGAATTCCTTTATTATTTGGTACTTCCTGTGTATCTCTAGAATGTGTAACGGGTTTATTTTCATTTGCTTCTATCGTTATATGTCTGAACAAGCTATTTTTTACGTCTTTTACGTACAACCATTTTACTTTGAATGTACCTTCAAATTATAATATTGTTCAAATATTTTAAATTTTGTTTATATATTTACACATACCTTTCCACTTCTTTTGAGACCAGACATTGGATACAGAGTCATAGTCTACATTAGACATCATTTGAGCTATACCACAAAAATGTCCAGAACCATTTACAGAAAATAATAAGTAAACAAAACCTCTTTCTCTTTGACGTTCTTCAAAAGCATCATCTAACCGTATGTTACCTCGGTCTGTTGAACACCAAATTTCATATTTAATGCTGCGATAAATATCATCCTCAGAATATGATTTTATAACAAAAAATCTTGCTAAGCTAGCTTTATCAATATCCAACTCTTGCGGGTTATAATTCTTGAGGTTGAGACGCTGCTCTTGGTGAACTTCCGCAATGGTAGATGATGAATTACTCGGAGTAGGCGAATTTCTAAGTAGAGGATCAACTTGTGAAATATTTGTAAATTGACTACTGCTACTTGTCGAATCGTGACGATAGTGTACCATGTTTCCATCATCTCCGCCCCTGGAACTATTATTTGGATTCAAGTTTCTGGTATTTAGTTGATGATGAGCCGAGGATTGATTTTGGTTATGATAATGTGAATGATGCTGTTGTTGATATTGAGGCACCCAAGGTGGTCTTTCATTAATTTCATTAGAATTCCCCCTTGTGCTTTGATGCTGAATACTACGCTCAATCATTTTATTTTGGGATTGACACGAAGCCCAGTTGTTGTTTGAATTACGATTTCCAGATTGCTCGGAGTTTTCAGGCCCACATTTAGATTTCTGTGATTCAATCTCATTATTTGCTGTACCACTTCTATCTTCATTCAAACTAGTTTTACTTTGATTAAATATAGATGTTTCCATTACAGGAATTGGAATGATTGGAGGCAGCGGTGGCGGAACTAATATTGGTCCATTTTTAGGTGTATCCCACGTATTAATATCCATGTTGTGCTTTCCAGGTACCATAGGTGGGGGAGGCATACCCGGTCCTTTTTTCTTAAGAGTTGACGAAATTAAGTTTGACTAAAAAGACGAATGTATATAAATATATATATTTTTGTGTAAAATCAAAAAATATGTACCCGAAGTGTTGGTTTAGCTGGTTGAGAAGCTATTGAGGCCCATGTTGTTTGTTTAACAGTAGTAGAACTATGCTGCTGTTCTGTATTAGATGTCTTACTGTTATTTTTATTATTATTAGTACACACATTATTTGATGATTCTGAAGATACGTAACCTTTATTAATAGTACGTTCATGATTATCAATAGATAGATGTTGTAAACCGCGTTGAATATTTACCTAAAATGTAAGTTTAATTTAATTTTTTTTATAAGAAAATTTGAATGTATGTACTTTATCATTATTGGTACGATGAACCAAATTATTTTTTGCAGATCTATAACTATCATCATAACTAGTTGTCTTTCTACTATGATTATGATTTAAATTCAAATGGTTCTTTGAATTTGCAGATTGTTGTTCATTTTCATATTTTCTTGAAAAATTGTTTGAGGATGACTGATTGCATCCTGTATATATAAAAAATTTAGATTTTTAAATTATTTTTTATTTATATATGAAAAGCAATTTTACCATCATCTATATTATTATTTCGCCGATTTCCTCCTTGATAATGGTCTGGCCCGGTATTATTATCTTTTGAATTAAATGGAGGATATTGGAATTGTGTACCACCAGTATTAGTAGATCCTAATTTTTTTACGATATTAAAATGTATTAGAAATAAAAATAAATAAAAAGTTTTGTTAATAATATAATTTTGTTTTCAAACAAGCATATTAATTTTGCGATTAATATTATGAAAATAATTAAAATTATGTATATTTCATGCCAAATATCCCACAATTTACTTTAAACTACCACAAAGTGTGAAAGATATTTACAGTTTTGTTTTAGGAGTGATTCAATGATATAATATATTAATTTTCGATACCTAATTACCAAAAACAAATTACTTTTTCTACAAAAATCAGTTTTCCATAATTTTATTAAATTTATTATTTTAATTCAGTCAACCAACCGAATAGCATAATTTTCTTTAGAATTAATATATTATTCTACATTTCTTCATGTTCATAATACATATTTATATATAATATTAATGATACATGAACATAAAAATATGTTTTAACCAAGTTATTTATTGATAAGGTAATATGATTGGTTTAGAATAAACTCAATAATTGACTACTTTCACTCTATTATTTAAATCTGTTTTGTTTACCTTGTACGTTAACTTCAGTTGGTGATGATACTACCTCAAAGGCTTCGTCAACTTGTTGACTCCAAGGAATCGACCGCTCTTCTACATTTTTACCTACATTTACATATATATAAAATATTTTTATTATTTTTGAAACTTTTTGATGATAATATGTAAAAAACTAAATTTTTTTTATCCATCATTGCTAATTCGACTGAATCGTACCTCCGTATCTAAAATGAACTCTGAACAGTTCATTGACCCTTAAATTCAATATACATATTTTAAAAATTTTGAAATGTAAAAATATGCAGAACATATTTTTGACGAACAGATAGAGAAATATAAAATATTGCATAAAAATTAAGTAATTTGAATATAATCAAACATTTCAAAATACAACAAACAGTATTTAATTAAAAAATGTTTGTTTCTAAATAAAGATAAATTCTTTCTTACCCTGATTTCCTTGTCCTTTTATACGCTAGAATATTAATATAAATTATTAAATTAGTCGCTTTTACAATTCAAATAAATTACCTGGTCTGACACGCCCGCTGACATTGGCGATGGCTTATAGTTCTTTCTTAATTAGTAAGTACTTTTAATTTTAAAATTGCCCCCTAAATTAAAAGTATTTGCGATGTGGAATATTTGACTTTATTGTACAACAAAACACAACCAACTTATATTTAATATAAAAATTAAAAGAAAATTATCTCTAAGTTCCAAAAAACTCTGAAATGTATGTTCTACTGAAACTTGAAAATATTAATCTTTTGATCTCCTTTTTCTTAAAAAAAAAAAAACTTTACACCAGAAACGTACGTTGTGTTTCACGCAATGGCGGAACCCAATAAACAAATTATCATATTGACTAATAGTTTGACATTTGGAAATAATTTTCAATTTAAGTAAAGTTTCATTTACATAATCAAAAGAGTCTGTTAACCAACACTTTTCCTAAATATGTAGTTATAGGTTCATTTTTTTATAAACAAATTTTTTAATTTGAAAAACACTAAAATTTGTTCAATAAGAAAAATGGATTGTAATTGTAAATCATTGGAAATAATATTTTTAAACAGGTTTTCGATTGGATATTGATATTTTGAACATTTGGGATTTGTTTTTATTGGGATTGGTTTTTATTGTGATTGATTGCAATCACATGTTATTGAATGATCTTTATATATCTTTAAATTTTTAAGAAATAGAGTAAAATTATTGATCAAGTCACATACGAAGTAATACAACAGGAATAGAGAGGTTTGCTTTATCAATATTAATAATTGTATGATATTATGACCGTTGCCGTACGCACATCTTGTAAAAAGTTATCCAAGTTTTTCCAAGTTTTTACCAGAAACCATTACTGTACTGAGAGTTTTTTCTAAAAACGAGAGAAAACATATGTTTTCAACTTCGTTCAACATAGTTCAACAACATTCTCTCGAATAAGTTTTTGCAAGTAAAATTTTATCTTGTAAAAACTTATACTTCAAATTTTTGTTGTCGTATTTTTTTGGTTATGTTTACTTTTGGATTGATGCGCGTCTATTTTTTGCAAATTGAAAATAAAAATTTTAGAAAATAAAAATTACTACTTCATAATAATTTATTTTAATAAATTAAAAAAAAATGTTTGACAGCTGCAAGTTTTTACAAGAATTGCGTTCCAGTACTTTTACTTGCAGATAACAGTTTTTTAATTTTATTTTCTTTTTTTTTTGTTTTCTTCTCTTTTCTCATTTGCAAATTTTTGCCAAAAGTACGGGAACGGTCCTATTTCTTGATATGTGTGATCAAATATTTATATTTGCTAATTGCTAATATCATAATAGTTTTTTTTTGGTTCTATATGTCGTCAATGATTTTTTTTACATGTAAAAATATTAGCTCACTCGAGATGTCACATAGGCAAAGGTTCCAAGTAGAAACACAATGGAAATTAGAAACATAATAATTTTAATTGAAAGTACTTTAAAAAATTAAATGTAATCTGCACAAATATTTTCAATAAATATGGTTGTTTTCTTTGCAAAAGATGCATCATGATTTACAAAAAAAATGTTGCTTATCAAATCACTTCACTTCAACTTATTCGGTTCATTCAATAGCATATGATTGCAATCAATCGCAATTAAAAGTAAACAAAAATGTTCAGAAAATCAGTAGCCAATCAAAAACCTGTTCAAAAAATATCATTTTCAATCATTTACAATCCATTTTTTCTATGGAACAAATTTTTCCGATTTAAAGTGATTGTTTTTTTTTTGTTTTGCTTGTCAACTGAAATTTCAAAAATTATTTATTTGGAAATACACAAAAATTAAAAACTTAAAATTGTTTGTTTATTGTTTGTATATAATTTATCTAAAATTAGTTTTTTTTAAATAAAATTTTTTTAAAAATTAATTCAAAAAAATGGATGTAAAATTTTAAAAAACAATTTAAAAATTTTTTATTTGAATTTATCACAAAAGTATTTGAAAAAAAATGGATGTATAATCTTAAAAAACAATTTAAAAAATTTTGTATTTGAATACTTTTACCGAATATTTTGCGTCAGAATAATTTTCAAAACTAACTTTGACATTAAATTCCAATCAATGATTGTGATTTTAATTCTGAGTGCAATCAGAAAATATCAGAAAATATCATTTTCAATCACGTCTATTGAACAAAAAAAAATCAGTTTCAATCACAAATTTCCCCTCCAAATCGTGATTGAAAGTGATTGAAAAGTTATTGAACAAAAAAACATGATTGCAAATGATTGTAATCGAAAACTATTTGCTATTGAATGAACCTATTATTTTTAAATATAAAGATCACATCACAGATAATATTTATTTCAATTTAACAAATATAAAAAACATTTTTAATTAAGAAAAATATACAATTTTTTGAGTATATAATAAAAAAAAAAAAATTTCAACAGATGGTTTTGACGGTTGAATTGTTGTTTTTTTTTGTGTATAAAATAAATTTCCCAAAAAGAAATTTAGAGAATTCTTTGCAGCGATCTATTTTTTTCTTACATAAAAATTAAACGAGATTTTAAATATTGGTCAATCAAAAGCCACACAAAAGCCTTTACAAAGGTAAAACAAAACACCGGCGATTTTTCGCGACGAAAAGTCAAAAACTGTTTAAAATACATGTTTTTCGCCCAGTTGAAAAATTTCTATTTTTTAATTTTGCCGCCGCCGCTGTCATATGTATATGATAATTGGACGTGATAATTTTTTTTTTAAAGAATTATGTTTGTTGATTTTTAATTTTTGTTTTTGAACTGAATAAATGAATATGAAATTGAATATTTTATTTTAGTATTATTTTATTTAATTATTATCGATAAGAAAAATCGATGTGAACTGGATAAAGAATTTTATATTTAAAAAAAACAAAAACAGATGATTTCGCCGCCGGTGTTGTATTTTCAAACTTAGACGTCTTTATTTCCCTTGTTTTGTGGATTGAAATTATCAACACTTACTGCGCTTATATGGGGACTTGAGTACTTGGAATCAGCTCGAATTTAAATCAAGGAGCATTTTCTCTATGTCAGCACGAAAGCTTGAAAATGATATTTAGTTTCAAAACGACTTGAGTTAGGCAGCTTTTTACAGGTTAATTAATAAAATGAATCCAATTAAATAAAGTGTTGGTGGAATTTATTTTGAAATACTTCTTACAGTATTTGTGAGAAAAAATAAGAAAATCCGAATAAAGTTTTTAAAACAAATTACAAATATAATTAATTAATTTCCAATGGCATAATTAAATAATGCAACGAAATATAGAAATTTTCAATAATGCCTAATATAAATATTTCTAACATCTTCTTTGCTTATTCATTATTTCATATATCCGTTTTCGATATGTTATATAAAAAACTAATTTGTATATTGGACTTTTTGAAACTTCTCAATTAATTTAAGTAATTCTTTTCATTCTTATCAACGGCAAGCCACGCTTATCAAACATATGAAAAACAATTAATCTCTATATATGATATGATAGCTTCAACTACGCTTCAACATCATGTATACGCCAGTTTCTTGAAATCAGCTCCACCAAGTCAATCACAAAAATTTACTACTTGACTTGAAAATTTCAATCTAATACGCAGCTTCAGAGCTTGAGTTGACATTTAAATCTAATGTCAAAACTTCATGAAGGTTGGTTAGTATTTAGAGTGAATTTAAAAAGTAGAAGATTTAAAAGAGTAAATAAATAAAAAAAATTATTTTATGTTTTTTATAGCTTCAAATTTATAGAAAATTTTACAAATTTTAAGCAGGCTTTACATGGTCCAATATTGTATCATGTTGCGTGTAAATGCTTTCATTCAATTTTTTTTTTTTTTTTTCCTGTTACTCCTCGTGGGAGCATAGGGCATCAACTTGCCTCCTCCATTGTTCTCTGTTGTACGCAATGGTCTTTATCCTCCTCCAAGGCAGGTGTTGTTGGGTCTTCCTCGCCTTCTGCTCCCTTGGGGATTCCATTATAGGGCCATTCTTGTTATATTATTTGATGGTTTTCTTAGTGTGTCCTATCCATCTCCATTTTCTGCACTTAATTTGATGCATTATCGGTTCTTCACCTGTTATCTGCCATAAGTCCTTATTGCTGATGGTGTTTGGCCAGAATATTCTGCATATTCTTCTTTGGCATTTGTTCGCAAATACTTGAAGTTTTTGACTGATGTTATTTGTCGTCATCCAAGTTTCATTGCCATACATAAGTGTTGACATTACACATGCTTTGAATATTCTAATCTTTGTTTTTCTAGTTATTTGGCCATTCTTCCATATTGGACTTAGTTCACCGAACGCAGCTCTGGCCTTACGTAGTCTGTTGTTGACATCTGCTTCTGTACCTCCGTTTGTTGTTAGAATGTTACCTAGGTAAGAGAAGCTTTCCACATATTCGACTGTTTGACCTTCTATGGTTATGGTGTTTGTGTTGGTGTTATCTATCCTCATGGCCTTGGTTTTATCTATGTTAATTTCTAGCCCGACTCTGCGCGCTGCTTGCTGGCTGCTGCCTACTTTGAAGTAGGTCTGCTTCATGTTGAATGTCGCAGAATCTATGCGCTAGCAGGCATATATCATCCGCATAGTCAAGGTCCTCGTGTCCTTGAGAGATCCCACCTTATACATCTTCCGGAAGAACCCGTTTCTTTCATTATCTCATCTATTACAAGCGTGAATAGAAGTGATGACAGTGGACATCCTTGCCTTACTCCAGAATTTGTGGTGAATGTGTCGATTATTTGTCCGCAGTGGAGAACTGCTAATTCTGCATCTTCATACAAAGCTTCTGACAATCTTATTAATTTTTCGGGAATTCTTTTTCTTCTTAATGCATTCCATATCGCAATACGTTGAACCGTGTCGAAAGCCTTCTTGAAATCGATGAACAAGAGATATAGCGGAGAGCACCATTCTACAGATTGTTCTATGATCAGCCATTGAACCAATATTGCATGATTGTATGGTCTTGAAACTTGATCCTAAATTTCTCAATATTGTAATAATATTACTTTGTAGACGCATACATAAATATTGGATCAATTTCTGTTGTTAGCAACGCACTCATCTAATTCAGACATGTTCATGAAAATTTCATTGAATAAAAAATTGTTTATTACAAATTGTGTTGTGTATTGTATTGTACCAATATTGTGTGAAAATTGTTTCATGTAAATGTTGTCATGCAATATTGCTTCAATCGAAATTGATACAATATCTTACCATATAAAACCTGCTTTAGGCGAAAAACTTATGTCAACAAAAATACGTATATAAAACTTAAGCTATATTCTAGCTGACAGCCATTGAAGCTGGTCAATCGATTTCAAGAACAGTTCTAGTTAAGTACTCAAGATATCATGTATACGTAGTAATAGATATTTTCCAAAGCATATCTCGGTCTATAATAACGTTTACACATGTCGAATTTGGTTTGAATGGAATTTAACAATTCTATGTTTAACAAAAAATAAACGATTTGTCATATTTAACTTAATTTACATATATATTCATAAAAAATGTAGATACCAGTAAAGATGCAAGTTTAGAAAACAGAAAACGCCTTTAAGATCATATTAGTTGAGCCTTAATATGTCAAAAAAGTTGTGGAAAAAAAAATATCTGGCAACACTATGTGAAATCTGAGAGGATTCATCTAGTACTGTCAATGAAATTTTCTTTCTTTTCGCGTGAACCTTCGGACGGATATTGTAGGTTATTTTATAATTTTATTAATTTTTGAAAAAATAATTTATCAACATAAGATAAACATTTTTATTTCTAGACGTACACAGATATACATGATAAAATAACATGGGCGCACCAAAGAAACAGGTAATGTTTTTATAATATAAATGTTTGAAATATATCACGTGTTATTATAATTTCCATATTTTAGAAAAAAGCCTTAGAAAGCACCAATGCTCGTTTGGCTTTGGTTATGAAATCCGGAAAATATTGTTTAGGATACAAGCAAACTCTTAAATCATTGCGCCAAGGAAAAGTTAAGCTAGTTTTAATTGCTAGCAATACTCCATCGCTAAGGTGAGAATATGAAGAAGTCTTGATAACATTAACAAATATAAATAGTTTTGAACATCTAAAATGAAAGCATGAGTTCTTCAAAACCCAAATGATCGTCATTTGAACTAATTTAAATCATAATTCGATAGTAAATCGAAGAAATTTTTCAAATTTTAGAATTGTGTATTTGTATTTAAATATAACAGTTTACTAAGAATTGGCTTTTCGTCAGAGATGTGGTCATTTGTGTTTTGGAAGCCTTCTGCTTTAGATACATTTCGTTTATCAAGCTATTTTGCAAATAGTTATTTCTTGATATACATTTATTAATTCGAATTACTTTAATAATTACTTAATGTATTCCATAATATTGAACATATGGTAATGTAAATTGGTAAAATTAACAATACTAACACGAAATTTTTTTTTAACGAAATCGATATTTTTAACTGGCTTTTTTTCAGTAGGAAATCGGAAATAGAGTATTATGCCATGTTAGCCAAGAGTGATGTACAACATTATAGCGGGACAAATATTGAATTGGGGACAGCTTGTGGTAAATATTTCCGTGTATGCACATTGGCAATTACTGATCCCGGAGATTCAGATATTATACGTTCATTACCGGAAACTAACTGAATTTAAAATGAAAATATAAATTTCTGCCAATAGTTTTTGTTGTTCTTATTTCGTAACATTTTTTTTATTTAATATAGCTAATTCGAAATTGAAGCCAAGTCTAAGACGTTCCAATTTCTTAGTGTAGAATATAAAATCAGTCGTTAACTTACAATTGAATCATAACATTACTTAAAAAGAAAGAAAGTTAATTTTCACTCAAAATCTTATTTATTTTCAATTATGGATTTTCTATAGTTTTGCAATTGTGGAAGTACATATGTATTTGGGAAGGAAGCAATTTTATGTAATTTTGAGATTTCTATGTTTAGTGAACATTTTTCCTTATGCTATACGTTCAAATCTATTTGTATGTGCACATCATGGACCATTTATTTCTCGTTGTGAATATTTTGTAGCTACAGGAAAAAAAAAATAAACCAGTTTTATATCTATTAGTAGGAGTTACTACATATCATATTGATCATAAATATTGGTAAGGAGCTTTGTTCATTATAGATGCAAGTAGAATAGAGTGTCTACTTGCTTAAAATGAAGAATATTCTCTCATTTGATGTGTAGATATATATGTATCATATTTTCGGTAGATGTATCAATAAATTTCGTAGTTTTTTGTTTAGGTTCTTGTGCAAATCTTGATATTGGGATTATACTTGGGTTATTTTCTTATGTATAAACATTTTTGGAACACAACCTCAAGGGTTTTCCTTTTATGAAATCGTTTGAAGATTTTGATGAAATTTCATTTAAAAATTAGATTCCAAGGTAGATAACACTTTTACCCTCAGGCAAACACATCTAAATAAACTAAGAGAGCTACTTAAAGTGTTAACGAGGTTTACATCATCGTAAATATGGGAAGAACTACAGGGGATATATACGTAGCGAATAACGTTAAACAAAAAGTCAAATAAAATTATGAGCACCTGTTTTTTAAAAAATAAATAAATTCATATGCATCACGGTTCACGATCACATCACGAATTTTTTCCATTATTCTTATCTGTGAGGATTTATATTTATGTATTCGCAATTTCATTGACGGCAAATTAAGTAATATACCCCTATTTTTTAAACATTTTACATATTTCATTCTTCTCGTGTCAAGTAATGCCACCTCATGCTTATATTAATGATTAATGAATGACAATGAATAATAATGAATTCTCACTTCTCAGTTTCTTTCTCACTGCATTGCTCGAACTAAATAAGAGAGTACGGCGTATGGGCTGGACGTATGGTATAAGCGCTGTATGTTGTAACGAATAGGGCTCCCGAAATCAAACGCGGCGTTTGTCAATTTAACGTGACAATTTCACATCTTTTCTTTTTTCAGAGAAAAATATGTAAACTGAAAACTTTTAACATCTAACAACTCTAATTTATATTAAAATATTTATATTACAATATTTATATTAAAAATACATTCAATTAAAATATTAATGCTGAAAAAATATCAAATCTTACCAAAAATTAAATAAGCACTTCAAAATGGCAAAATGGCAATCATTTATATGGATATGTCTTGAGCATAAATGAACCAAAAAATGGAAACACGCTTGTCAAAATTGAAAATTCCATATACAGTGTGTTGGCGTTGGGTATTTCGGTCACCTTCATATAAAATGTATTATCATGAGCTGTAGTTTGGGCTGTCAGGCTCAGTCAGTACAGTACAGTACAGTAGCTGTAGCAAAAGCAACTAGCAAGCAACGGCTACGACAGTTTCATTGCAATGCAATGCAACATTAGGACCGTTCCCGTACTTTTCTGGTAAAAACTTGCAAATGAGAGAAAAGAGAGAGAAAAAAAAAAAAAAAAAAAAAAAAAAAAGGGTTAAAAAAACTCTCATCTGCAAGTAAAAGTACTGGAACGCAATTCTTGTAAAAACTTGCAGCTGTCAAACAGCTGACAAGCAATCTGACATTATGAAATTAATTAAATTATAAACAATCATTTTAAATTTCCGGAGGTGTTTTTTTTAAAGAATTGTACATAATTAAATTTAAATGAAATGGCAGCGGAAGATATAAAAAATATATATTACTAAGTAGCGATTCGGATTACATTTTTATTACATTTTTTTAGTGAAAGCGAAACTGAAGAGTTAAGGAATGTAATTCTAAAGCAAGTGCTGTTGGAGAACTTTTTACATAAAAACATAAGACATTGCATTCGAAACTATTTGGAACAAATAGTTCCAGGTTATTGTGAAGAGGAATTTGTAAGACATTTTCGTGTAAGCAAAAATGTTTTCAAATATTTATATGAAGAACTGCAAACATTTGAAAGTTTTGCAAACCTACGTGCAGATAAAAAATGTAACTCAGAAAAACATATAGCTGTATTTTTATGGTTTGCGGGTCATGCAGCTTGCTGTTATAGAGACTTAGCTGACGATTTATCCTTATCAAGTGTATCCGTATTATTAAATTAAATTATACATATATTACAATAATAAAGAATTATGAAATTTATCCTCCACTAAATTATATTTTTCATTTTTTTTAATAAATTTCATTTAAAAAACAAAATTTTGCATAACAGACACATATGAGAAATTACAAAAGTAAATAAAAACATAACCTAAAAAATACAACAACAACAAAAACAACAACAAAAATTTAAGGTATAAGTTTTTACAAGTTAAAATTTTACTTGCAAAAACTTATTCGAGAGAATGTTGTTGAACTTTGTTGAACGAAGTTGAAAACATATGTTTTCTCTCGTTTTTAGAAAAAACTCTCAGTACAGGAACGACTTCTGGTAAAAACTTGGAAAAACTTGGATAAGTTTTTACAAGATGTGCGTACGGGAACGGTCATATTATTAAAAATAGCTATTGCATAATGCATATACACGACACGACACACACGTAACGTATTCTATTAAAATCTTAGCCAGTTGTCTGTCTGTCTCACCTGTACTACATTAAAGTATAGTACATCTCGTTCTTAAATGTCCTCTTCTATCAATTACTGCAGGCGGCAGGCTGCTTTAGTTTATGTATTTTATTTCAATAATGCTTAGTTCATTGATTCAGAACATTTTGTTCTGAACAATTTTGTTAAAAGAGAATTCTTATGATTGCGATTCATTGCTTCAGAACATTGTGTTCCGAACTAAAAAAATTTAAACAACAGACATTGACATTTGAATTTGATTTGAATTAATTTTAAAATTTTTGTTTACTTCAATCTCAATATATCAAATCATTCTTATTCAAATAAATAAAATTATTAAATAATAAATAAAATAATATTGATAACATACAATAATTTTTAATATATAAAATAATTCTTAAAATATAAAATAAATACAAAATTGTGTAGAAGTGTTATAAATATTGGTTTTTCAATATTTTTATGAATTGTTTTTTTTTGTTTGTTTATGCTTTGTAAATTGTAATGTGAGAAATGCCAAAAAAATTAAAAATGACAGCAAAAAAAAATGTTCCGAACACAAAGTTAAAGTTAAATCAATTTTTGTTCCGGAGAGAAAAAAACGTTCCGAACATTTTTGAAAATTAAGAGAATTCAAATTTTCATACAAAAAATATGCGCGGGCATGGGTTCGGAACATACGTCCTGAATCAGTGAATCAGGCATAAACAAAAAAGGAATTATTTTAAAGAACTAATTTTGTGGTGGGGACTTTTGTTATTTATTTTTGAGACCAAAATTTTAGAGTTTAAAAAATGAGTTCACTAACTGACTAGCACAAAAAAAAAAAAAATATTTAAATGCTTCAAAATTTTAAAAATATTTACACATTTAAAAAAAAAAACTAGTCTTCTACATGCCGAACCTTGTTGAATAAAATGATTTCTCCTAAAAAGACGAAAGAAGAATTGTCTAAATTGGCCCAAAAGAGAGAGCGAGAAGTACAAAAAAAAAGTTGGTCATCCATTGTATTCTAGTTCTTTAATTATACTTCAGTCATACGAACGATTGGTTTGGTTATGGTTTGATTTGTTTGAGTGACAGCGACAGTTTGTTTTTTTTTGTTTTTATCTAAATACATTTACTACAAGTGCTACTAAGTAATAATAGTCAATACTCAATACCACTGTTGTTGTTTGAGAATTTTTGTTGTTATTTTAATTTATTTTTCAATTTAGAATCAATTTCATAAGTTTATAAATGGATTTTTCTTTAAAACCTCTAGAAAGAAAGACATTTTTTATGTGTTAAAATCCTTTATCAAAGTCCTCGATAAATAAAATTGAAAGTAATTCTCATTTAATAGAGTAGTAACTTCTTAAATACAAGTATTCTAGATTTTATGAAATCTACATAAATGGGAGCCGAACACTCAAATACAGTTTCAAATAATGAAGAAAGACTACAAACTCAGAATTATAATGAAAAGATAGATAAAGAAGTCAATCGACTAAACAGGTATACTAATACCGGCCAAGTTAGAGAAGTGTGCTTGCATGGAAATCGTGGAGAAAATCGTCCGAATTCTCCTCCAATGAGTGTATGTTCGGACTCTGATTTGCCATATGTATCATACACAGATCGTATTCAAATAAGTGGTAAGAATACCGAAATGTATATACATATGTATTAAAATATTTAATTTATTTAATTGATAAGATTCTCCAAAAATTCGAAGCAAACGTGAACTAAAAACTTCTAAACCAGAAGCTACGAAGAATAAATATAAAGATAAACTATTATCTGGTACACATAATATTGTCGTTGTGAAATCTGCTGCTAAAGAATTTAATTTAGAAAGTGATCCTGATTTTATAAAGTTACAAGTGAGTACTTTTTGAAAATAAATTAACCTTAATAGAATTTAAAAAAAAATCTATTTTATCGATTTCGATTCATATATAATTTTTTAAATAAATTGTTAAAGAAAAGACTTCAGTTTTTCCATTAGTCGATCTCGGACCAATAGTTGAATAGTAAAATAATATACTTTCAGTAGGTACATAGGTAAAAAAAATAAAAACAAACGTTTAAATTTCACATATAAAAAAATAAAAATAGTTCAACAATATTAAAAAATTATCCTTATTCTGAGCTGAGAAGCAAATTTTTTAATGCGTAGCGATAAATTTTATTTTTGGTTTTCAGCAAATCGAAATATCGCAACTATTGGTATTTTTTCGCAACGTTTATAATTTGATAGTATTCTGTAAAACGATTTTATATTTTAGCCACCGTAAAAAATGCCAAATTTATCACTAAGAAAAATTTTGTGAAACATCGTGAATGAAAAAGAGTAAGTTTAAAATAAATAAATAATTAATGTTAAATTTTATTAATTTTTATTTATAATTTAATTATTAAATATTATGTCATTGGTTCAACGTACCATTATAAAATATGTCGCTTGCTTTTCAGAATACCAAATTCTTTGTGATGTGAAGATTATAGACTATAGAGTATAGACAAAATAAATTATATCATTTTTTGCCATTTTCCCTTAACTCAAAAGAAAAATCAAACAAAATATAACTCGTTGTAGCTTAATTGCTGACCTAATATAAATATTGTAGTCTAGATGAAAAGGTATTCGTGTAACACTATACATAAAACTCTATTTTTAAGTAATAATTAGACAAATTAAGGCAAATAAAAATAAATAAAAAAATTATTACATAAGAAAATATTTACAATAGTTCTTTGCTTCTTTAACTAATAAGTTTTTTTTTGTAAATGTAGTAGTAAAAGTATTTTGACTTCCAGTGCATCTTTTTTAACGTACATTCTTTGGGCATACATAAAAGCTTTATTTTTTTTGTTTTTTATAATTTTAAATTGTGTATGAATAAAAATATTTATGTCTGCTAAACAGCTAAAATAACTGAAATAATAACTAAAATTAAGGAAATGCATATTTTTTTAAATGTAATTTTTTATTTTTTTTTTTAACTAATTGTGGTGAAGCGACAAAACACAAAACGATTGACAATAAAAATATTTCGCAGACCGCAATTATTTTTTTTCTTACAATCTTATCTCTCGCATTTCAAATATATTTACATACCTACATATATACATATAAAAGATAATCAATTTCGTGAGTTAAAGCACGTCGGTGCTTCAAAATCTATCATTTTTCTAGCGATTGCATTTTTTTTTATCGTTATTCACTTAAAAGTAATAACATTTTTTATTTTTTTTTTGTTTTAATTTTTATTACTGACGCAAGTTAGAATGTCCATTAGGAAGTTCTCGCAATTTATTCATATAAAGATCAGTTACATGTTTTTGACGTCCAAATTCATATTTTCATTCTGTAATAATAAAAATAAATAAAAATCGTACTCTTAAATTTTTACATTAATTTTAGTATTTTAATTTTTATAAATTTTAATAATAGAAAGTTTCACAAATTTTACTAATTTGTACAACGCAACGCTGTCAATTGACAATCTAGCTAGACAACTCCTTTTCTTGTTTCTGCAAAAAGGAATATACATATATAAACTTAACTGATCAACTCAATTGAAATAATTAAAACAAATTAATAATTAATTAATAATAAAAAGATGACATAAATAAAAAATATGGTTAATTAAAATTTGGTTTTACCGTTTATTTTTTGTTGATCTATTAATTTAATAAAGATAACAGTTCAAAAAGGTAATATAATTTAATTAAACTAATAAACACAAAATTACGTTACAAAGTATTAGCAGTAGATAAACAGTAGATATCTTGTTCGCACTATTCCATTCAATCAAACAATCTTTCTTTCGACATCTCTTTTCAATTAATTCTTTTTTTTATATTTATTGTTTTATTTTATAGAAAACTATTTGCTCGTTATTTATTAAGGATTAAACACTTCATAAAACTTCCTAAAAAAAAAAATATTTACTTTCTTATTAAAAAAGAAACAAATTTGTCTCGACTTCCATTTTATTAAACTATCAAAAAATACCCAAGTTAAAAATTACTTGGGTATGAACAACAGTTTTAAAATCAAGTTCTTTTCGTGGTCATTAGGTGTATTATAAACTCGTTATTTATTTGAACTTCACGTAATTAATCTCTATTTCCCACACAATAGTTTGGAAAATATTAAGTAATCAAATGGTTTAAAATTGTAAATGGCTACATATGTATGTAAAAAAAATTTAATTTATAATTTTTCATTAAAATTTCAAAAAAGAGTACATTTCATTTCACAAGTAAAATGTATCTTAAAAGAGTACGAATGGAGGCATGTTGAAGATTCCAAAAGTTTCGACATGATATAACAAGTTTTTTTTTTTTTAAATCGGGCACGAGAGCTACATTTTCTTGGTAGTGGAACATGTCTTAAACAAATTAGCGTTTAAACATAGTGCAAAGAATTTTAGCCATATTTCTTTATTGCTGCTTGTTTAAATTGTTTTTATTTGGAATCAAGTTACCCAACGTTATGTTTGTGTCATTATGCACAATACTTCTCAATATGCAAATGACTCCCTTTTTTATCTGTGGGTTGGTTTACAATGTCCAGAAATTGTAGTTCTGGTACTCGATTGTTTTAAAAAAAAATATTAACTTTCATTCAAGTTTTTATCTTAATAAAAAAAAGTGTTATGCCAAAGGTTTTTGGCTTCTGCTATATATCTTCGGCTATCCCGTTAAGACTTTTTTCTGGAAACAATAGAGCGAAATCGTCATGAGCATTCTTACATCCGTTATACTCGTTTGATCAAAAACTAATAATCATTGATTTTAATTTTTTGTCGGAATTGTTCCCTACTTTATTTTTTTACAAGTAATTAATTAATAAATTCATAGGATTCTCAAAATATCGTAGACCACTATTTTTCAGTTAGTTTTCTATTTCTACGCATTATACACCTGCTAAATATAGAGTGGAAAAAAAAAAATAGTTGAAAAACTAATATTCATGTCCAGGTCATATACTTGAAACACTAGTATCCATCCATGATGTACACAAACGACATAGCTAAGATGTGTTCATAAACGCAGTAAAAAAAATTTGCAGAGATTTTTTTTGCTGATGCTTATGAAGACGAAGTTATCTCCTGATCAGCAAAAAAAGTTGTGTTCATAAACATCAGAAAAATTTGCAATTCTGCACAGGTTTTGCGTTTATGAACTGATCTAACCGCTATACAATATCGGTTTGCAATTCAAATAATTTTGGAATTCTTGATTACAGGTACATTTCCAACAGTAACGTTGTAAAAATCACTTTTGATTAATTAACGATATTTTCAATAAGAACAATATTTTTTTGTTAATATTTTTTTTGTTAATACAATTACATACAATAAGTTCTTGTCTTTGAACTTTTGGTGCAATCTTATAATATGTATTGATAAAATATTACATAGATACATTTATTAAACAGTAACTTCGCCTTCATAATAGAATATTTGCATTTAATTTTTAGTGATAATGAAATTGCATTTCCAATTAATTCCATTTAATATTAATGAAAAAACTATTCCATCCTGCAACATCCATTCCCTAAAAGAGATTTGAACCCGGAATCTAACCTGATTAGTAATCAGATTATATAACCTCAAGTGAAAAATTTTTTTTTTTTTGTTCTGCAGAAATCAGAATGTTTGAATAACGTTATGATGTCGTTTCGTTACGGACCCCTTTGTCATTGGTTGCGAGCACCGGTATTTATCAATGTATTTATAATCCATGTAAAATTAAATGAAACGGTAAATGTAAATAGATTTGAAAAATGGATTATAAAGCCATGTGCAAATGTCGCTGAATAAAACCACAGACAAAGATTTATAGCTTTATAAAGTTATTTACCTGTGATTGTGTTAATTAAAAACAATTATTTTTATTTGATACTTTAAAAGTAGCCGTGTTGATCAGATGCTTTGGTATAAAAAGACATCAAATCGAAACTAATCTGAACATATAATTTTAATATTTTTTCTATTTCTATTTAAAAACCTGTTTTGGTTCAAAAAACGAAAAGTCTTTTAAATCGTAAAATTTTAATATTTAGTTTACCAATAATTTTGTGACTACAAAAATAAAAGAAGAAAACATCTATATTATTTTTTTTCGTAATATATTTTTATCATTTTTCATCTTGTTTCTAATTTCGTTAGTTTTTTTCTAGGCATACTGCTTATAAATGTATTTATATATGTATGTATGTATGCATTTAATTTTTTACCTTTTGAAACAGGTATCATGATTATTTTATCAAAATTTATGTAATTTTTCTCTTGTAAATATGTATAAAATGTAATTTAAATGAAAATTATTTTTGTATTAAACATATTTTTAAATAAATGTTTATCTAATAGTAATAAATTAACAAAACCAAAAATAAAAACAACAGAAACACTGGCATACATACAACTAAATTTGATTGAATTAGTAAGTAGATATTTGTAAAAAAAAATTTACAAAATTTAGTATTGGAAGCAGCTTTTATTGATTTTATTCTGTTTTCAGAAAATTGAATTCTATTCAGGTAAACCTACTGTGACACGATTAAAAGCAGTGTTTCGAACTCTTTTCCTTTCCAACGATGGTATATTTTTTGTTTCCCTTTCTTTTCCTAATGAAAAATTACTTATTAAATGCTTTTGATTGTCGATTGATGGTTGGGCATGTAAATTTGATGTTTTCAGACAATAATCTTTTTCTAGTTCTAATCTTCTAGGCTTCCTATCTAAAGATGTTCGATTAATTATTACGTTTTGATCTATTATTTTTTCAGATGGGTTTTCAAAAGGTCTGGATTTATCCGTTACTTTCATTTTGTTTCGAACAAAATACTCCTCTAAATTTGTATTGCATTTTGATTCGGAATTTAATTTTGTATTTTTATTTTTTATACCTTTTTCAATTATTTCACAATTTGAATTATTTATTTTGTCATCTATATTATTTTGTAGTGGTAACATATTGTCCACTGATTTGCTTATGGTATTTTTTTTATAATTCAAATTGGAAAAATTTTGTGGTTCTGTATGATATGCAGAATCTTTTTCAAAATTTTCAGTTTTTGAATTTTTATTTTTGTTATTAGCTTTTGGCAATGGATTTAAATCATTTGCAAAATCATAAAATTGTATATTTGAGCTAAATATTTCTGTTTTGGCTTTACAATTAATATTGTCGTTGTAAATTTCTTTATTTGTTCTGAAATTATTAATATTCTTTGTAGGATTTTGTTTTGAACGTTGATAATCGCTGTTATCGACAGTATCGTAGAATTTAATACTAGAAGTTAATTGCTTTTTAAATTTTTCTGCTGCATATTTCGGAACATCATTTTGAATATCATCTGTTAAATTATTTTTGGGTGAATAGTGCACAGCTGTTGCTTCATTTGTAGCTTTATGTTCTGATTCATTAGGCCAAAAAAAGTTTGTTTTTTGTCTATTAGTATTATGATGTTTATTCATCATTTCTGGTGGCAATCCCGTATAAAATTTTCCATTTAACATGTTTCCACACAAAAAAAAAGAAACAAAAATAAAAAAAGCGGTATTTGCGCGAAATATTACTTCACTACGCGTATAAGTTGAGATATAAAATTCAACTGAATTTTACATATTTTTTAATTTTTATTTTCAATTTTTTAGTTCGTAATATACTACTTAAAAAAAATAAGTTGCAGCTTGATAAAATCCGAAATTGGTAATATCTGGTTTAATTTATGTAGAAAAATTTCATTTCGTCACTCAACATATTAGAAAAAAGTATAAAATTTTATTACGACAATATCAAGGTCAACAGGTTATTTTGTCGCCCACATAAAGTTTGTTCTACGTTTTAAGAAAACTCAATTTAAGAAAAACTTAAAATGGAAAGCACCAGAAAATCTTCTACATATTATGTATATTAAATACTGATTTGCTTATGGTTTTTAACCAAAAAAGTTTTATTTTTTAAAGAGAGATTTACTTAAAACTTAAGTTAATGTTCTCCAATAGAAAACTAGAAACGATTAAATATTATTATACATATTATAATTAGGTTACAGTTACAACAAAATATTATATTAAAACACAATAAAATGAACCATGAACGATTTAAGTAAAATTTTATAAGATACTTATAACTTCGCTTAACTTCTTTTGTTGTAAAATGCAAATGTTAAAATCAACTTTTTTAAGTTGATTTTCTTCTCTTACTACACTAATTATAGCTTTTTTTTTGCTTTTATTCTATATATGTATATAGTTATGTATACCTCAATAATCTCATAAGTAACTCTAAATATTGAATGTATTGTGTTTGTTTTATTATGCTTCTATACCCAAGTAAGTAAAATAAGTAAATGTAGGCGGTAAGACTTTGAGATAAATTTAGTTTTTGAAATTGATTTTTAATTTTATTGCAAATTCGGAATTTGGATAACAATAATAATGGAACAAAAAATATCATAAAATCAGGTCTTATATTGAAGAACAACAGAATTATGGCTAAGTTAAATAATGAAAGTATTCAAGTGCTGTATTTGTTCTATTATTATTCAATTTATGCTAAGGTATGTTTTTAATTATCTAAGCTAATATTTTAAATTATTTACTTTTTTCACTATCAACACTCCATTCATCCTCTGTCATACACAATTTATCTTATAAAGTAAAAGTAGATATATGTAATTATTTGATGATATTAAGTAGTTTTTTTAGCGTTTTAAATCTCAATTAAAGATTGAATCTATTAAGTCATCTCTTCTTAAGTAGCATAAGATAATGATAACGATAGTTTACAAGCTAATTAGATAATAAACTTGTTTTTATGCCTGAAGAACATTTTCAATCTCCTTACTTGTTTGTTCAAATGTAACAGTTAATATTTGAGACTGCTTAAATTAATAAATTTAGCAAAGTATTTTGAATTCCTTGTTGGTACAGCATCTTTGTTGCTACAGCATATTTACCTAATGGTATTTTTAAGTCTCATCGGATTTCTTCATTGACTGACCACGGCGCACTCACTGTAGCAATTCTTTACTATTTCAATGTGCGAGTTATTTGTGCAACCCCAATTCTATATCATAATTCCAGATTAATGCTTAAGATGACATTTTGAATGTTGCTAATAACGTCTCGTTAATTAGTAAAGCTTTTTGAATCTTAATCCATGTTGTTAATTTTTGTTGACATGTTTTTTTCAATTTAGACGCCTATTTCATTACATACCATTATACCAAGGAACTTTGCGGAAATGTAAACAGGCTCTATGAGGTGACTGCGCAAAAATGCATGTCTCCAAATATTACAATAGTCTTCCGTTTTCGAAACGTAAATGTCGTTGGTACCGTTTTATCTTATTTATATCAATTTTTAGATTGAATTGCATTTAACAAAATCTCTGTTTTTTCTTCGAGGTCATTATCGTTGTTTCATTGATTATATTACCAACGAATTAAACCCACATAATTTTACGGTTAAGGATCAGTATTTAATTTATAGTACTAAAATTGCTTTCGTTTAAAAATGTGGCTATAGAGTCAAATGTTATTCATTATTTTTAAATTTGTATTAGTTAATAAATTTTGTTTTATTTCATTTGGACCTGTTGGTAAATTTAAAAACTGATATAAAATGATAAAAACAAATCTAATATGACACCAATTAATATTATATATATAATACCGTTAATATTTTACACTTCAGCCACAATTTTAAACATAAACAATTTTAGTACTATAAGTAAATACTAAAAAGTCAGGCTGCCTTAAAAGCGCTTGAAAGTAGCCTCATGAAATCTAGATTGGTGGGAAAATGCTCGGAAGCCCTTAGTCTCATAGGGCTCCGAAATAAGATATAACTGGTCTGGATACCTTGTCAAAGTGGCTTGACTGGGAATGAGAAGACTGACGAATTAGCCAGATCATCGGCGGACAACATTTATGGACCAGAACCCGCAGTTGGTATATCTATTGGTGACATTAAACTATCGATAGAAAACACCCTTAAGAGGGAAGGAAGCAAACATTCTTTGAGAACGTATTGAAGGCCATAGGGTCTCCAAAAAAACACCACCACCAAGAAGAAACATTAAAATAATAAACTTTCTGCTAACTCTTAATAGAGCCGACTGCAGGATGATGGTGGGCATACTTACTGGTCATCACCACATGAATAAACACATGTGTAGACTAGCACTAATTGACGACCCAACCTGTAGACACTGGCTGGAACACTTCCACACATGTCGTAGGAGAGTTTCTAGCTCTTTCAAGGCTGAGACTCAGGCTGTTGGAAACGCACTACATAACCTCTGAAAACTTCTGCATGATAAATCCCCCAAACCTATTGGTCTTTATAAAAAGGGTTTTTATTAGTCAAGTTGAGGGGTGGAGGAGGGCATAAAGGGCTAAAAACCTACATGCCGGCTCTGATATATTAGGATCACTTCCGTAAGGGAAAAAACTACTAAAAAATCAAACTCTGACCTTGAACCGAATAATGGTTTAAACCCTGTTCTACTTACTTTATATGTAATTAAATTATTGACCCCAATGAAAAAAAAAACAGTCAAAAAATAGTGTATATGTTTACAATAATTTCTTCTATTTACACAATAACTGTGTTACTTTATTAACTATTAATAAATATATTGAAAAATTTGTGTCTAAATTCTTCGGCAAAATTAATATTATTTATAAAACTAAAAGCTAAATAAAAAGATAGTGTGTTAATTTGCGATAGTAAACTATATTGTTAAATATAATATTTGTACGAGGTTTAGATTTTCTGGTTCATAAGAAAATTTAATAGTTCAAGGTAAATAGATCGATGTACTAAATTGAGGAGTCATAGAATATTAGAGATTTTTCAATAAATCTTTTATAATTCTAAAAGATGTTTCCAAAAGACGATTGACAGTCAAGGTGGTTTTCCTCTTAAGAGTAATAATGGATAATATCATAGTAATATCGAAAAAAATAAAATATAGCGCTTTGCTTTTATCTTAAAATATAAATAATTTGTTAGAAACAAAATAATCTTATACTAAAAAACAAAAAACAAAAAAAATACACTTCATATCTTTTTCTTAAAAAACATTTGAAATTCTATATGTGAATGCGTTCATTCATAAATCGAGATAGCAATAAATATTTATCAAATAATTATATATCTGTCCTTTTCTTTTTCTTCGTCCTTCAGCCAAAAGCTAAAAATATTTTAACTAAAAAATTGGATGAAGAAAATGCCCGGAGAGGATTTTTTGTGTATGTGTTGGTAAAATAAAATTTTTTGATTGGTTAAAAAATTTGACCGGACGTTCGTCCATGAAGAGGAAAACCACCATCATACGCTCATCAATGATTTTGTGTACAAATAAATTTTTTTCTGCAAAATAAATTAAACTTTCACAGGTACTCCTTAGTATTCTTAATGTTTATTTTTCAAAAAATATTGTTTGGTAAAAAATTGTTTTTGAATAGATTGATTTCCTAAAAACATTACTATTGTATTAGTTTTACAATTTTGGATTGTCATTAATTTGATAGCCAACATTTTCGAAAGCTTTGACATGGCAAATTTTTTTCTTCAATTTTTATAAATAGAGAAATTTACTTATTGAATGGACACAATGGGGAATCGTTTTTTTTCAAAGAGGCTATTTTTGCTGTAATTTTAAAAAGGAAATCCTGGAGTTCTCATCCTCTCATTTTCTATTAATTAATTTGCATCTTAAGTGGTAAACACAATTACGACCACCGACCACCGACTACTAACAAAATTCGCTTCGCTTAACTATTTTTCGTCAAATGAAACACAGTTGTAGTGAAACGAATAATTAAAATAAACAAACAAAACAGAAAAGCAAATGTCGGAATTTCAAAATGAAAAAATCATTTTGAATGATTTATTAATTTATTTGTAGCATCTCAGATCCAAATACATCGTTAATAAATCTAAAATTATATATGTATCTAAATAAAAAATAAATAAGTATAAATTGTATAACACGCTGGGCGACGCAGTAGGTAGAGCATCTGCCTTTCAACCGAAAGGTCCCAGGTTCGATTCCCGTCGAAGCCAAAAAAAGCTTTCTGGATTTTTGGACCTAGTCCAGTATCCTTTATCATTGGGATAAAGTATAAATGATGAATAGTTGAGAGTTTTGGCTATCATTAAAAATAAAATGAAACTATGCTATTATGAAGGCGAAGTACTCTACAATAGATATAGTTTTCCACATTTAAATTAGTCTATACCACAAAAGTTCTACAGAAAAACTATGTATGTGATTGTGTATTCCAAATCTCTGTGTAAAAGCAGTTAGGATGATCCCATAGACTTGGAATTATATATAAAAAAAAACATAAAACTTTAAAAAAAAACAGAACTATGTATAATATTCTAATATCAGATTTCAGAATAATTGTTTTGTTTTTATTTTTTGATGTTTAAAAAGGTTGTCAGAAATGTCAAATTCAACTATGTACCAGCGAAAAAAATAGAAAATAGTCTTATTTCGACGACAACGAAATTGTGGTTGAGCGATTGTGATCATATACATAAGAGCGTATGTATTTTTCGTCGGTAGTTCCAATTGTGTTTATCACTTTACTTATGACTGATACTACAAAAATAATTATTGGTGCTGTGTAAAATTTTTATTTCAATTTTTTATTAATTAAAAATTTACCTTGCTTGAATATCAAGGCAGTTATTATAGTTTAGCGTTACTTCTAGATTCGTATCAGTCAACTATTTTCATTAAAACTGCTTCCCTTGCTCCGACTAGAGCCAAGCAATTGCTTAGTTTTGTAGTTTGACTATCTCATTTCTTTAGTTAACTTTATTATAGAAACTTTTGTGAAAAATAGTTTTTCAAAAACATATTTAGTGGTACCAAAAGAACATAAAAATAGTGTTTCTACTGAAAAACAAAGAAAAAATTTTATACTACTTTTTTATATACCAGTAGATAATAAGTTAGCCTTTCGTACATTAGGTACGACACTGAAATTTATTTGAAATAATCTGTTAAAGAATAATTTTACCATTATTTTTTTAGTTAATTTTGTCACGCATTAACTAACTAAAGACTAATTCAGAAGAAACTTTAAAAACGCAAAATCAAACGATTTAAAAATTGAATGTGATAAAAAATTGAAAACATAAATAGTTCATATTAGGACCGTTCCCGTACTTTTCTGGCAAAAACTTGCAAATGAGAGAAAAGAGAGAAAAAAAAAAAAAAAAGAAAAAAGAGTTAGAAAAACTCTCATCTGCAAGTAAAAGTACTGGAACGCAATTCTTGTAAAAACTTGCAGCTGTCAAACAGCTGACAAGCAATCTGACATTCTGAAATTAATTATAAACAATCATTTTGAATTTCCGGAGGTGTTTTTTTTTAAAGAATTGTACATAATTAAATTTAAACGAAATGGCAGCGGAAGATATAAAAAATATATATTACTAAGTAGCGATTCGGATTACATTTTTATTACATTTTTTTAGTGAAAGCGAAACTGAAGAGTTAAGGAATGTAATTCTAAAGCAAGTGCTGTTGGAGAACTTTTTACATAAAAACAAAAGACATTGCATTCGAAACTATTTGGACGAAATAGTTCCAGGTTATTGTGAAGAGGAATTTGTAAGACATTTTCGTGTAAGCAAAAATGTTTTCAAATATTTATATGAAGAACTGCAAACATTTGAAAGTTTTGCAAACCTACGTGCAGATAAAAAATGTAGCTCAGAAAAACATATAGCTGTATTTTTATGGTTTGCGGGTCATGAAGCTTGCTGTTATAGAGACTTAGCTGACGATTTATCCTTATCAAGTGTATCCGTATTATTAAATTAAATTATACATATATTACAATAATAAAGAATTATGAAATTTATCCTCCACTAAATTATTTTTTCATTTTTTTTAATAAATTCCATTTGAAAAACAAAATTTTGCATAACAGACACATATGAGAAATTACAAAAGTAAATAAAAACATAACCTAAAAAATACAACAACAACAAAAACAACAACAAAAATTTAAAGTATAAGTTTTTACAAGTTAAAATTTTACTTGCAAAAACTTATTCGAGAGAATGTTGTTGAACTTTGTTGAACGAAGTTGAAAACATATGTTTTCTCTCGTTTTTAGAAAAAACTCTCAGTACAGGAACGACTTCTGGTAAAAACTTGGAAAAACTTGGATAAGTTTTGTGCGTACGGGAACGGTCATTATATGAATATGATTATAATATTTTAAAGTTGCAGTTATAGCGATACATATAAAACAAATATGTGTAATTTAATATTTTGGATTTTTTCTGATGGAGTATATAAACAAAATCATTCCTTTGACACGTTCTTGGCTATTGGGGTATTCTTGAAATAAATATATTTTTATTCCACAATAAATTTGAATTCATGCTTCAATGAAATAAGGATACAAGGTTCTTATTACTAATCTAGTGCCATAGTTTTGGATGCTTTAAATTCCGTAGAGGCAGTATTGGAGCTGCTAGGAGAAAACCGTTTAAAGAAACTCTGATAGTTAACAGCTTCATTTTCATTGGTATCTATCGATTTGTATACATGGACCCCCTGGAATACCCTGCATTAGTTTCTGATTAATAAAACGAACTATTGTCAAATTTTTTGGAGCAAATTAAGGTAGTCGTTTAACTTAGCCATGTAAAAAATTTATACTCATTCCTAAAATTCGGAAATACTTTTTCAGTCAATTCTTCAATACTTTGTACTTTGTACTGATCGTTGCTATTTCAATTTTGACATTTAAGTCTTCTGAAATTTGGCCTTCACCGACACCAAGCTCTGTTAAATTCATTAGCTTATTGCAAATGTTATTTATACAAAATCGGAAACAGTCATATTTCCTACTACTAAGAGTATCTAAGTGTAATTGAAAGAGTATCTAAGTGTAAGCTTTCATGTCTGTAACACAGTTGTTTTTTAAAAAATTTCTGATAGGTGCTAGAAGTTGTATGACAGCTACCCCAACCTGGCATTAGATAGCACCGCGTATGGTTGATTTGTTGATCATGAATAACTGGGAAATTTCAGAATTCTCTCTTTAAAACTGTGGGCGTGTATAGCGAACAAACAAACAAATTTCTAAAACAAAAATATTGTTCTGAAACAAATTCAAATTTGTTTTGGCAGCACTCATCCTTACGGAGAAACCGTATAATAAAGTGCTACTTTTTAATTTTATTTATAAAATATAATATTTTATGCACAAATGTAACTTTCATATTTTTTGATACACTTTCAGAATATTCCGATGTTTTTACCTGTGATGCGTGGTAGTCTTGCAGTTCCATCAAAAAGGGATACGGAAATTTTAGACAGGCTTCAATCCATTCATTTGCAAACTATGTGTTGTAGAATGCAAACTCACTTTCACATTTCAGCTTGGCATGTAACTAATGAACAAAATCTCATTTTGAAAAAAATTAAGAAGGTATAGACATATAGACATATATAATCTTAAACTGAATTCAATTTATTTATTTTTAGGTCGATAAAAAATATTCAAAACTACTTTCAAACTATGTTGAATTACAAAAATCATATTCACAATACGCAGAAGTGTTTTCTAAAACAAAAATGATTAAGCAACAATTAAGTCGTTGCAATGCTTTCCTTAATCATAATATTGCAAATTTAGAGTTTTTAAATAATGCATTGGAAATTACAGATAGATTGGAGCCGTTTATTTGGAGAACAAATACCTAAGACATGTTTTTAAATTTTTATTGTTTTTTTTTCTCAGTTAATAATGTAAAATAAAATAGTTAATAAAATAAAAATAATTTAATGAAAAATATTTTTTTTTTTCTTTAAATTAATATTTATTTCAGGTAATTTTTATTTATTTGAAATATTGTCTTAGAAAGCAATATTGGCTGATTGTGCGGGATTCTACGATCTCGATCTATAATAAAGTTTTGATATATAATCAAAAATTTAAGCCAGTCTATGCATACGATGTTCAAATATGGGGATGTGCTAAATAAACATTTATTATAACCATTCAAACGTTGCAAAATAACATACTACGCAATATAGTTGCTAAGCATATATTTATGCGTAGCAGCTCTTGGATACAAATAAAAAGGAAATACCTCTATTCGAACCTTAGTTTTTGAAGATTTTGTTGTCAGTGATTTTGAGAATTTTGTTTTTTGGGGATCTTTTTACAGATTTTGTCTTAGAAGATTTTATTATTCCACAGATTACAGCATCAACATTCAACTTCCAGTAATTTCGGTGAAGGTTGCTAGAATTTCATAGTGTTGAAGTTATAGTATTTTACTTTATTTTTAATTTTTTTAGTAACAAATTCGATCGGTTTTTTTTTGGCTCATTTGATTTTAAATAATTTATTAGAAATCTCTAAATTCTATTTGGTACTGAAAAATGCAAGAGCTGCTTCACCCAATTCAATAATCTTATTTGTGTCAATTTTTTAGAAAAAATTCTTACATACATCATTACCGACAACGCTTAGGTTTCATTTCAGGTATGCAACAGCTCTGTAGGTGGTAAATAGAAATTCTGCACATTTATGCACGATCAAAAAGGGAATAAACGCGGTACTTTACATACAACTAGCCCCATCAGAATTATATCACCAAATATAACACCAATTGTGTTACAGACCTGAAAATTGGTACTTATGTACTCCCTTAAAAATTTACACATTCATCTTTTGCCATTTTTCAAAATTCGGACTGATTCGAGTGGTTGTCAAACAACTAATAAACTCTTAGCATCCGCTGAGGATATTTTAAAAACCAAAGGCGTTAAAGATCTGAAAATTTTGTAATTAGTATTAGGTACTCCCTCAAAAATAAATAAACACATTTTTTGCCGTTTGCACTGGTTCGGGTGTACATACATACGTACTTGGTATATCTAAAAACTTTAAATTTTATATATTTTGTATTGGAAATTGATTGGAATCATATAAAAATGAACTGGATTGATATCGTTAAATTTCTCGGTATAACAAACATAAAATTAACATTGAAAACCCAGATTATTAAAACTATTGATAAAACTAAAAACATCATCAAAAAACTCTCTCCACCCCCTCAGTAATCGTAGAAAATCAAAATTAAAGTTGTTTATTTATATACATATGTACATACATACATAAAACATAACGATAACATACTGATATTAATTTCAAACGCCTACTTTTAATTTGAATTTGAATTTGAAATTATTATAAAAGTTTGGTATGAAAAGAAAAACTAATAATAAACCAACACTTTTATATACCTACCCTACACTACAGTACAAGTACAACACACAACATTCGTTTAGTGCGGTAGTGACTGCAAAAATGGATACCTCTAAGACTAAAAAATTCTAAAGAAATTGAAATGTATAACCAAGTATAACTTGGAAACTGTAAATTCTGTTTTTACACGGTCTTTTTTTACACGATTTATATGTAAATAATCAATTTTTTAACAATATAATTAATAAACAATTATTTCAATCATTAAGTTAGGGTATTAGTAAGTATTAGTAATTTTAAACAAATGTTAATTTAACATTGCGTAAACGTAAAATGAATGTTATAAAAAAAGTTACACGGACGTTTGTATTACAAGCTCTTTAAAAATAAAATATACATATACATATATATATAAGTATATATTTATATCTATTGAAATATGTATGATAAGAAAATAAACGTTTAAAAAAAAGAAAACAAAAAAAACAACAGGGACCTTTAGTGCTGGTCTATTACTATAGTAGGGTAAACCATATTTGTTAGCCGACTTTAGTCAATTTTACCGTTATATAAAGTTTTCAAAATCTATATTTGTTTTTAATTTTCATTTTTAAAAAACTGATGTCGTTTGATTATGTATATGTATACTAAATGATCGTTTGATTGAAGAAAAAGGTTTTTTAAGTCTTTATTAACTCTCCGATTCGTGTCTGTTTGGTAGAAATTTTTAATTGATTTTAGACTAACTTTCGGATGACTAGAAACTTTTTGACACAACTTGAATTCCAGTGACAACACTTTTTGTGGTTTCACTAAAATTAATACCTCAGAACCTACTGGACTAAATCTAAGGTATACATTTTGATTTCTAACGACAACATTTTGTAGAAAAAATTGGAGGGTCCTGGTATCCGCCAAAGATCTTCTTTGGACCAAAATTCAAATCTCCGAAACTACTGGGCTAATTTGGTTTAAATTTGGTACTCATCTTTACTTTTGATAGCAATTTTTGTAAAGATTTTAAATCCCTCATCCCCGCTAGGTCTCATTTGGAACAAATGTCATCTTTCAGAAGCTATTAGGTTAATTCAATTCAAATTTGGTGCCCATTTAGGCTTCTCAAAATTTGCAGGATTCGGTTCTTGTCGGAATTATTATGTGGATCAAAATATATATCTCAGAAACTATTAGTTCAAACCCATTCAATACTCTAATAACACACTACCCAACGCAATTTGCCTTACAAAAAAATGTTAATAAAATTATAGAGTAAACTTAATTTGAGTATGTGAATATCTATTTATTTGTCGTGACGGAAAAGTCAGTTCAAATTTTTTATGTTACAATAGTTCTGTTTTGAATTGTTTTAATTTTATTATAAAATTAGGAGTAATTAAATTTGCAATCAATTTGTAAAATTTTTTGGTCCCATATAATATTAAAACAGACAAGTGTATACAATTAAAGTAAAATTATTTACACAGGTAATAAATAATATTAAATATTATTGAAATAAAAATCTTATAAAATTTAAAATCGATTCACACAAAATTTCATAGACACACAAGACTAAAAGAGCAGAAAATAATATTTAAATAATGTTGTTTTTAATATATTTTTTTTTAACCTATGTACTACGTTTTTAAAACGAACCAAAAAGTGTAACATAATTTTTCTTTAACGTCACATAAATTTCGGACCCCATACAGATTGTCCTAAAAATTTGTGATTGTGAAGTTTTTTAATAGCTATGAAAATACTTTAAGACTTCTAAGACAATAGATAATAGTAAGGACTCCTTACTAGTAAGAGTCGTTGAGAAAACTCACACAAACAACAGTTTATGTCATTTGTAATTGTAATACAATAAAATTGTTAATGATTGTTAAAAATTGTAATTACATGACCCAACTCTTCGTTTTTCGTTATAAAGCCTACTTTCATAAGTTGAATAAATATTGTATGAAAATTGTTTCATGTAAATGCTGTAATGCAATATTGCAACAATATTGATTCAATCGAAATTGATACAATTTTGTACCGTGTAAAGCCTGCTTAAGTCTAAGAAGTAAAAGCTTAAACCCAGCTTACTCATAGCTTTTAAAAATTCACAATCACAAATTTTTATGTATGAACATCAATTTTTTTATTTTTATTTGGATTATTTAAATTTGTATTTGAATTATCTTAAATCTTAATTACTTTTTTTATATTTGAACAATATGTAAAAAAAATAGTCAAAATTTTTGTTTTGTTATGTAATGTAATAATATTTATATGCACGTATTATAAAAAAGTGACTATGCCATCTCAGTACTAATACAAAATTCGTGAATTCGTTTCGAAATGCGCATTGGTTTTAGAATGGGTTTTGGCATGGTCAAAAATTTATTTCATTTTATTCTTTAAAATTATATGGGAATATAATTTGGTAATCACAGAAATATAATGAAAGCGCTATCACTCTAAAATTGATGTAGTTTTCCACATGTATAAATACCTAAATTGTAAATAAAAGCTTACTGTATGTATGCAAAAACTCTGTGCAAGCAAATAGGAACTGTATAATATTATGTTTTTAGCAATTTTAGCAGTGAAAATAAATGGTGTAAAGGTTGTGCTCAAGAGCCAATGAAAATTAATAGCAAGTACTGATGAATCTCATTTAATTAAAATTGATTAATATTTGAAAAAGAAAATTCTACACTTACCAAAATTAAATAAGTATATAATTAAAAAAAAAATTAAATCCAAATATTAAAAATGCTAGATGAACATTACTTGGTATTTAAGTAATTTAAAGTAAAACTCTCCTAAGATATTCTGGTTTTTTATTTTGTTTTTCTTGTGTCTTTCAATTGCTAAAAATTTCACTTTCAATTTTATTAGATCCACTTTACATATGCATAATATAAACATTACATGGTCATTCATATAATACATTTTGATGTATTTATCTTACAGTTAGATTAAGGAAATGAAATGTACACAAACATATATGCACATACATATATATCACATTTGATAACATGGAATGAAAACTTTACTCCCAACTATGGTGGTAGATGCCAAAGTATAATTCGCATGAGTTCATAATACATGCAGTACCAGTACGTCCATATCAAATGTATAGTGCATGTTATATGGAAAGTATGAAACCTGTAAATTAAAGTAATGAAAAAGTAGTTATAATTTTTTTTTTTGTTTTGGTACATAAGTATATAAAAATTTAAAAGCCAGTGCAGTTTCAGTATTCTGATTTAGTGGAAGAAAATTTAATATTTTCATATAAAATTTAATAATTTCTTGTGTAAGTAAAATTAATTTGTTAAAACTCTTTCAAGTTTTAGTATTAACTGATTTAGTGATATAATCAAAAAGAATATCAAAAATTTTAAGATGTAATGTAATTTATAATACTATTCTTTTAAACTATAATAATTTATTTTAGAAAGATTAAAATTTGTAGAAAATTAACAATGTAATGAAATTTGGAAACTATAGACAAAATTGTTAATCAAATTTGAAAATTATCAAATTTACTTTTGCATTAGGGTAAAATATGGTAAAGTAAAATGATATTTACATATATAGGTACAACTATTTATTAATGAATCAATAACTCAAATCGAATTATATACTTTTTAATAATTGATAATTATTATAATTAATTAACATAGTGCTAATACATCATACAATTATGTCTAAGAATTAGATCTATGAAATGTTAAATTGAATAGATAAACAAAACGAAAGCCAACAGAATACTCGAACTTAATTGATACAATATTTAAGTAAAACTTGCAGAACTTACTTGAAGTTATACCAAAAATAATAATCGAAATTGTGTATTACCAGTGAAATCGAATAAGTACGGGAAATTAAATGAAAACTGTTTTTCAAGTAGCTAAAATAGAAACAGAAATAATTATATTACACAAATATGCCATTGGGTATCCATATGAGTATATGACCAATTTTGTTGTATAGCTTTTGCAAAACCAAAATAATAAAAAAAAAGGAAAAACAAATAATTATATTTTTTTTAAATTAATATTTTTTATTATTACTAGTGGATCCCTGTGCAACTACACAGAAGTGGGGTTTTTTTTTAAATTTTATACCTATTAAATAAATATCCCATGATTCTCTATTTTAATACTTTTTTTTAATTCTACATTTAACGATTTCATGCACTCATGAAAGAAGTTAAGTTTCAAAATGAAAATTAATTTATTTGTTTACCTTAAAATCTTTTAACGGATAATAATTCCTTGTAATATTTTGGGAAAACAATTAGTCTAGCTGGACAGTAGGTCTATTTTAAAAAAATAATGTCTAATAAATATCACATACAGCTTCGAAGAAATGCAAGCTAGAAGGAATCTTTATAATTGTTTTATTTAACTAACGGTATTTATTGAGCGGACATTTCACTAATCATTTTCGAGTAATAGTTGCCCAAACTTAAAATTTTGATATAAAATACTGAAATTTTTGTAAAAAAACGTTAATTATCTCGGAAAAGTTTTCTCAGATATTTTTTTTATCAATTGTTTTTTTGCATTGAAATATCTTCTACATTTTTGTTATACACGTATTTCATGCCAAATTTTATTCTGTGCTAATAATTACGCTTAACAAACCGCTCAATCAAAATTACTCTCAACAAACCAGTAAAGTTTTTTTATCTAGTGCTTAACTTTTCTTAACTTTCTTAACTTATGTGTTGCTTGCACGTTAATTTGGCATTTAACGCAGCTCATAAATTTTTGTACTGATATGGTACGATTTTGTTGTTGAGTAAGATAAGAATGATAACAATCTTTCTATACGTGAAAGTCATGTGAGCTGCTTTGGTTTCGTTATCTGTTAATTGCAAAAAACGCTGTACCGTCTGCAAAGGTAGGCATCAAGATATCTTTAATTTAAGGTATATTTCTTATATATTACAGATAAAGTATTGAGTCAAGAACACTTTCCTTTATATATACATCCATAACGTGTTGTACTAAATGAACTCAACCATGCATTATAATTTAATATATGAACGCAAAATTTCATAGTTATAAGTAAACTAATTAAAACTATAATAGCTAATTTTTAGTAGCTATAAAACTAACAAATAAAAAATATTGAGAAACTGTACATAAAAAATTATGAAATCATAAAGGTTAAAATGTGCAAGAGGAACAGGCAAAAATATGAAATAAGCCAAAATATGGTTTTAATAGGGGAAAATGATAAAAGAAGTAATAAATAAGTAACACCTATTTTTTATTGAAATTTATTACATAATAGCATGTCCATTTCCTGCCTACTTTTGTTGTCTAGTCATAAGTTAACTGTTAAAATAAAGTTATAATGAATTAAACTTTTTTTTAGCTTTCGATCATCATGTCAACACATATTAAAACTGGTGTCAATGGTTATGATTACAATGAAAATAAAATTAAATCATTTTATAAAAATTCTGTAATTCTTGTTACAGGTAAAATAAGTTTAAATTCTATTTTTAAAAAAATTAATAATATTGTAGTTAATTTAATTTAAATAACTTTAATAGTTATCATTGATTTTAGCGTTAAAACAAAACGAAAGAATATTTTAATAACAAGAATGTGCGCTCTTGTACATATGCATTAACTTTAAAAAGTTTGCTTTTAAAAATCCAGGGTAATAAAATTACGTGCAAGAAAAAAGTGGTAAGCAAACAAGTGTGGCAAAATATAGTTAACTGAAATTAAATAAAAAAAAAGTTCAAACAAGACTGAAATAAGCTAACACTGCTATAGCCAAGCTAACTTTACTTAATTTTTACATTTGATCAAAATTTTTCCCTCAAACCGAAAAAGTGAACGCAAACAAATACAGGCGTGAATAATGCAAATGCACAAATATTTTGACAGTGTATCTTTTTTGTACCTTTCTTCCTCTCATATTAAATTTGGTATACGGTCAGAAAGTGTAATTTTTGTTTTGATAATTAAATTGTCTAAGGTTTATCCAAACTGAGGAGTGCATAAGCATAGCATTATTTCAAGCATACATTCTTGTTATTTGGAATTGATACCTATACAGCAATTTGAAACGAAAAGTAAGTGTGACTTTTCGAAGGGTATGTCTTCTTGGTCTTCTTGTAACGTATCAGAAGAGAATTTCTACTCAAAAAAATAACGACACAGATTTTATTAATATAAAGCTTAATGATAGACAACATTATGCCATTAAACTTCAGCAAAACTTTATATTAGTGATGCCTCTGTTTTGATTGTTTTTTAAATAGGTGCAACTGGTTTTTTGGGAAAAGCATTATTAGAAAAGCTTTTGAGATCTTGTCCAGATATTAAAACTATATTTATTTTGTTGCGGTCAAAGAGAGGATTGTCTACTGAGCAAAGACATCGTGAGTTTTTACAACATCATGTTTTTGATCGATTGAGAACCGAAAATTGCTTATTATTAAATAAAATTAAATGCTTGTCAGGAGACATTACTGTGAATGGATTAGGTTAATTGAGTTTTATTATTAATTAAAATAGTCTAAAAATGTTTATTGCAGGAATATCTAACAATGATATGAAAACCATTATTCGAGACGTTGACATCGTTTTTCATAGTGCTGCAACTGTTAAGTTTACAGAAAGCTTAAGAAATGCTGGAAATTTAAATGCATATGGAACACTTCGTTTAATGGAAATTTGTGCAAAAATGTATCGTTTAAAGGTAATCAATGAGATTTTTACATTGAATAAATGATGAAATGATTATCAAGCTGTTTTCCTGCTAACAATTGTCAGGTTTTTATACACGTTTCTACCGCTTACTGTAATCCTGGAAGAAAATTCATTGGAGAAATTGTATATCCCTTAAGTTCATCCATTGATAAAACCACATTCATGAGATCTATAAATATGCTATCTAACGAAATTTTGAACATGGATCAAAATCAATTAAAGGTTAGAATTTTAATACGTACCTTCAGCTATAATCATTAGAATGACTCATATTCATTGAATCATTCATTCAAGTAAAATTATATTTACAGGGACCTCATCCAAATACATATACTTTGACAAAATCAATTGCAGAACAGATTGTTTATGAACATAGTAGTATATTCCCTATTGGAATTATTCGACCTTCAATTGTTACAGCAGCGGTTGAGGAACCTTTTCCTGGATGGGTAAATTGAATAACATTTAAGAACAATATTAGTTTCATATCAGAATTAAATTAATATTTGAAAATTTAAATTATTTTTTCATATTCAAAGATCCGAAATCAAAATTAAAAACATTTGTTTGTGCTTCTAGGTGGATAATATTCAAGGCATAACAGGTATTATGATGGAAATTGGTCGAGGAACAATTTCAACTATATTAGTAAGTTAATAAAAGTGAAATTTTGATTCAAATTTTAAAAATTTAATTAATTTCATTTTAATTGTTTTTATTAATTTATGCACAAGGCAAACGAAAATTTGATTTGTGATATTATTCCAATTGATATTGTTGTAAATACTATGATAGCGGCAGCGTGGGATGTAAGCCAATCAAAGTAAGTAATTAAACTGATAATATACATAATTAATGCAAATAACAATTATAAATATATTTTCAAGTTTAAAAACCGTTAAAATTTTCAATTGCACATCCGGACAAATTCGACCAATCACGTGGAAAAATTTAGGAATATATGCTACTAAATGGGCTCGAATAAACCCAACAAAGCATATCGTATTATACCCGCGTTTTCGTTATAATCGAAATACCCTTATCCACGGTATAGTGTTGTTACTAATGCATTACATTCCTGCTTTCACTATTGACTTTATACAACGACTACAAGGTAATAAACCTATATCGTTTAAAATTGCTAAAAGATTACAAGCAACACTACTGGCAGGTGATTTTAACCTTTTGAAAATATTTCTAATAAAAATAATTTATACTCTAACATACACAGGCAGTTTCTTTTCTTTACGAGAATGGATTTTTGAAAATCACAATCAAAGAGAACTCTGTCATAAAATAGAATCAACCAATAATGATAAAGAATTTAATTGCAATGTCGAGAAATTAAATTATGACCATTATATTCGAAATTACATGCTAGGTATTAGAACATTTATTTTAAAAGACAAAGTGGATACTCTTAATAATGCTCGGAAAAAAGTATTAAGGTAAGAAACACACTTTATTATAAGTAAAATTTGTTTTTATTAAAACAAAAATATTTTTTTTTTAGAATATTCATCGTTCAGACTGTGGCCCAAATTTTACTTATAGCTATTATTTGTTTTACATTTTTTAAAATGACATAAGCATAAATAATAAAATATTATGTTAAAAAACTGAAATAAAACCATTTAAATATTAAATTTTAGTTTACATAGGTACTTTATTTTTTTAATGTTTCTAGCCACAGCATGAAACCGGTTTTTCTTATATAAATACATACATACATCGAACAGGGGTTTAATCAATTATGACTCAACCGCTAATATAGAAAACTTATCTATAGTCAATTAATTTTATAAAAATTTTATTAAAATTTAATTTTTTTTTTAATAGTTTTCGTAAAATTTCTTACGCAGCCTAGAATCATTTGAGAAAACCTCCAAAGAGGAGTAGATACCAGAATTCTTCGAACCAGATTATCATTTCCTCTCATATCTCTCCCAGACCGCAGGAACATCAAGGGTCTTCAGAGATTTCTAGTGGACATGGTGTATTCATCCCATAAGATAATTGTACTTGTCTTGTGATTCCAGAACCGCTTAGACCTTAGAGAACCAAAAAAATTGGTTCTCTAACAGAGCGAAGAAGTATATGTATTGATGGTAAATGAAATATACATGGACTTGAATTCTTTAATTTTTATAAAAACTTGTTTTCTAGCGTTATAGTAAAATTTTTGTACAATTGTCGAAAATAGTAGTTCTAAAACTTCTCTTATTTAACCAGAAATTTCCTGTTCCCAAGGTACGATTTTAGAATTTAGTATGTAATGAGAAGCTAATGATAAAGTGGTTTTTATGAAACTTCTTTGTGCCACATCTTGTCGAATGTTTGTGTTCAAGAAATACTGGCATTCAATGTCTTTTTTTTTTAAATCTTTACTGAAAAATAATCTACGATTATTCATCAAATTCAAGTAAGCGATTTTTAGTAAGCGAAGCTGACATTTTTAAATTGTTGCGTTGACAAAGCGAAGTTTTTTTAATAGTTCTTCTAGAGAAAAAGTTTGAGAAATGTACTATAACTTATAATATTATGTAAAAAGAATGGTTTACAAAAAATATATTTTGCGAAGTGTCTCATTAGAAGAAATTGGTTATTTAGTCAAATGGATTTTTGCAAAAGAAAATTTGCGAAAATTTAAAGTTTGATAAAAAGTGTTTTGTTAAGTGGAGTTTGTAAAATAGAATTTGACAACTGTCCCGGTCCCGTATTCAAATAATAAATATGACATGTACTATTTGTACTATAATTCAAATAAAATAGTACTGTGTAATTCAAATAATAGTAAAAGTAAATAACAAAAAAATATTAATTAAATTTAAATAATAGAAGACATCACAGGTATATTATAATGAATAATAATCAAACAACTAGAATACAATGGAAGAGCTAATCCCAATCCCATACAAAAATACAAACATTTTAATCAACTTTTGTTTGCACTTTACTTTTTCTTAATTCGATTTGCTTTTAATTAAAATAGTAAAACAAGTAGATGTCCGAATACTGTCAAATCTAACAAATAAAAATTTGAAAAAAAAACCATCGAGTCCATTGAATTCAACGTTGAAACATAATACCTACCTGTTTAAATATTTTTAATTAGCGTAAGATCATGCTCTAAACATTATTAAAAATACGAAATAAAATAAAGAATTATTAAAAATTTATTTATTTAGCTCACATAACCAAAATGTACTTATACATAAAACCCTTCAAAACCATCGTAAATTGTATATACCTAAAGTCCTAAACGTATTTTAAATCACATAAAAAAATTCTAGCAACTTTTGTTCCATTTTCCCATTACTTTTCTTCTTTGAACAAACATATGTAAATATAGTTGAGGAAAAATGGGTAAGTAAGAAAGCATTACTATCCATAGTAAATAGAAGTAGGAAAAAGTGACGTTGTATGGGTTGGGCATATCCAAACTCCAAACATTGTATTTTTTAGCGTAGTCTTGTGCCCAGTAAAAGCAAAGAAGTTCGCCTGTTACTCCAATTGGATATAGAACTATAAATGTAGTGTATCTCAACCATATTACAACATATGGAACCATATTTACGATATTTAACGTATAATAACCATATCGAATGATTTCTGTAACTGACCAAGCTAATAAGGCTAAAGGTAAGCCTGGAGATGTTTTTCCGGCGGGCGTAGCAATCACAACACCACAGACCACCATAACACGGCTAAAAACTTGAAAAGTAGTAAGCATTGGATTACTCTTTACTAGACCAAATGTAGCATTTAAAATCTGAAATATATTAAAATCCAAGCTATATTTATACTGAAACATTTTTTTTAATTTAGAAGAAAAACTTTCTCTAATTATATACAATATTGTATCTATAGATCATGATACAATTCCTGTATACTTGTTATAGCTGTGTCATGACTGACTACAGTACAGATATACTTACTTCTAACAAAGCTGCGTTCTGGAAAAATATGACACTCCAACTAATGTGATCCCACAAACTTTTTGTTTCTGAAATTCCTGTCACATAATATATAACTAACTGATATAAGATATAACACCATCTGAAATTTTGATATATATCAATATTAAATGATAAATTAAATGTATATATTCTATTGAAGTTAATTACCCAACACATTGCCCTCCATTGTATGCTAACAAATATAAATTTGATAAGAAACTTGGACGGGTTGATTTTGATGCATCTTTTGCCATTTTAAAATATCTTTAATAGCACTGACAACTTTGCGACTACGTAAGCATAAAACTTTTAATTATGTGCTACTTACTATTCAAAAATTTTAGTATCGTACTATGTATTCAATCAACATTTAGCAATCAAATAACATTTTGTTTTGAGCATATAACATTTTGTTTTAAGTTTTAGCTTGTGTCATTTTAAAAATCGACTATGTACATACATATGAAAAGTACATATATGTATATTCATCTATGTATGAAATTAAAATAATACCGACTTTAATCAAAATAACTTGATTTAATAATTTGAACTCTTATAGGACAGCAAAAATTTTTTATAATTTAAATTAAAAGTAAACTTTGAACTAGCTTATTAAATAAAATCTTGCTGAATCTGTAATTTATCTACTAAATAAACAACTTTTATTTCAAATCAAGCTTAAAATAAAATTCGTTATCGCATGTGTCAAAACTTCTGTTGGTATGGTGTACTTTGCTTGCAAGAACTTGCAAATGCCCATGTTTATACGAGGGAGAAATCTACCTTGATGTTCATAATGCATGTTTATACGTTTTCTACACGTAGAAATCTACCAAAATTTATTGGTGAAGAGTAATTTCGGTAAGGGATAAGCAAATCTACCAAAATTTTAAATTTCTGCTAGATTTTCGACGTGTAAATTTTTTTTCTGGGAATATGTCAGTGTCAAAATATTTTTATTATTTTTTATTCACAAAAAAAAGGAAATTGTTGTTGACAACATAATTTTCGGATCGAATATTGATCAAATAAAAAAATATAAATTATACAAATAATAATAATGTTGAATTGACACTAGAATAATAATAAAAATTCATTTATTTATTTCTTTGCCAATAATTTCAATTGCGGCTAACTTGATATTTAAATAATCTGACAGCGACAAAGCCAGAAATTTACCAGTTTTTTTTTACGTATGCCCATGTTTATACGAGGCAGAAATTTGCCGCAGAAATCTGCCATCATGTTCATACGTAGATTTTTTGTTAGTAATTTTATCATTTGAAAAAAATGTTCGGTTCTCATGGGGCTTGATTGAACCCGTTTTTCTCGGTCCGTCGTTACATTTACTATACTCAACTACTCGAGTGTTTTAACACTCGGCTACCGAGGACACTTATGTAATTTAATTTGTATAATTTTATTTAAACGGTAAACATGCCAAAAAGCAATATGGAATGGACTATGATGTAACAAAGAAAGAAAGAAGATGTTAGATGTATTAAACGGAAAAAATAGGGAAATTAATGGAATGGTGGAGACAGAAATGGCATAAAGAAATGTTGAAATTAAAAATTGAGGTAAAATTGAAAAATTGAAAATAGCTTGAGTTTGGCATGTGTTTTTTGGTGATATAAATTTTGATGCCTAAAATTTTTAAAATTTAAAATAATTTAAGAACAAAACAATTAAATTTTTTTAATTTTTTTACTCTTTGTCTTTAATTTTCTTAATCTTGTATATTTTAAATTCATTCTAAATATTATTAAAATTTCGTAAATTTTTGACATTAAAGGTGGATTTCCTCTTAATGGACGAACGTCCGGACAAATTTTTTAACCAACCAAAAAATTTTATTTTACCAACACATACACAAAAAATCCTCTCCGGGCAACTTTTTTCATCCAATTTCTTAATTCAAATATTTTTAACTTTGGCTGAAGTTCGAAGTAAAAGAAAAGGGTAGATATATAATTATTTGATAAATATTTATTGCTATTTCGATTTATGTATGAACGCATTCACATATAGAATTAGAATTTCAAATGTTTTTTAAGAAAAAGACATGAATGTAATGTTTTTTTTTTTTGCTTTTTAATATAAGGTTATTTTGTTTCTAACAAATTATTTATATTTTAAGATAAAAGCAAAGCGCTATATTTTATTTTTTTCGAGTATTACAATGTTATTATCCATTATTACTCTTAACAAAATTTTAAATTTTTTTAATAAAAGTAATATCAACGCATGTAAACATATTTTCAAACGTCAACCTTTTTTGACTACATCCATTTAGAAGAAACCACCACAAATGTCACCTCAAGTTCTCAAGCAATTGGATTAAAATTTTCAAGTCAAGTAAGTAAATTTTTGTGATTGACTTATGTGAAGCTGATTTCAACAAACTTTATACTTGATGTTGAAGCGTACTTGAAGCTAAACAGGGTAATTTCATACCCTGCATTTTATGTAAATACAGGGTAATTGTTTTTCATATGTTTGATAACAAGAATGATATATATGAATAGAATATAAGAAAAGATATTCATATATGATTTTTTATGATTATCCGTATGCTATTGATATCGTATGACATCGTATAATGTTAAACTGAAATTTTAATATAAAAAATCCGTTATAATATAATAACGAATATTATAAATTATGCATTTTCAATATCGCAAGTCATGCTATGCTGGCTCATCTGATAGTTTTTCTTGAAGTGGTGGTTCATTTAGTTTGTAATCAAAAATGAATTTATAAAATATGTATTTTATCAAAAACATGATAAAATCGTTTTTTGTTAAATTTTAATTTTACCACACAACTCAAAGATGTACTTCATTTTAGTATCATGGCTTGAGAGAACATAAAATAATTTTTTATCGACCTGCCTATATTTATCTTTTATTAGTTTTCAAAATGGTAAATTTTGCTGACGTCAATAAAAACATCGTCGATCGTCGTAATAAATGCATGTGTTTTACATAAATAAACGCTTTTTTACAATTACTTGGACGGAAATTTATTAAATCTTAAAATTTACATTACAAAATTATTCTCTTAAATTTACAATAACTTTATGCTATACGTACATGAAAACGAATATTTTCTCATTTACATATAACTGCTTTTTGAATTTTTATCATGAAGATGTGATGAATCATAACCTGCTTCTTGAAGTTCCATCTGTGACACAAAATTTCGGGTTTCATTTCGTTTTGTGTACGCTTTACTAAATTCTTTGTAAAGTATTAAAGATGCTAGAATCAAAAATATCAAAGATACAACACAAAGAGAATAGCCCCACGAAAGAACGTTAAACTTTGGATACATAAGCCAATCACGTCGATATGCATTGGCCCCAAATATCGATACAGCAAGCAAAAGACTTATAGCTTGTAATGAAAAAATTGAAGATTAGTAATATTTTTGAAGGTTACTATACATTTTTAAATTTATACAAAATTAGATTATTGTAATATACAAAACTAACAATTGTATGAAAATTTATTTAAAAAACTTACATGATATTGCGAGACAGATATATGTGATACGCAAAAACACCCATTCAAATTGTAATATTGTTTTTAAGGGCATTCGGATAACTATTAAAGATAAGACAACTAAAGAAAAAAACGTTAAAATGAAAGCAATGCAAACAAATGTTTGGACTAACATTAACCATCCAGGCACAAGCCATTCTCTTATAACAAAGTATTCCTACAAATAAGTAAATTAAGCTTATATTTATGTTTGCATTTAAATTATAATTCTTACATTACTGAAAATATTATGACAACCCGTAAAAGTTCTTGGGATTTGATAATATGGATAATAAAATTGTTTGAAGCAGTATTCCCAGAGTCCCATATTTAAAAAATGACTTTGTGTTTCAGGATATGATTCTAACCAGTAAGGAGAACAAAACGACATCAGGAGAAATATTGATGCTGTATAAGTAACCAAAGATCCAAAAATTACACCCGCTATTAAAATAATTGTAGTTTGATATTAGATTTATTAAAATAACAAATTAATTTATACACAATTTATGTTATTAATTACGTGTTGTGCGTGGATATTCATTTTTTTCTAGAGTGGTGGCTGCAGATGCCATTTTACCAAAAAAAATGTTCAATTTGATTGTAAAGCAATTAAAAATACATATACTAATATTCGTAATAAATAAAAATGAAATAACTTTAAAAAATTTATAATCACTAATAAAAATAATGAATTAAATAAAATATAGTCAGTTGTCAGTCAGAAGTCAAAACCACCACCCCAAAGTTCATTTATAATTAAGCGCCGTATTCACTATGTTTAATTTGTGTCATTTATGACGATTGTGACTCTTTATCATGACTCATGAGTGATGTTTCTTTTTGGATTTCAATTTGCCATAATATGCACTTTGCATGATCAGGAGAGTTTCATGATTTGCATACTGTTAAAAAAGCTTTTAAACTGTGAAATAAAAAAAATAAAAATAAATAAGGCTCGTGCTTTGGTGGTCGCATCGTATTGAGATTATTAAAAAACGAGATATAGAGGAGGTAATTGCCAAAAGTCAAAATTTTGCGAAAGGCATCAAAAATTTTTGAAATGCACATTTTTTTTTATCAATCCATTTTATAAAATTCAGAATGTGTGACGTTGTAAATTATTTTTATTGTAAAATTTTTTCACATTGAAAAAAAAACTTACAGTTTTGTTAGTATATGTGGCTCAGCTTGAGACTACATTGTACGTTGGGAACAGTGCTAATTGTTGTAATATATTTAAACAATAATAACCCCGCTTACATGATTATTTCAAGTAAACTTCAAGTACGCTTAAAAGTCATGTATACGCTTTATATATGTATAGTTTCTTGAAATCAACCTAACTCAAGTCAACCACAAAAATTTACCTACTTGACTTGAAAATTTTAATCGAATACGCAGCTTGAGAGCTTGAGTTGACATATAATGTGAAAAATTTACGAAGTTTTATCAATATTTAGAGTGAAATTAAAAAATAGAAGATTCAAAAGAGCAAAAAATTTAATTGCTTTGCTTAATATTTATATTTATATAAAGTTTTACATATTTTAAGCATCAAAATTTATGTCACCAAAAATATATATGCCAAATTTAAGCTATTTTCAAGCTCACGTCACTTAAGATGGTCAATCGAAAACACTGCTTGAAATTACAAGAAGAATTCAAGTTAAGTATTCAAGCTGTCATGTATAAGTAGTAAATGTCAAATGTTTTGGGTATATTGTTTCTACGACCTTATTTATGTCAAAAAGAAAAATTTACGAATACATATTAGCTATATTCTTTCAATAAATGTTATCTCTTATTTTTCTTATTAATTTTTTAATTAGTTTATTTGATAAGGATAACTAACAACAATTTGAGCAAATATCTCTAATGTAAAATTTAAAAAAAATTCTTCGATAATAAAAAATAAAGTTTAACTTTAAATTTAAAAAAAAATGTTATTTCTAGTAAAATTATTTCATCTATAATTACCACTAATGTTTGACATAAATAAAAGCAAATATAATCAAGAGAAAAGAAGTGGCAAAAAACAGTTCGATAAATTTTTTTTTCTTTTTTGTAGGATAACTTCCATTGTATTCTAATTTTTTGTGAAAGATAATTTTTGAATTATTTTCATATATAAAAATAAATTAGTCCTCATAGAGTGGAATAATTAGAAAGTTCCCTGGTTTGTTATTTTTGTATGGGATAGTCACTTCCATTTAATTCTAATTCGTTGTATTTACTCAAAAAATTGTTAAAAAAGTGTTGCCGGTGTAAAGAAACTATCCTTGATATTTTAAAAATAAAAAAGCAGCAAAAATTCTGCCGCTGCTGCTGTCGCTGCTCGTTTGTGTGCTTGTTCATAAAAACAAATGGTAGCGTTCAGTGAAATTAACCATTGGATCTGAAATCCACAGATCCATGGATCTGTTTACTAAACGGTGTGGAAAATGTTCAATTTGATTGTAAAGCAATTAAAAATACATATACTAATATTCGTAATAAATAAAAATGAAATAACTTTAAAAAATTTATAATCACTAATAAAAATAATGAATTATATAAAATATAGTCAGTTGTCAGTCAGAAGTCAAAACCACCACCCCAAAGTTCATTTATAATTAAGCGCCGTATTCACTATGTTTAATTTGTGTGATTTATGACGATTGTGACTCTTTATCATGACTCATGAGTGATGTTTCTTTTTGGATTTCAATTTGCCATAATATGCACTTTGCATGATCAGGAGAGTTTCATGATTTGCATACTGTTAAAAAAGCTTTTAAACTGTGAAATAAAAAAAATAAAAATAAATAAGGCTCGTGCTTTGGTGGTCGCATCGTATTGAGATTATTAAAAAACGAGATATAGAGGAGGTAATTGCCAAAAGTCAAAATTTTGCGAAAGGCATCAAAAATTTTTGAAATGCACATTTTTTTTTATCAATCCATTTTATAAAATTCAGAATGTGTGACGTTGTAAATTATTTTTATTGTAAAATTTTTTCACATTGAAAAAAAAACTTACAGTTTTGTTAGTATATGTGGCTCAGCTTGAGACTACATTGTACGTTGGGAACAGTGCTAATTGTTGTAATATATTTAAACAATAATAACACCGCTTACATGATTATTTCAAGTAAACTTCAAGTACGCTTAAAAGTCATGTATACGCTTTATATATGTATAGTTTCTTGAAATCAACCTAACTCAAGTCAACCACAAAAATTTACCTACTTGACTTGAAAATTTTAATCGAATACGCAGCTTGAGAGCTTGAGTTGACATATAATGTGAAAAATTTACGAAGTTTTATCAATATTTAGAGTGAAATTAAAAAATAGAAGATTCAAAAGAGCAAAAAATTTAATTGTTTTGCTTAATATTTATATTTATATAAAGTTTTACATATTTTAAGCATCAAAATTTATGTCACCAAAAATATATATGCCAAATTTAAGCTATTTTCAAGCTCACGTCACTTAAGATGGTCAATCGAAAACACTGCTTGATATTACAAGAAGAATTCAAGTTAAGTATTCAAGCTGTCATGTATAAGTAGTAAATGTCAAATGTTTTGGGTATATTGTTTCTACGACCTTATTTATGTCAAAAAGAAAAATTTACGAATACATATTAGCTATATTCTTTCAATAAATGTTATCTCTTATTTTTCTTATTAATTTTTTAATTAGTTTATTTGATAAGGATAACTAACAACAATTTGAGCAACTATCTCTAATGTAAAATTTAAAAAAAATTCTTCGATAATAAAAAATAAAGTTTAACTTTAAATTTAAAAAAAAATGTTATTTCTAGTAAAATTATTTCATCTATAATTACCACTAATGTTTGACATAAATAAAAGCAAATATAATCAAGAGAAAAGAAGTGGCAAAAAACAGTTCGATAATTTTTTTTTTCTTTTTTGTAGGATAACTTCCATTGTATTCTAATTTTTTGTGAAAGATAATTTTTGAATTATTTTCATATATAAAAATAAATTAGTCCTCATAGAGTGGAATAATTAGAAAGTTCCCTGGTTTGTTATTTTTGTATGGGATAGTCACTTCCATTTAATTCTAATTCGTTGTATTTACTCAAAAAATTGTTAAAAAAGTGTTGCCGGTGTAAAGAAACTATCCTTGATATTTTAAAAATAAAAAAGCAGCAAAAATTCTGCCGCTGCTGCTGTCGCTGCTCGTTTGTGTGCTTGTTCATAAAAACAAATGGTAGCGTTCAGTGAAATTAACCATTGGATCTGAAATCCACAGATCCATGGATCTGTTTACTAAACGGTGTGGTAAATGTACCGGTTAATGTATCGCGGTTAATGAAAATGGATCTGAAAAAATTCTAGATACATTTCATGGATCTGACTTTTTATATGTAAAAACAACAACAACAATTTTTATGTTGTGTTGTGACATCTACCGTAAGAAAAATTAAATGTTTATATTTTTTATGAAAGTTTTTAAATTTAAATCGCCATTATTTTTTGAATTAGTGTGAAAATTTAAATTCTCAAGGAAGATTTATGTACATAAAACTTAAATTAAGAGTTATAAAAAATAAATTATATGTATGATAATAAATATTATTCCATTCAAATTTAATTTATTTTTAAAAGTACTCATTATATTTTCCGGTGATGGCGCTAGTATTGCGGTAAATTTTTGTGGTGAATTGCGTTCAGTGGCCAGGTATATGGTACATGGATCCAAAATGAATTCCAGATCTACCGGTTAATGCTACTGAACGAACCCATTGTTTTTAAAATATTTTTCTGCGTCTGCCGCTGTCGCTGTTACTGCTGCTGCTAGGTTCTATTTTAGCTAATACTTAAGTACATCCAAGTATAATATACCAAACTAGTGTGAAAATTTAACTGAATATTTACTGTTTTTGTCGTGCGCATTTGAGTTCTCATATAAAATAAAGCCATTTCACGTTATCTCCCTCTTTAGAGCTAACAAATATTATCGCACTTAAAACATGTAGCAGTAAAAATCTACCTTAATCGAAACGAAATGTGATGCTTAACTTCAATTTTGAAACCCAAACCCATGTAGATGTAAATTAAAAGTAAAATAATTTATTTAGGCGCATACTCGCATTGCACATGCATATGTATTTTTTAAGTTGTTACATAATTTATATTTTTAAATTGAAATTATCAAAATATATAAATTGCATACACTGACACACCCTTAGTTTTTTGACAAGTTTCCGTTTCCTTTTATGCTTAAAAAAATATTTTATCTTTAAAAGTTTGAATGAAAATTATTATTAAAAAATGCATTTTATCAAGCTTGATTTTTATTTATTAAGAAATATAAACATTATTTTATAATTCAGTAACATTTTTTAAATATGTATGTTTGAGTAGTTTAGATTGTAAAAATTACAAAGGTCCGTGTTAGATTTCTTGAAAAAAAACAATTTAAAAATTATTTTATGTAACATCATGACTAAGAATAATAATAATATTGACAAACATCCGTTGTAATAGTTTATTATTTTAGTTCATTGATTTAAGTATTACATTTTTCACTGGAACTTACAAATTTATTGAAATTAAACACATGTTTTATTATGTTACAGCGAAACAATTTAAAATAATAACTCTTGTCTCACAAATAATTACTAAAACCGTGATAAAAATTATCATTTGTTATTTGTGAAATACTAATTTTAAAGGTTTTGTAAAATTTTAATACATACATAATGATTTATAATAAGTTTTAAATTAATTTCTATTTTTGCAATTATCTTAAAATTAATTAATAATTTTAAATTTCTTTATCTTTTTATTTTACAAAAAATAAAACTAAATAAAAAATATTTTTCAAGTATAAAACTTGTTCAGTATTAAAACATTCATAAAGTTTACGAAAAACCAATGAAATAAGCTGAATTTCCAAATTTATTTTTTTTTAGAATTAATACAACATTGTCAAAAATTCGCAAATCAAAATATTTTTTATTTCAGAATTTTTCAGAATGAAGAAATATACACAGAATAGACTCGGTCATATATTTTTTTAAAAATTCTACAGTAAAATATTTTGATTTGTTGAAATTTTGACAGCTGTGTATTCATTATAAAATAATTTGAAAATCAGCTTTGGAAATAAATGAATAAAGGGAAATGGTTATTCTATATAAATTTATTAAAAAAAGACCGCCCTAAAATTTGGGATATTCAAATAAATCATCAAAATTAGTGTTAGTACCACGCCAAAACGTAGTTTTTTGAGGTAATAGTTCCGAAAACCTTCTTTGTCCGAATGCAACTGTATTTTTTACGGCAAGAAATATCATGGAAATGATTGGGTTAATGCATTTCTTTTCTATTTTTGTTTCGTAATAGAAATGTAATTAAAAATGCAATATATTACTTAAATTTGTAGTAGTTTTCTTTTACTGTGCTTGCAATAAAGGGCGATGATATTTCCTTCAAACCAATATTCATATGTTTGGAACAGATTACTTCATTAGTACAGTATGATAAAAAGTTAATTTATTTGTTTTTAAATTATCAAGATACTCTTTAATACATATTTTGTACCGCCAAAAATTCAAAGTATTTTTCATCCGGTACCTAAAAATGATGCACTCTATTCCCAATATTTATATTGATCCAAAGGAAATAATATGATCACCTTTCTATTAAGCTAAAACAAAATTCCAACCCTGTATTAATTGAAGAGCTAATTATTTTCTACGTCTTTTCAAAGGGCTTTTTAACCCCTAATGCAACCCTCGATTACGATGACCACAAATTTTTACTAGATATTGTCAACAGTTTATTGCTTCTGTAAAATTTTAAGGCAATTGAGGTTTTCGAAACTATTTCCTTATTAAATTAAAAATTAAAAAATTTAATTAAAATAGATTTCAATTTCAAATCCCATTTTCAATTTTATTTTTTCTTATTCATGGACCAATACCAGGTGTGCGTGTACGCACTTTAATATATAAACTAATGAAATGCAAATGTGCAGTCAAAAGGTAGCAAAACTAAAAATTGCATGTCTGCACTGCAATAAGTCTAGGTATCTAAAATAAAATAACAAAACACGTTCTTGTTAATTTGCTCACATAAAGAAATGAATATAAAATAAAAAATGTATATTTTTTTTGTTAGATAACCACTTCCACCTTTGTTTCGTTGGCAAAAACCAATAAATTTCAATGAAAATTTTTTTGTAAACATCATAAAGATGTAAAAACTGATTCACAAAACAAATTTCTGATCTAAAAAAAATTAAAGCCTAAGATTGTTTGGCAGAATTTTTTACCTGCCTAAAAGAAAATCAAGCAAATTTATTTATGCCAAAAGTGTTTTGGCAAAATTAGATTTGCTTGAAATTAGCTTGGGCAGAACTAATTTCGACTGAAACCTACTTTAGACGATAACATGTACATATATTATTATAGTTTTTGGTTGTACAAAAACAAATTAAATCAAAGACGGTTTTAAATACACTATTTGTGCTTAATCGCATTGGTTTTTAATATTATTTAATTTCGATTGAATAAATTTTTTACAAGCAACTGCTTTATTTGTAATATCTAGGACTTATAATTGGGTATAGTTGCCATTTCTTTATTACCATTTTGGTAAAAAAAATTGTAAGTCAATTTGTTTCAATGCTAATTCATGTTAAATATATTCTATGCACTATTTCGAATTTTGTGTCATTATATTAACCTACAATCTATATCTTTAGAAATTCCACTTAACTACTGTATTTTACTAGAATTCTAATGCGTAAAGCAATTAAATAAATCTGAACTGTTGCGATAAATTTATTATGACTATAAAGAATTAATATTATCTAACACAGATAAATTGTTAACTTAAATTTAAAAAAAAAATGTAATTGATTCATGTTGGAAATAAATTTGAATCAGTTTGAATATCATACTCCAAAACAAGATTTGAATTGGGAATCTTAATATCCTAAATTCAAACAACAACAGTGTTCGTTTTACCTAATTTAATTTATCTCAAAGAATATCCCAAGGAAATAAAAATTTTCTTCAGTCAAAATACCGTTTTGTGCCTAAGACAATAAATGTGTCTCAGGACTTCTAGAATCAGAATGGGCTCGTCTTCTAGAATCATTAAATTTCAAAGTTTTGAAAGGCACGAAAAAATAAATAAAAAAATGTAAAGTCAGGGTAAAATTAACGGTAAGATAGAAAAAAAATTAAAAAAAAAAAATTGTATGGATAGTGTACGAGGTGTGATCACGACATCTGCTTTTTTTGGAATGAATTCAATTTTTTTAATTGTGTGAAAAAGGTTTATTAAGATGCATTGTCGTTGGTATTCTGGCTCTGGGTCAACAATTGGCTCCTTATGTAGAGCAGCCTTTGGCATATTATTGTTGAAGGTTTCTCAGATTTTGGAAACCTAAATTTTAGAACTATATGTATATATAAAATAAAACATTTTCGTTATAAAAATTATTAAAACATTGATTAAAGTAATAAATCGATGAATATTTTTTTCGCTTTAGTTTAACCTTCGTTTTATAAGCTTAACTCCTTGGCGGTTTTCCCAATTTCTACATGTACGGATATATTCCTTTTACATACCCATATTTATGTACCTCTTAAAGTGCAGTTAAGAAGAACTTTTTTTTTGTTTTATGCATTTTTTGTGTCAAAGATTTTGGAATTTTGAACTTTGGTATATTATAATCTTACCCAAACATTATGTATGTATGTATGCAAGGTGTATGATATAATTTTTTAAAATTAATTTCAAGAATTTATTAACACAAAATATGCAATTTACACTGATTCTGCAATTATGACCCATCAATTATTTTTTTGGACAGCATATTAAATAATTAAACAACAAATTAAGTGTTTATCGTCAATACGATGTTAAATCATCAGTCTGAAAATACTGTGAGGTTGGAAAACCAAAAATTGTCCAGTAAAAAATTTTTGTACAGTTTAAAGGTTTTTTTTTGTGATAACATAAGGTACATTCTCTAAATTTTTAAGTGATAGTTCAATAACTTTATTAAATTTGTTTACTAGATTTGGGATACAAAGGTTTACACTGGTCCTAGACAGAGCCAACTCCTAACGGTGACTCTGATGAAACCCCTAGATCTGAAATCTACAGTTCTGTCAACAAATCCCGTATTTTTTCCGGTGGTAAATCCGTTCATGAGACGAAGACGAAAATTTCGCTGATAAATCACCCAGTTTCTTAAAAATTAACTTAATTGGAAAAAAATGTAACGAAGATAACAAAACATCTGTTTACACCAAGCAGCTGTCTAAGAACACTGGGTTATCTATATTTATCAGAGGAAAATAAATTTCATTATAGATCCTTGCCAAAATAGTTAATGATGTCAAAAATTCCAACATCGAAAATTTTAGCAATAGTTTGCGAATACGAAACAAAAAATTGCAGCCATATGTGACGAAAAAAAATATTGAATAAAAAAGTAATTAGATACATGAAAAGAAAATAATTTAAAAAAAATTTTGTGTTCACCACAAGAACTAAATAATACAACAGCAGGTGTACTACATGGTAGTCTAATTGGTCTGCTGTGTATCCTATTATTTACGCGATATATGCCAGAAATAACACTGATACAACATTCATTTACTCACAGATGATACAGTCATCGTAGCGATTGGCAGAAGTATAGTAATAACCACTTATAAACTTAAAAATTCATTAACAAAGTAATTGAAATCAATTGACAAAGCTATGGCGTATTAAGCTTCATGAAACTTGCAGCGACTGGAAGACTTAAATATTCTAGGAAAGCAAATAATGGACTAGAATATGGATTCTCATATTTTCAATATTACGAAAAACTAAAATATTTGTGTTTCCTAAGCCCCTGTAATGCAGTAAAGCATATCTATACATCTAAAACTAAAATATAATTTCAACTCTATGGACTTATAAACTGCTATTTTTTTGACAGAATTTAAAATTTCCATGGAGGAAAGCATGAAAATACTGAGGATTGAGACAGTTATCCAAATTATCAAGCTATAGTAAAAATGTGAAGTCAATACAGTTATGGGCTTGATTTACCATAATGTGATGCTAATTTAAAGAGCTCGCAACTTACGGTAAATCTTGTTCCTTTTCCTTTTTGATTTTTGGTATATGACTATAATTTGGATAAAATTTCTGAAAAGTAAAAATACAAATTTTAATTTAATATGTAAATAATCCTTGTCCAGTTGGTGCACTCGAACAGGGCGACAATGTATATCTTGAAAAATACATTAACTATTCATAAATTTATAAAGAGACAAAAAGAAAAAGTCAACAAACAAATTTAATAGCTCACTAAAAAATTTAATTTGTTGTGATTCCAATCCAATACCCGGCTAGTGTTACTATATAAAAAGTTTTTACTATGTAAAAAGTTGTTATTGATTCAAACATACATTTTTTTCTATTTGATTCACAATTTACGTGTAAAACATATCTACCTAATTCTACTATAGATACTAAACGAAATATCAGTTTTATCAATCATAAAAACAATTGTATTATTTATCTCAGACAACATAGTGCAAGTACACCACAATATTGACAAATATACACACAAAATCCACGCAAAAACTGCTCTAGAGGAAACTTATATTTGAAGGTGTGTATGTTTTTCCATTTTAAAACAAAATTAAAAAGTATTTCTGCTTATCAAACCGTATCAAACAAATAATATGGATGTATGTAATGACGAAACAACATTGAGTGTTGACTATATCGATAAATAGTAACTGAATGAATAAATTGAACTATTGAAGAATTTTATTCGTTCATTCCTTCATTTGTTTTGTATAAATTGAAATATGTACTAAATTGCATATTATTTATTTAAATTTATACTGAATTTTGAGAAGAAATCAGTTTAATATTTATTAAATAAAATTTTAATTAAATGAAAAATAAAAGTCGTTTGAATTTATTTTTAATAAAATAGATTAGTAGGATTAGCCACATTTTCAATTGAAAGCGAATTGTTTAAAATTTTATATTACACTAATGTTATATCTGGTTGTATTTATTACGACTTAGTGAGAATAAAAGCGCGAAAAATTTGTAAATAGAGCTAAGCAGTAAATTGTTGAGGATTACCTAGGTGGACATACTAACTTGGGGAGTACCTCATTAAAAAATACATAAATATTTGTATTTCCGAGGTTGATTAGGAAATGAATTTGCAGGGTTTTTTTTAAAAAAAACTGATGCAATTGAAGCAAAGAAAAAAATATGTAATTGTTAATTGAGCAAATCTCAAAGTTGTTTTATTTGCTTAGATAATTTGAAGTATGCGGAAAATCTTAAGTTGTTAAGAGTTAAGATCCCCTAACATAAAATATGAGTTTTTGTAAATTGAAATTAATTTTTTTTTACTTATTTCAATAATGCAGTATTGATGATAGGATTTGATATAAGCTACATTAGCAACAATTGTTTAAATAAAAATTTTGTTTGAAAAAAAAAGATCTTATGCACTATGTTTTTAATTTTAAAAATGTTTCTATATTTTAAAACCTAAGTTTATAATTACATATTTAAATAATAAGCGACGTGTTACTGAATTCGTAAAGATTATCGCTTAATTCTATTTGATTACATTATTATTTTATTTAAAGTTAGCAAAACTTGTTATTGTTCTTTAATTTGGTAGTCTTTTTTTTTATATTGGTTGTTTTAGATAGCCTTTCTTTTTGAAATGAAGAAATGTTTTGATATTAAAATGAACCTAGTTTGTTTTTCCTTCATCATTTTTAGCAGAGTATAATTAACTAAAGTTTTGATGATTAAATTTATTCTATATAAAAATTGTTTTTTTTTTTTTGTTTGAAAAATCGAATTTAATAAACATTAATTTTACAAAAAGTATCATTTTATTTTAGTCCTCTTTAAGTCAGTAACTTTTTGCTTATTTTGTAGGTAATCCACATTTTTAATTGTTTTGGCCAAAATTTTTTGTTTTTTTTTTATCAAAGTTTATGATTTTATTATTTTCAAATCGCTTTTAAAATCATTAAAATAAATTCTGTCTAGATTTTGTGTTACTTAAATTATGGTCAATATTTACTAAGTATATAGTTTAGAAACCAATAATAGTTTGCTTTTATCATTAAAATTATAATTTTTAATTTAACTTGACAATAAATAATGTCATTTACTTTTTACATAAATTTATCTAGTGTTTTTATTTTAACTATTAACTTTTAAGTTAAACCAGAAATATTTATTATAAATATACATTCACTTTCAATAACAGAATAAATATTTAACAATTTTATTCTAATTTTCAATTTTTTCCTTTTTACAACTACAGTTAATAACACAATTTCTTAAACTGGTTTTTATATTTTTAAAATTTCAATTTAATTTTATTTATTTGAACTATATTTCGATTGTTAAAGCCTTTTGCACATATTCGTCTAAAATATGTGACGGTATTTTTATGTTAAATATAGTCTTTTTGTTTTGCAAATAATCAAATATCTTGGCCTGAACCTGAACTTTGATGATAATTGCTATTATTACAACAACAACAGTTTTTATTATTTCCATGAAATTGTGTTGTTTTGGCGTTATAAAAATTATAATTGTATTTAGATCTGTGATAAACACTATGTGTATTTTCAATTTTAACATTAACTGAATAACTTAAATATTTGGAATAAATGTTTTGGTGGGTCCAGTTTTCATACGTTTGAAGCTTTTTAAGATTTTTATTAAGGCAGTTATACATTTCCATATTTTTGGTTGGATTTTCATTTTTGTTTAGGTTTGTTATTATATTATTTGAGTTATTAGTAGAAATGTTTTCAGTTATTCTGCCAATATAATTATTACTACCGTATTTTGTGTTATCACTGGTTTCTTCAGAATATGTATTTTTTGATCCGTCATTTTTTAAATAATTATTATTTTGATTACTTATAAATCTTATATCAGATGATTCTGTTAAAAATTTTGTACCTAATTTGAAAGAACGACTATTAAGTTTCAGTTTTCGATTTTTGAATGTTTTTTTAATTTTTATCGATTTTAGGGATCTTTTTCGAGATTTTCTTAAATTTTCCTTTGTTCGCCGCTGCAAGGCAACAACAGTTTCTTTAGATAATAAAAATTCATATGAACTATTTTGCCAATGTTTTCCGGGCATTTCACTATAGAAGTAGTATTGAACTTTTTTTTGTTGATGGGGCTTAAATAGTTGATTAGATTGAAATTTTTCATCAACATCTACAAGCGATTGCAATGAATTTTGTTGTTGCTGTTGTTGTTGTAACATCGTAGTGGGAGAAATTTCTTTATTAATCTCGGTTTTATTGTGGTTTAACTCAAGGTTGTTTTCATCATCCTTATCAAATAATTTGTTAAGTTTTTCTGTTGATAACATTTTCATTAAAGCTGTTGGTGATCGTTCAATGTTCATTTCACAATTACTGGTTGTTAATAATTTTAATTCATTTTTTTTCCATCGATCCCCAAACAACTGTTCCAAATAATATCGTAGTCACATTTTCGTAACGGTAGGGACATTTGAACGCCTTTGAAATTTATAATTGTGTAATGATTCGAGTTATTTGAGTATTTAAAGTTGTAGTTATCCATTTTTAATCAAAAATGAAAATAAAAATATTAAGAATTAGTTTTTTTATTTATACTTTTAAAACAATACTTTTAAAACCTTTGTTGTTATTAAAAAAAAATAAATGAAAGAATAATAGAAACATTTAAAAATTAAATAGATTAATTTGTATAAAGAAAACAAAAATACATTGGTTACCATAAGCAGAGTAATACAAAAATTAAAGTTTTTCAATTGCGTAAATCTAGATAAATATGCCAACTACTCTTTATATACACACATATTATATTAAGTTATGAACAACGAAATAAATAGAAAAATAGATTATATAAATTGAGATTTTAAAATTTTGCCAAAAAATTAGTTTGAAAAGCTATAAAAATTTACAAAATACATTTAAAAACTTTAATCACATGGAAAAGTAACTGGGACCTGTGTGGACACCTTAATTAAAAAAAAAAAATTCCAAATTGCAAAATCCCAAAACAAAATATCGCAGTGATACAAAATCCCAAGGAACTATTAATTTTTTTATGCTTTTTTGTCAAAAATCGATGTTGGCCCTTTTTCCAAAATATTTACCTTAATTATTTTTTTATTTCTAGAAAAAGCAATTATCCAGATTAAAATTCGAAATCCCCAAATTATGTGTTCGTTTTTGGTTTTAGGGAGTTTCGTACAGCCGTTCTGTCATTAACCGTCCTTAAACTAAAATTAGTACAAACATTTAATTAATGTTGCTTTATATTTCTAATATACCTAAAACAAAAAGCTTTTTCTAGATAACAATAACATAGAAAGCAATAGAAATGACAATATTGTAGCTCGGTGGTGCTTAATTTTATTAATAACAAACATTATTTTAAATTTTAGTTAATTTTTAATTTTTAAACGCATAAAACTTATTATTTTGTAATTTGGGATTTTGTAACATTGGGTTTTGTGATATTAGGATTTTCAAAATAACTACATAATAAGTAGTTTATATAGGTATAAGCCAAAAAATGTATTTTCAAGACACAATTGTTTTTATAGCTTGATAGATACTAAATAGATACATATAAAGAACTAACGTATTTAAAAATTTCAAAGGCTAATGTCCTGCAATCGCTGCTGAATGAATACAATTTCACAAATTTTTATGCAGATCTTTATCTAATAAGTTAGTCTGATATGTACAAATATCATTAGCATTAACATTACTGTCAATCAAATTTTGCAGTTACACGTTCAATAATTTTTTTTAAATAATTTTTATTAATTCCCTATCTGAAATTAAAACTAAAGAACGAACGTAAAAATACGAATTTTTATTTACCCGCATGTTTCTTTGATTTTAATATCGGCAACTTTGTGAAACATTATTATAAATTTATTTTAATCAAAGTTTTTAAAAATAGATAAAATAAAAAAAAGGATTTTTAAAGCTTATTTTAATTCTTTTCCAAAGTTTTTTCGGCTATTATTATAGCAATCTTTGATCGAAAGTTATTAGGACTATAGTTATAAAGGACTAAAATATAAGTAACTTTTTATAAATAAAATATAATTTTTAACAATTTTATCAAAAAAAGAACGGTCCTAATTCCTAATAGAAAATAAACATTATTTAGTATCAATCTTTTTTATTTTTTTACTTGATTACTTTAATTTAATTTAGTTCAATACAATTAAATAAATCAGACAAAAACAAAGAAATAGATACAAAACAAATCTAATATGACACCAACGACATTTACGTTTTTAAAATTCAATTAATGTATGACATGAAAAATCCATATAAAACCTCTATAAAAGCTAGAATGTTTTTTTTTAAACCTTGATCTTGAACCAGTAAAAAAGCGCAGTTATTGATGATGAGAGCAACAAGTAACATTGTAGTAAGAAAAAAATTCTCAACCAATGCAACCTCGTTAGTTCTAACAATTTGCTCTGTTGTAGATGGATGTACACAATTTTAAGTAAATTGAGCAGTTGGTTTTTGTCGATTTTCAAAAAATTTGGTATTCCAAATTCATTGGTAGCAAATTATGACAAATTTTTTTTCTGCAGCAATCTGTAAAAGTTGACACATTTCATCCTCCTATTTCAATTTCGTATAATATCTGGGCAGCATCGTGTCATCAGGTGGAGGCGCCGATTTGGATATTAAAGCCCGCATCAGTAAAGACCCTTCTGCTTTCGGGATGCTTTCAAAAATATGTCAGACATGCAACATATCTCTGCGCACAAAAATAAGAATATTCGAATATTCAACACAAGTGTAAAATCTGTTTCCTTGTACGCTTGCGAAACATGGAAAGTTTCAGTAAACATCACCAGGAAACTCCAAGCGTACATCAATAGATGTCTCCGGCGCATCCTAAACATTCGTTGGCCACAAGCCATTTCCAACAGATTTTCATTTTCATTTTTGCTGTGGCAAAAAACGAAACAAACAAAAATAGACATGAAAATCCGACAAAGAAAATGGCGTTGGATCGGCCATACTTTGAGGAAACCTGACAACAACATCGCGAAACAATGTTTCGAATGGAATATTCAGGATACGCGTCGCATCGGAAGGACGAACAAAACGTGGAGAACAACTGTCTTAACCGAAGCAAGTACCCAGCAAAGAACGTGGTCACAATTGAAGAGGTTAGCCTCAGATAGGAGCCGATGGAAAGAATTTACTTCCGCTCTATGCCCCACGGATGGAGTTGCAGGACAATGATGATGATGATGATTTAAATGCACCTTCTCATTCTGACACAGCTGATTTTCGTTTATCAACATCAAGTTTCTTTCAACCACACTACTAGAACTCATCACCATCAGTATAGGTAATGTAGTTGTTGGACTACCTAGACAACTCCTATTTTAAATTTGCTTAGTTTCACAACTAATATATGGATAAATAATTTATATTTATGATTTTTCTCATAATGTTTGTAAACATACTGATTCTAATCGTTTATGAAATTAACAAATATTCGAACAATAATAAGTTTTATGAAATTTTGTTAGTCGACTTCCAACAATTCGTGGCAATTGTAAAAAACTGAAAACTTAATTCAGATAAAAAAAATCAGAAAAAAAAATAAAGCGTCGCAAGGTGTTTATTTGGTTTTTACAACTGATCAAAATTATCCCCGAATTTGGTTGATTACAATTACGCTCAAAATATGTCATCTCAGGTGAAGAATGACCGACCCTAAAGTCTTCTGAAAATTTGTTAGTGTCGAAAAGAAAACTGATTAATTTTTAAAGTCAATTTGAGCTGATTTATATTTATTTCAGTAAAGCTCACGACTTTTTACCTCATAGTATTATCTTATTAAAACTCAGAAGCCAAGGTATCGTATTTTTCTTCATCAAGTGGATTAACTCAAATTTGACTAATATAAGCTTTCATTTAGATTTTTAATATCTAAACGATTTATTGCTAATTTTAAAGATTCTCGGAAAAGCGATTCAAGTCAATTTCCTTTTATTATTGCAATTAACGACGTTGCTTCTACAATCGTCTTTCGCATAATCATTGTTTTCTTAAAGTTAATAAAATGTGCACTTATAACATGCTCTCGTTGTTAACAAGAGCTCAACCTATTAAAGATTTAGGTCAGGTCTATAATGTGAAGAGAAACTGACATTGTTTGTGAGCCAATTTAAAGGATGTTGGAAATAAAATACAAACTCCACCTTAAATATTTCCTTATCAAAAACTGTTAAAGCCAACTTATATAATAATATATGTGTACATATGGATTAAAAATAACTTATATTTGTATTGTAAAATTAAAATTTGTAACTGTAATTTGTATACCTATCTCTGAGGTTTTTATGAATTGTACCCTATGTTTGCTGGTTTGTGTTAAACATGTTAAAAAAAAAGAAAGCAAAAAATCTTCTAGTATGGCACAAAATTCATTCATAGAAAACATATCTTATGTATGGATTCAAAGCAATTTAATAAAATTATGCTAAATTATTATAAATTGTAAATGTTCAAACTTAAATGAAAGAAAAGCTTTAAAACAAAAACTAAAAAAATACGTACACATTTTTGTCCAAAAGTTTAGTGTATTATACAACAGTGTGAAGTGGAAATATTTACGAGTAAGAATATAAAAAAAAAATTTGAAATAAGTTAATTTTCAATTTTATTTGATTGTAGCACTGCATCTAGCAAATAGTAATAATGGTTACATAATCATAATTTTCTAAGGGTAATTTTTTTTTATTTTTTATTTTATCAAATAATATTAAAAAGGAATTGCATTTTTTTTTTAGGAAACTGGCATCAAATTAGTAAAAAAAGCAATTAAAATAAATAAAAATTGTGCATTAGAAATATTCGCAAAACAATGGAGATATGTTCTATGTGTTTTGAATGTATATATATATATATATATATATATATATATATATATATATGAATGTGCATATGTGTGTGTATGTAGGTGTGTAAATGAATGTGTGTTTTTGAATGTGTATATATGAAAACAGCAGAAACCGATGATATTTCCTGCACTGGGAAATTGAAGGGGTTGCAATGAAGAGAAAGACATATGAGGATATCTTTCCAGCTTTTTCAGAATTTTACAGTTTCGAACATTTTTCCAAGGTAAAGTAAAATCTGGACAATTTTTCTAGGTCCCTTTGGCTAAAATCAATGAAATAAGAATCATTTTACATTCATATTATTGTTTAGTAGAAAGTGTCTATTAGTTCCATATTGAAGAAAAAAATATTTTCAAACCGAACCGACTTTACATCGAACTTAAATTTAAAATTTTGAGCCATTACGATATAAAAAATGTGCTCGCCATAATATGTACATGCGAGCCTCTTCTGGATGTAGTTTTTTCAACATGAAATTTACATTTTTTTCCGTACCTATGGAATATAGAACTAAAAAGAGCAATTTTAGTATTTCATATACGAATTATGGTTTATTATAAATGTGTGACTCTCTCAAAGGTTACTCTAATCTTGGCTATATCCACCAGCAGCGGAACAGGGTATCCACATTTAATTTCCTTAAAATTTTGCGTAAAGAAGTTTTTAACATTATAAATAACACCTTTTGGGAAAACGCGAGTGCAATAAGTATTAATAGTTCAGTTGTTACTATATCTGCTCTATAGCTTTTAAGTTATGATTCTTTTCCCAACTGAGAATTGAAAATTTCATACAGAATTTTTATATCAGTTTTACCCTTTGTATATTTTTGTCATCAGTTAATCCTTGTATTGTATGTAAATACAACACAAGAATAATAGAAAATAAAATTACGCATTGGGCGAATCGGCCATTTTAGTTAAAATTAAGATAAGGCTGATGACGTTAATAGTGACCATATAGAACTATTCTATGTTCACAATAAAAGTTGATTTGTTTTGTGTTTTTTTTACAAAATATAATAAAAAAATTATGTAAAATAAAATAATAAAATAAATAAAATAAACTATTTAATAATATTAAAAATGTAGGTACCAAGTTTGTTTCTCGTTATTATGCAATCAATTTTCTTGTTCATTCTTCATTGTGTTCTTGCTACATTTTGAAGAAAAAATGTAATATAAATCAACCTACATAATTCATTGAATATAATTAATTTAACTTTTAAATATTTATAAATTAATATGTGTATTTTTAGCTAATCTTTGAAAAGTGAAATTTATTTACTGAAGGTAGAGCAAAATGCTGGTAAAATAAAATCGTTGAAGCTCAAATTAACATAAAGTGAGTTCGAAAAACGAATTAAAATAATTATTGATCTACGTAACATATGGTAGTTATAATACCATCTGTTTCTAATAAAAAAAATTCCGGGCTCGAATCCACCTCAGGGTATGGATGTTTAATTGAATTTTTGTTTCATTACTCATTAAATAGTGAAATTTTACAAACTAAGTTATTTAAGAAAATCTATTGTTCTTTCTTCATTCAATTAGTTGATATAGTAAATTATAATTAAATAAATATTCGTAAAATATTACTTATTCCGTTTTTTCTAACAAATTTTTCGTACTGTAAAATAGTCTATTAAATTAAAAAAGGACTTAAAGAATAATTCGACTGAAGAAGATTTAGCCATGGACTGAAGAAGATTATGATAAACGGAAACTCCGTAAGGTTGAAAGTAATTGTTAAACTTTCAAAATGTTTCTAACCATCACTCATAAACTTATAAGTGGTCACTTGAGTGCTGTTGGATACATCGCTAAAAAGTCAAAATGGCGATTAAACCTTTTTTCTTTTCTCTTATTTATTGCGCATAGATTATAACAAGGGTAAAACAACACACTATCTGAATTCCAATTTACAATTAAATATTTTTATTACAGAATAATATGAATGGGTGGACTCCCAAACATTAATTCAAAAAACAAAAAAAAAACAAAAAAAATTATAGCAAAATAAATATTTTATCAAAAATTAATTTTCACTTAAATGCGTAATCTTGTATTCTATTATTCTTGTGTACAACAGTATTCAGTTTTACTTGATAGTTTTGCATAATATGTTCTTTGCATAACACCTGCGGACACCCAGCTAAAGGATAAGGATTTACATGCTTTTATTTTTCTTATTTTTGTTTTAAAATTTTTTTTTTTTCTGATCAATATTTTCGATATTTAAAATGATAGATGTAATGAATCTTTTTTGAATTTATTTATTTTATATTTTCATGATTTTGACAGTGTAAAACTTATAATACCCGAAATAAAATAAATTTTTTACATAAATAAATATTCTATACAAAAATATAATAGAATTTTTAATATCATTATTTTACTATTTTTTATACCAATAATAATATTATGTAAATAAATAATAAATTGTAAATAATATCCATATTGTAATATTAAAATACTAATTTTTTTAGCTTCCCCTCCTCACTATTTCGCATAAACTGAAAGAGGATACTTTTGCAAATAAACCACCAGTGTAAAAATATTCATATAAGATTACTGCAAACGAATTATTGCGAAACCACTAATTTTTTTTATAAGGGCCAAATAAATAAATAAATATATTCGCCGAACATTTTAATTTTACCATAGACATAAAAATGTTCGCTTGATTTACAGGTTTTTGTTCAAAATGGATACAGATAAATCTGCGGATACAGAAATTTTAAAATTATTATTGTTATTTTATGTAATGATACTTTTATTAACAACAAATGAAACTATTTACCCTACACGTTCGAATATGTTGACCGAACACAAATATTCGTGGTGGAAATATTAAAATATGAACATATTCGTCCGAACATAAAAACACCAATACAGTAAAGGGTACAGCCTAACGATAATTACATGAACAATGTTCGTGCATATATTTGGGTTGGATCTTGAAGTATTAAAAAACAACATTTCTTCGGCCTTGTTTTTAAATTAATTTCAGTTTACTTCAAAAGTAAAAACAATCCTAATAACACATACAAATTAAGTGCAATAAATAACAAAATTAAATTAATAATTGGCCTTAAAACAATGAACCTTATTTTATGTAACTTTATAACCCCTCTTGGCGGTAACATATTGAAAAGATAAAGGTTAATGCGAAGCACATAGTGAAGTGAAGATATGTAGAATATCGTGAGATAAATTTATGAATATGAATTTATTTCATATGAAAAAAAAATAATATATTAAAATACTTATAAATAGGTATTAAGTAAATAATAAAATGTAATGATAAATATCATAAAGTTTGATGCATTTAGTGAATGATATGTGAAATTAAATACGGATTCAAATGAAAACTAATTTAAATGAAATATAAAAGTTATGTTGAAATAGAAATAAGAATATTAAACATAATCAACACACCATTTACGTATTTCGGTTAGAAGATAAATTGTGTATAACGTGTAATAGTATAGTAATGGTAAGAGTGGTAGCAGTAGTAGTAATAGTAGTAAGTAGTGGTAGTAATAGTAGTAAGTAGTGGTAGTAATAGTAGTAGTAGCAGTAGCAGTAGCAGTAGTTTAGTAGTAGTAGCAGCAGTAGGAGTAGTAATAGTAGTAGTAATAGTAGTAGTAATAGTAGTAGTAGTAGTAGTAGTAGTAGTGGTAGTAGTAGTAGTAGTAGTAGTAGTAGTAGTAGTAGTAGTAGTAGTAAGAGTAGTAGTAGTAGTAAAAGTAGTAGTAGTAAAAGTAGTAGTAGTAATAGTAGTAATAGTAGTAGTAGTAATTGTAGTAAGTAGTGGTAGTAGTAGTAGTAGTAGTAGTAGTAGTAGTAGTAGTAGTAATAGTAGTAGTAGTAATAGTAGTAGTAGTAGTAGTAGTAGTAGTAGTAGTAGTAGTAGTAGTAGTAGTAGTAGTAGTAGTAGTAGTAGTAGTAGTAGTAGTAGTAGTGGTAGTAGTAGTAATTGTAGTAAGTAGTGGTAGTAGTAGTAGTAGTAGTAGTAGTAGTAGTAGTAGTAATAGTAGTAGTAGTAGTAGTAGTAGTAATAGTAGTAGTAGTAGTAGTAGTAGTAGTAGTAGTAGTAGTAGTAGTAGTAGTAGTAGTAGTAGTAGTAGAAGTAGTAGTAGTAGCAGTAGTAGTAGTAATAGTAGGAGTAGTAGTAGTAGTTGTAAAGTTCAATTGTTTGAATGAATGATAAGTGAAAATAAACACAATAATAGTGGTAGTAGAAGTAAAAATGGTTGTTTTTGTTTGTGTTATATAGTTAGTATAGATATAGAGTTCATTTGTCAGCACACAGGAATAGATAGACGTAGTGCAGCATAAGTTTGTGATAAAATATAGAAAATAGTATATTTAGTATATTTAGAATTTACAAAAATATTAAATAAAACTTAAAGCAACTGAAATAACAAATATAATAAATTTTTTATCGATTAAGTAATATTTAGAATAAATAATATAAAAATTTCTGTGTACAATTCTTGTCATTTTGGTAAATTGTAATTCGTATTTTAGATAATTGGCATAAATTCATAAACATTTTAGTTTAAATCAGTGTTAAAAATAATTCTATTGATTAAGGAATAGAAATAAAACTATTTTTATTTTATTTTTTGATAATTAATTTATGTTCAGATTCAATAACACTAAAGGTGGATTTCCTCTTAATGGACGAACGTCCGGAGAAATTTTTTAACCAACCAAAAAATTTTATTTTACCAACACATACACAAAATATCCTCTCCGGGCAATTTTCTTCATCTAATTTCTTAGTTAAAATATTTTTAACTTTTGGCTGAAGGACGAAGTAAAAGAAAAGGATAGATATATAATTATTTGATAAATATTTATTGCTATCTCGATTTATGTATGAACGCATTCACATATAGAATTTCAAATGTTTTTTAAGAAAAAGACATGAATTGTAATTTTTTTTGTTTTTTGCTTTTTAATATAAGATTATTTTGTTTGTAACAAATTATTTATATTTTAAGATAAAAGCAAAGCACTATATTTTATTTTTTTCGAATATTACAATGTTATTATCCAATATTACTCTTGACAAAATTTTAAATTTTTTTAATAAAAGTAATATCAACGCATGTAAACATATTTTTAAACGTCAACCTTTTTTGACTACATAACAAATGTCAGTCCTTCGCGCATTGCGAGGAAATCATAAAATTTTCTTTAATAGTATTTGTGTTTCATTTATAGTGTAAAATAAAATTGTACGGACGTTCGTTCATGAAGAGGAAATCCACATAATAGTGCTTATTTGAAGATTTAAAATCAACTCAAGAAATATTTTTTTAATCTATCTTATGTTAGTGCCAATTATGCACAATATCTTTGACTCTTTTAAGATTTAAAAGAGTATAGTGACGTTAACGAATTCGAAATACTACTTTGTTGGGCAAATAATACTAATAGAAAATTTTTATATGTATTTCAGAGTAATACAACATTATTTTAAATAATAAGGGAGAACTTAATTTTATTTTGGTTTAGCTTATTGTTGGTAGATTTTTACCATCAAAAGATTTTTGCTTTCTTCGTTATTTTCAAAAATCTGTTTAAATTGTAAATTTCACAATGGCAAAATTGCCTACATTTATTAATATTCACATAGTAAACGTGAATTATATATTCTTATGTTTAGTTTTTACATAATTTTTAACTCAATTTTATTTTATTATTTGAGTCATTGCTTTTTATAGGTTTCTACAATGCAACAACTGTGAAACGATGTAAAAAAAATAAAACCAATGTGGGTCATGTTCTGCCCTATGCCCTACGGTTGGGGCTACAGGACAATGATATAGGGCAATGATGATGTGGGTTATGTGGGCAGTTTTCTTGTGGTTATTCTAATGTGAGAAATATTATATCTCATTTTGTTGTAGAAATATGTTTATTCCTCTGTAAGAATTTCTGTTGCTTAATAATATTTTCTTTTTTGTAATTGAATAAATAAATAGGAAAGGAAAAGAAGAGAAATTTTTAATACTTAAGAGAAATACTAAATTGAAAAGTATTTAATTGCTATCCTATTGATTGAAATTTAGCGAGAAGTAGTAAGATGATGGTAATGTTACATGTGAAACCATTAAGTTATAACGGAAATGTAGGACTAGCCAATATTTTTTTTAGAAACATCTGGTTTGGTGATTGCCGAAGAAATTAAACATCAGAACTGCAACAACCCACAGCAACTGCAACAACCCACATCAGAACCGCTCTTTCTCATAAATTTTTATCCTATTCCAACCTATTTGGAATAGAAATATAAGATACAAAAATTCTTTTAGGCAAGAATGTTTTATGAACACCACTACAATCTCCACATCAATCATGCATGTGTTCCCTTAGGAAGTAAACAATTGCCTAGTAAAATTCCCTTTGACTTTAAACTTCCTATTCTATTCTATATAGTTAAGTTAATAGCGAGCTAAAACTTTGCGAAATCACATTGTTTTTGTTTTAATAAAAAGAAGGGGCGGGGGTTCGGAAAAAGGAGTATTTTTGTTTTAACACTAGTTTAAATTGAATATTATGAACTTATTATGAATCATAAAATTTCCATTTTGACGAGTACGATTGAATTGAAATTTTATCAAAGCAAATAAAAATATTTAACATTTTATTCTTCTCACACTAAAGACAGTATATTATGATTTATTTTTATTCTACTAACAAAACAATTATATATGCCAACTTATCCCTTATAATACAATTAAAACATCCCTTATAATACAATTAAAATATATAAAGTACAAAAATTAAAATATTTAATTAGAATTAATTATTATAAATAATAATAATATTTGTTGTGTAGATAATATATATGTGTGTGAATGTGGTTATATAGTGTAAATAAAATAAATCATTTTTACAATTAATTTTTACTTATACCTGCACTTTGGAGGTTTGGGATTAAATTCATTTAGTTCATAGTTATTGATGTTTAATGATTTAACTGATGATGTGTTGATTTTATCTTTAATTGATAATAAAAAAATATTTCAAAGTAAATTTTTATTAAAATGTCAATAACTAGATTTATAATTGTGTATTTAATATAAAGTTTATAATTCAATTACTTAGCTTACCTCTAATGCCAGTGTTACTATTTATACATTTTGTTAGAGTAGCAGTTCTTGTTCCTCCGGCAATATTGTTATTAAAATTATCTGTTGTATTTTCTACATTGTAATTTGATTCAGCACAATCAAAATTATTACCCGACACTTGATTTTCTCCAAGGCAGACATTTTTATTATTTTCAACTGTGCAAATTGCGTTATCAAAGTCTGCACAGCCGAATAAATGTTTTTTACGTAAATAGTTCAGTGAAGTTATGTCCTGTACTAACAAAGACTCTCGTTCACCTTCATTAAAGCTAATTCGTGATCTTTCTCTTTCTCTTTCTCGATCGTAATTATTAATTTTAGATTCCGCTATTGTGTGTAAGCCACCGTTAATCGATGTATTTGTTACCTAGAAATTCAAAAGAAAATACGAATATTAAAATTAAATTAACTACAACTATTTTTAAATATATGTAGTTTTTATTAAAAAATTTTATTAAAACAACAAAGGATTTATTTATTTTATACTTCCGTCATTTATGACGAGCTGCAGGGTTAGTAATAAAATAAAGAATTGAATATTTCATTTATCTTACACAATTTCAAAATCAATTGCCGAATTATAATAAATATTTTTTTAAAAATATTTAGAATTCGTTTAAAAAATTAAAAGGTCTAAAAGATTCTTTGAGCTCTAAATCACCAAACGGTTTTCTGTTCTCTTTGTGAGGTCTACCCTTGGATACCCTTCGATATTTTCTACATTACTTGACTAACATTAATCAGATGAATTCCGTTCCGCAAAATTTTACGTTTCGTTTTAAGGTATTTTTTCTAGAATGATCTTTGTTACTGTAAATCAGTGCTTCGACTCAAAAAATTCAAATTCAAACAATTAGTCGTAAGTACTGATGAAGAAAGTAAAGTTGCTTCCGAAATATCGATATTTGCAAAATAATATAAATATAAATGATTAGTGAAAGAAAACTCGACTTTTATTCCATCATTTAATGATATATTGCTAAAACTAAGTTAATTAAACTTTTATCTACACTACTACTATATATCTGACGTGATTGCTCTAAGCCCTAAATCTGAAAAATAAAAATGGATCATTAGTTAACCCGTTTTTTTGGTTTACCGTCTACTTAATTTTGATAGAATATACGATTGGTGTTATTAAAGCTTTTCTTAGTTTTAATTTCAACGGAAATAAATTATGCTATATATGCAAAATTAGATCCAAGGACTAGCAAGAAGATCGGCAGGACATGTATGTGATTCTATGATCAAAAAATGCCAACAAAAATATTAGAACTAGGTCCGTACAATGCTAGAGTAGACCAAGATCAAAATGGTTGGACGAAGTCGAGGAAAAGTATTTCAATAAGATTGAAGTTAACGGATGGAGGGCAGCTGCTCAAGATAAAGCAGAATGGGGAAAAGTTGTGAACGAGTTTAAGACTCATCTCGCGCTTTAGAACAAACAAATTATTTAGATGATTAAACAAAATCGACTTGATTTTAACAATAGGCATAGTTTTGTTGTGGATTTTTGACATTTTTCCTTGATCATAGATAGATTCACAGTTTCATGTATGTTGTATTCCAGTTTATCTAATCGCTTTAGAGATTTTTCATAGTTAGCAGTTCATAGTATAATACGGGGTCTGTTTTCAAATTATAGAATACTTTATAACTGATTTCGGGAATTTCTTTTACCAATTATTAGCAAATTTAGCAAATGATTGATTTTAATAAATAAGATTTACTTTTTATCGTGATTGATTTATTTCTCTTGTATTGCAGTAATTTCATTTATCATTATTGGTATATTTAGACTTTTAAGGTTTAATAAGAAAGTGGCCATGTATTTTCCTCATAACAACATTTTTATAAGTACATACAACAACTACTCCTACAATTCTAGAAACAACATAATGAGTATTTTTTTAAAGATTTTTGAAGTTGAAGTAATAAATTTTATATAAATATTATGTAAAAGATGACGTGAATTTTTTCATCTGAATTGACATTCTAAATAAAATTAGCTTAAAACATAAACATGCACTTAGATTTTAATAAATAATAATGATAAAAGTATGTAAGTATGTTGTTATTGCTTTAAATTTTTTAAACTGGTAAATAATGTATGTATATAAAATAATATCTTTATAATATAATGAATCATCCAAAAATTCTTACTTGCGTTAATTGATTTTGATTGAATTCTTGTTCTGACATAGCAATAGCAGTTTCATTTTGTAATAGTCTTATTTTCTGTATCATTTCACGTATTTCATATCGTAAAATTCCTAGAAATGATAATTTTAGAAAAGTAATAACGCAGTATCCAATTACAAAAAGTACATCGGCTGTATTTCTTAGCCATTCTGCAAGAAAGTCTCTGCAGCCCTGAAATAAAGGAAAGTACAATATACATATGTATTATTTATAATAAAAAATTACATTTGTAGGTTTTAAATAATAAAATTACAATAATATTACAATTTCACCTATGGTGCAAGTTGTTAATACTTTAGAAAAAAATTAGAAATGACCATTTACATTTAATCCCAAATATAAGCATTGAAAAACAGATGCCCTCGAAATTGGTCTTGCAATATTTCAAAAATGCGATAGAATAATTCGAGTTGAATATAGAATAGCATAATCCTAATGAAGAAAAACCGGAACACAAAAATTTAAAGTACATACATCAGATTAAGTAGAATTAAGTAGAGATTTAGTAGAAAATGAAGATTTTAAATTCATTAATTTTAACTCCTACTGACAATCACAAGATTGTAACAACTTTTGAATACTTTTTGTTAACTAATCGAAAGAGATATTCGATGTTGTATTTCATTACCGTGTGAAACAGGTATTGATGCCCATCAAGCAGCTAGTTGAAGATATACTTATTATAAGATGTTATACTACATTTCCAATATCAAGAAGATGCAAATTTATATTGAGTCATCAACTATCTGTTATCGAAAGTGTTCCGAATTAATTTTTTGGTTAGTCACTGATAGTAGTTTATCTTTTGTTTATAACGTTACCATTTATTGTAGTTCAGATCTAAGTTCTTTCAGATGGCCAGTTAATAAAATTTATAATTAAAATTAAATTTGTGGAAAACAGATTTATAGATTTTGTATTTAAAAAAACTAACGGTTAAGCAAACATAATTTTTAGAGGTGATCAGTCTCTTTTACTGACTTTTTCCCCTGTATATTTTGAACATTATATCATCAAAAATAAAATATTAAATCAAAAAGTGGTTCAGTTAAAAAACCGTTTCTGTACTAGTTTTAGATATCGGAATTTATTTGACAACTATTGTTCACCTCAGAAAAACGTGGTGATCTAAACGCGCAGAAATTAGAAAATACTATTGTAAGTAGTTTAAGATATTAAGAGATTGTATAAGAAAAATAAAGAGTAAGGTGGCTGGTAAGCTATTAAATATGATAATCTATTTGTGCAACTGTGTGAATAAAACATTTTCATCATATTTCATACTTCATATGTTAGGATATGCTTGTTTGGATAGCTGATAGCCTACAAAAAACAAACAGTAATTGTAAATATAAAACAATTTTCAAAATGTAAAGTTTCACCATAATAACGTAAAAGTAGGAGAAATCAGAAAACTCATATATCTTTAAACAAATAAAAGAATAATTTTAATTTATAATTTAACTTCGATATCATTACATTTTATAAATAAATTACTTACTTGTTTTACGTGATTTTTACACACTGATATGTTCGATTTATTTGTATTATTTAAATCTACGCTGCTGTTGTTAATTTCAGTCCCTTTTCCTACTTCAGCATTATTATTTAGACGACTAATATCGCTCTTTTTAATACTAAGATATTTTGTACCTAACGCAATATGACTCCAAGGAGTATCAATAATGCCACTAATATTAGATTTTTGTGGTGTACTTAATTCTTCATTATGAAATACTAAAGCAGGAGCAAGTAGTTTTCTTGAAACTGAAATATGTTCAGTAGAATTTGATCCAATATCGCAACATGACAAAATAAATGATTTATTTGTGAAATCCTAGAAAACAAACTAATGTTTCTTACTGTACTTGTAATTCAATATATCATTTTTAATACTTATAAATAATCTTACTTGTACACCAAGAATGCCACAACATTTCCCATCTTTTTGTAAGCGATTCCATAGATAAGTAAATTCTTTGGAGTTGCCATAATCCGTACTCAACTTATTTCTTTTTATTGAAATATTTAATTTAAATGTTACATTTGTTATATATAATATTTATACATATATTTCATTATACAATTTTAATATTAACAATCTTTTGAATTTTAATAAATTTTAGTTGAATAGTTATGCTCAACTCAAATCAACTAAAATATTGAGTTCGCTCATATATTTTGAGTCTACTAATTTAAGACCGCCTAACTTTTATAAGATGATCTTTACTCAAATTTCAAATTTACTCAAAATAAAAGCGAACTCAATATTGTGGTTAATTTGAGTTGGTTTTTCAATATCATATAAGCTTGCAGCCCTTCATATGTCATATCCAGTGGGAGATATATTTCTAAATAGTGCACATTGAATTTTTTAACAAATTGATAAATAAATTTAAATCCTTATATGATGGTAAGGTCGTATGCCACCCACATCTCTATCGAACTGATATATTATGTTAAAAAAAATGTTTTAGAAACCTCAGAAAGGGCATAGGTTTTTTGAATTTTAATTCTAAGAAATTCCTACATCTTTCCCTCTAATGTTGATAATTTTTTGCCACGGTTACGAATTTCTAAATACCAAAACTGAAAACGCTTGTAAAAAATTTCGAAAGTAAATATAAATACAGACTCATTTTCCTTTCCATTTTCAGAATAGAATAATATTAAAAAAAAAAATAACAGTTTTTTCATAATAGTGTTACTTGGCTCGACGGAGTCTGTGGTGATCACAAGAACTGAAATCGTAGAGAGGGGGTATAATGGGTCTTGAGACTTAAGTGCGAGAAATAAAGACTTATCCCGCACCTATCTAATCAACTAACCAAATAAATAATAAAACTAAGAATTAATATTATATAAAAAATTTAAGAAAAAAGCGTATATACTCACATATCTTTTTTGCCAAATCAATTTGATAAAAATTAACTGTAAACTAAGTAGAAATATATATGTATATATTATGAGTTATGGCTAAACATGGCATAGTTATGAGTTAAGCGTAGAACAACAGAGCTTCAAGTTTAAAAAAATAATATGACTCAAAAATATTATCGTTATAAAATGAAAATTTTTAAAAACTAAAAAAATTGTTTTACTCTTCTTTATCTATTCTCTACTTAAAGAATTTTTAAGAGCTTACTTGCAAGCCTCTACAAGTTCTTAATAATTTTGTTTGTTTTATTTAATAGGGGCTTTTAAGTGCTTAATGAATGCTAAATGAACTTGCTAAGATCCCCACAAGTCTTCAATATATCGTCAGTTATTTTGTGTTGGCAAAATTTCAAGAGAATCAAACGTGAGGTAAGGGTTAAACTATAGTGTTCTTATTCCCTTAAAAAAAAAGATTTAACTTCTAACCTTAAAATTGGTTCCAGGCTATCCATTATGTTTTCAAATTTGAACATCCAAAAAACTCCTAAGACGACATCACCTATTAATAATAATAGTAATAGTAATAAATAAGCGTTTAGTAGTTTTTCTGACAGTCTTAAGGCACCAAGACATCCTATCAGTTGGAGGAAACCTGAAATCATTGTTTTTTATTATTCGAAGTAAATTATTTAAAAATTAAAAAATAATTAAATTTATAAAATTTTTTTGTTTGTTTTATTTTTAGATTCATCAATTTTTTATTAATAAAGTAAAATCTTTTCATATCTTTTCTTTCAATTAACTTTAAAAAATTATAAAAAAGTTCATGTTAAGATCTAATAACCATTACATCATGTCCCATTGACTATAAAATAAATATCATCTGGAGCCGAAAAGTATAGTTGAAAAGATTTTCGTTAAAGAGATGATATTTCATTTATTTCATCTTTCAGAAAACAATTTCTAAAGTGCCAGTGAAAAAAAGTCAACAGAGTTCGATAACAATAGAAAATTAGACATAGGTTCCACATAGTGTAACACATTTGTATATCCTTTTAAACCATACTAAATATATACATAATAGGAAACACTTTTTTCATTTTTATAGAGTTGTATCCAACAATGATAAGAAGCACCTCAGAACACAATTGTGTCAGTAAATTTTTATACTTGCATAATCACATAAAACAAAATTCTAGGTGTAAAATAAATTTAATGTGCCATAAAAAATATTAAAATTTTAGAAATTCCACCATGGCAATATAACCATGGCATAAAGTAAACATATAATGGGACGGCAGTTTTAGAAGAAAATGATTAACAAATTTTGTTCTACTTGAATACTCTATATTATATGTTTACTTTATGGTAAAACTTTAATAATCTGATCTAAGTGTTTCACTATGAATGACACTCTGAAGTATGTAAGTTGGATGCTCTTTGAATTGAATAAAAACAATTCTATAAAAATAGACAAAAAAAATTACAAGTTTGATTTATACATAAGTTTTAGGAAAATTGTTTTCATCGCAAAATGGGCAATGAAATATTCCGAAAAAATGTTTCCAATGATGGAGACAAATAAAAACTGTAAATAAAAATTTAATTTCAACTATTTCATGTGTCAACCATGAAATATAAAACATAACCAAAATGATTTGATAACAAACGCAACCATAAAGAAACTGACAGTTGAACGGGAGATAGAAGAAATTCTGCAGTCGATCATTGATTATAATTGTGATTGGTTCATTTTGCATTTTGCCTAATTAATAAGAAATATATTCTAACTAATAAAAGAATGTAAAATAAAGAAGTATTATATTTATGTTTAATAATTGTTTTTCAATCATTTTACAATTCAGAAGTGGGATAAATAAATCCAAGCAAAAGCGAAAATCATAACTAAAAGGTTGAGGTTATGAAAAATTGAAGCACATGGTGGTAGTATTAAAGTGTACGTATAATTGGGAATTGCTAAACGAGATAACCTAAATTTATCGAGAACGTAAAAGACAGAAATATTATTGATACCTTAAAAAAAATGGAACGTGAGGAATTAAATAAACGAACGGTTAAAGAATTAAAAAACCTACTAAAAAATTTAAAGTTATCACAAAATGGAAATAAGTCATCATTAATTAATCGGTTATTAAATATTGATGATAATAATAGTAGAAATGAATCAGTTACGTCAATAAGAAGTGAAGCACGAACGATCGTAGAGAATGTTGGAAGTGATTCGGCACGTAATGTCACCTTCAACTCACCAGTAATAAATACATCAACGCCTGTAATGAATTGGAACGGACAAGGAAATTTTTTAACCTTCGGACCAAGAGAATTAATGGAAATTCTCCCTGAGTTCAATCCGGAGGATAAAAAAAGTTTAACGGCAGAAGAATGGTTAAAGCGAGTAGAAAAACTTAAAACATTTTATAGTTGGGAAGATCCATTAGTCCTAATTTCAATTGGACCAAAGTTCAAAGGATTAGCTAGAGCGTGGTATGATCGTACAGATGATTTTTGTACATCATGGAGTGATTTTGTAAAGCAGTTTAAAGATAAATATATGCCAATTGTAAACGATGCCGACATACATATGGGTATGCTAGGAAGAAAACGTAAAAATGACGAAACGCTAATGGAATATGTCGCGGAGATGTCACGACTCGGAAATAAGGGTAATTTAAAGGAGAATGCCATTGTTAAATATTTTATTTTAGGCATGCGTGATGAGCAATTATATGCAGCTTTTCAAGGACAACGTATTGACACGATAGCAGAATTGCGTGATAGAATCTCTTGGTGTGAAAGTTTTAGAACCACAAATATAAGGGAAGTAAAACAAAAACAGAATACATTTCAGCAAAAGCCGACTTTCAAATCGATTACATCTGAAAATGCCAACAACGAACAAAGAACACTGAAGGAAGAAAAATTTAAAACGTCAACGCAGTGTTTTAATTGTTACCAGTCAGGTCATTTCGCCAGAAATTGTCCTGCACCACAACGTCGATCTCGTTGCACCAAATGTAATCGAGTGCATAAACGAGGTGAACCCAGTGAATGTCCAGATGTTTCACGAGTAGGAGTTATCGAATATTCAAAATCAACACCCTATCATAAGATTGTAATGGTTAATAATAACGAAATGGTAGGACAAATAGATTGTGGCAGTCCTCTTACGCTGATTGCAAAAGAATATGCTGATAAATGTTTAACTGATCGAAAAAACTGTAAAGTCAACTTCGCTGGATTCCTAGGAGGAGAATATTGCTCAACTGAAAAGTCAAATGTCGAACTAATCATCAATAACGTAAAATTAAGAATAGATGTCTATGTAGTAAACAGTAAATATATGCCCGTACCATTGTTAATAGGACGCGATGTGCTAGATCGCCCAGATGTAAAATTTTATAAAGAGAACGGAGAAATAATTATAGAAAATAAATGTTCTGAAAAAGAAGTTAACTGTGAAGTCAAACGTGTAGTGAAAGAGGATGAAATAAATCAAGGAACGTCGAACGCAAAGGAACGAGAATCGTTAATCAAACTATTAAACAATTTTAATGAATTGTTCCCTAAAAATATGAAACAACTAGGATTAACTAAAGAAATCGAGATGAGTATCAAATTAACTGATCAGAAACCAGTACAACAAAAACCATTCCGAGTGCCATATGCAAAAAAAGAAATTATCGATGATAAGGTAAACGAATTAATGGAGAACAACATAGTAACCCATTCAACTTCAAATTATTCGAGTCCTGTATTATTAGTAAAGAAAAAAAATGGAGAAGAACGTCTATGTATCGACTATCGACAATTAAATTTAAAAATTGAAAAAGAAATTTGCCCCACACCAAATATCGAGGAAGAATTACAAGTGGCCAGTTCTTATAACTATTTCACCAGTCTTGACTTAAATAGTGGGTATTACCAAATACCAATAGAAGAAGAATCTCGTAAGTACACAGCCTTTATAACATCAAAGGGTTTGTTTGAATTTAAACGAATGCCGTTTGGGCTCAAAAATGCCCCAACTGTCTTTCAAACACTTATGTATAAATTAAAAAAGGAAATAGATATAGATATCCAAATTTATATGGATGATATTTTAATCGGAAGTACAACAGTGGAAGAAGGGTTACAAAAATTAAAAATAGTATTAAATAAAATTAGAGAATTTAAATTAACATTAAATTTAACGAAATGCAGTTTCTTACAACAAACAATAGAGTACTTGGGTCATCATATTTCACCTAGCGGAATATCACCTGGCTCGATAAAAGTAAAAGCAGTACAAGAATTTAAACAACCAACGAATGTCAAAGAAGTACGTCAATTTCTAGGACTATGCAGTTATTTTAGAAAATTTGTACAAAATTTTGCTAAAATTTCAAAACCAATTAACGAATTATTAAAAAAAGATAGCCAGTTTATTTGGTCTCAACAACAAGAGATAGCTTTCAATACGTTGAAACAAATTCTGTGTAGTAAACCATTATTAACCTCATATGATGTAAGAATGATTCATGAAGTTCACACCGATGCAAGTTCAGACGGTCTTGCTGGAATTTTATTACAACAAGACGGGAAATACTTAAAACCAGTCGCATACTTTAGTCGAACAACAAGCGAATGTGAAAATAAATTTCATAGCTACGAACTGGAGGCTCTAGCGATAGTTGAATCGTTGGAGCGTTTTAAATACTATTTATTAGGAAAACGTTTTACTGTAGTCACCGATTGCGCATCTTTGAGAACAACTATGTCAAAAAAAGAATTAATCCCAAGGATTGCACGGTGGTGGCTAAGACTTCAGGAGTTTGATTTCAATTTGGAGCATCGTAGTGGCAGCCGCATGATTCATGTTGATGCCTTGAGCCGTGCACCTAACGAAAAAGTGGTTAATGAACCTGAAACCGCTTCTCTGAAAATAATGGGAGTCGAAGTTACCCGACTCGACTGGCTGTTAACTATGCAAATACAAGATCCTGATTTGAAAAATATAATTGACAATCTACGTTCAGATAAAGTAGATAAACATCTTGCTAACGAGTATTGTATTGACAATGAACGTTTATTTAAAAAAATCAATCAAAATAAAAGGTGGGTGGTGCCAAAAATGGTACGTTGGAGAATAGTTCGTGAATGTCATGATCTCGTCGGACACCTTGCTTTAGAAAAAACACTTGAACGTATTCAACGATGGTATTGGTTTCCACGCATGAGGAATTATGTGTCAAAATACTTAAGGGCTTGCGTCGAATGCTGTTATAATAAGAAGCCGGGTGGAAAAACGGAAGGGGAGATGCATTTCGATGAAATTGAACCAATACCTTTTCATACTATACACTTGGATCACTTGGGACCGTTCCCTAAAAGTAGTAAGGGGAATATGCACGTGTTGGGAATTTCAGACCCATTTAGTAAATTTGTAATATTGCGAGCTGTTAAGTCTACAAATACGGCTTCAGTATTAAAGGTGTTAGACGAAGTAACAGAATATTTCGGTACACCAGCACGGATCATCACTGACCGAGGAACGGCATTCACTGCAAAATCGTTTGAAACATATTGTAAAGAGCATTCCATGAAACATATTAAGACCGCCGTACGAACACCTAGGGCCAATGGCCAAATTGAACGAGTCAACCGAACGATCTCGACAGCTATAGCTTCTTCAACAATTAATGAACGTAAATGGGATCAAGAACTACGAAATATCCAATGGTCTCTGAATTCTATGATATCTTCCACAACAGGTCGTACCCCACAGGAAATAATATTCGATTTTAAACCCCGCGACATCTTGAAAAATAAAATTATATTGGCGTTACATGATGAAATAACCGACGAAGATCGTCAACCATTAGTAGTTGTCAGGCAGCAGGCCGCTGAAAAGATCATGGCCGCACGACAAATGTGGAAAGAACGATTTGATAAGAAACATAGGCAACCAACAAAATACGAAGTGGACGATTTAATAGTAGTGGAGAATGAACCAAATAGTACGGGACAGCCACGGAAAATACAACCGAAGTTTAAAGGACCATATGTAATAACAAAGGTTCTGGAAAATGATCGTTATTTAGTTGAAGATATTCCCGGAGCTCCAAGGAAAATACGTCGATATGCTGGAGTTTATTCTCCAGACAAAATCAAGAGGTGGTGCATCCCGGAACCAGACGATGAAATCGAGGACGATTCCAATTTTCAGGATGGCCGAGTTGTCAACCATGAAATATAAAACATAACCAAAATGATTTGATAACAAACGCAACCATAAAGAAACTGACAGTTGAACGGGAGATAGAAGAAATTCTGCAGTCGATCATTGATTATAATTGTGATTGGTTCATTTTGCATTTTGCCTAATTAATAAGAAATATATTCTAACTAATAAAAGAATGTAAAATAAAGAAGTATTATATTTATGTTTAATAATTGTTTTTCAATCATTTTACACATGTTTAGAGGGAAATATCAAATATCACAAAACAACCAATTGCATAAATAGAAGAAAGGATAGTAGAAGAAGGAGTTATGCCCAGGATCTGGATGCGATATGTAAATGACATTACCGCCGTAGCAGAAAAACTAAAATGGTTAGTTTACTTATTCAGTTCAATAATATTGATAATAATAATAATATAAGAAGAAAATGGTAAAATCCCGTTCCTAGATATCAAATTGATCAGAAGGTAAGAAAATTTTTTTTTGGATATCTATATCGGAAAAACACGACAACTAAAAGAACTATTACTTCCCATTCAAACTATCACCATAACAAAAGATGGCAGCATATCATACAATGATTAATAGATTACTGACTACACCTTTGTCAGAAAAAAGTTTCAAATAGGAAAAGTACATATTGAGGACATAGCAGAAATAAATGGATTTTCGAATTCAAATTATTTTAGTAAGAAAAATAATAAAGAATAATCAATCCATCGAATTGAAATAGAAAATCTCTCAACTTTATTAAAAAAATAAGAATATGGACAAGCCAAAACGAATTTGTGTAACACATTCGCGACATACACAAAAAAATTCAGTAATAAATTTTTAAGAAATACAACTTAAACATATTCACTACTAGCAGAAACCTCAAATTATATAATCTGTTATTATCTGCCAAAGAAAGGAAAATAATAGAAGAAATAAGTGCCATATACAAAATATCATACCAAGACTAAATTACGGAATTACGGTTAGATTCCAAGGACATATAAGGGAAGCAGAAATGACGAAGAAAAACATTATATGAATTTCAGATCAGCGGTAGCGCAACATATAGCTGAAGAGCAACGTTATATAAATAAAAATAATTTGAAATTAATAAAAGAGGTTAATAAAAATAACAAATTAGACAATATGTGTGAGAGTTTGGTGATATCCAGAGAACACGTTAACAACAGACTTAATAATGGTTTAAGTAGTTTTCACCATTATTCAGATTAATTTAAAATTTAAACTATTTTTTTTTTTTTTTTATGTTCTTGACAGTAACTTAGGTAGAATTACTTTTTCGTGCTTAATTAAGTACGGCAATTTTACACTACAATATCTACAATATTTCGAGTATTTTTTATCAAATTACTGGCTTATCAACTCATTAAATGTGGAAATCTACTACTATTGTCAGGAACTAAGACTTCTTAAATAGAATAGCTCCATTTTATTTTAAGTTGTTACCAGATAATACTCTCAATTATTTGTTGTCATTTATTTTATCCCAATGACAAAGGGTACTGACCGGGTCGAAAAACCGATAAATAATTTTTTTGCTTCATCGGGAATCAAACCTGGGACCTTTCGGTTGAAAGGCAGACGCTCTACCTACTGCGTCACCCAGCGTATGGATAGTTATAAGATAATAAATATTAACATATAAGGGTTATAGGGCTATTATTAGTGGTATTACGTAATTAATTATATATTAAATATTTTATTAATATAAAAAAAATATCCCAATTAAGGATTTTAGATTGTGCACAAAATTAACTATATAAATATAAATATGTATTGTAAACATTTTAATTAGTGGCAAGCACTGATGAAGAAGTAAGTTATTTCCGAAATATTGATTTTAGGCACAATAAAAATAAGTTATTAGTGAAAGGAAATTCGATTTTAATTAATAAATTAAATATATCAATAAAAACAAATCTGATTATCGGAAATAATTAATTCCAGCATTGAGTAAATATAATATATTATATTTATTCAAATTATATTGTATATTTCTCTTAAACCCAACCGCAGTAAATAATTAGCAAACATTTTTTTTAAAAAATTAACAGGAAAATTATTTATTTAATATTTACACCAGCGGATCTGTATATTAATGTACAGACCAGCCATAAAAAAAATTATATTATTATTATAAAATGTAACAGAATTTATTATAATCAGATGATCATTTAAATTTCTGCATATTAAAGTTAAGAACTATTGTTGGAATATGTAAATAATGTATTTTGAAGTACCCTATAGCATCGTTCTCAGTTTTAGAAACAAAACATAAAAATTTCTCTTTAAAACAGAAACTGAAATAATTAGCAAATTCCACAAGCTTGGGACATGCTAGAGCAAACTTAAAAGTTAAATATATAATTTATTTGGAGCAAAACTTATTGATTATTTGAGTACTTATAACTTAAACACATTTTATTAAGCACTTATCAAATAATATGATAAGTTGAAAATTTCTAATTTATAAGTGAATGGTGTGATAATGCCCTGTTGGATAATAAAAGTATATATATTACAATAATAAATATTTACCAGATTGTATTAAAAGTGCTAAATAGGCATAAATGAAACTTGGTTGGGCCAAATTTAAATCATTTATTAGCAGTCGTTTATATTCTGCCATTAACACTTTACCAGCAGTACCACAAAATAATATAACACCTATCAAAAGAGCAGCATTACATGTGTAAATCCATAACCTATAGTACCTGTAAAATAAAATTAAAATGAAATGAATTTGCAGAACATTTTTTTAAGATAGTAGTTAAAAAACTCATTTCTATTCTTTTTCTAGCTAATTTTGAATGAACTTCTAATAAGTTAGTTTCTTTAACTTTATGTAATATCTTATAATTGTGAAATATGTATTTTTGCTGTTTTGAGAAATATTAAAAATTTCTAAACAATTTGTCTACTGTGCTTTAATTTGCTCTTCTTGTGTAGTTTTATAATATGTTTCTGTGAAATTTAATATAGCAAGTAAGCATATAGACGAACAACTTTAAAGATAAGTTTTGTTTTGAAAGTTCGAAAGTTATTCTCGACTTTACTACAAACGTGGAACTTTATTTTGCAAGAATTTAATTCAAAATGATCGAACTCCAATACTGAATCGTACAATAAAAACAATCGAGTTTGACTAATTCACTCAAAATAAGAGAAAATATATTGTCTTATTGACTCCCTGGGTGGTATTTATATTTCTTTATCATAGTATTAATGCTTTTTACACATTAAATCATAAATCACGAGCTTACCAGTGAAACCTCTTTTCTGGCTGTTTGGCTTCTGGCCAACATTCTTAGCAACGAGAAAGTAAATGAACTTGCCAAAAATCCCATTAAATTGAATTCAGATCCCCAACAGTTTCTGGTAATAGAAGACAAAGGGTTGATTATAATAAATGGTATAGTGATGATATATAGTGAAGCGCTAACTAATAATTTAGAACAAATAAATCAAACAATCATTCAGTTTAAATTTACATTATTTTATTTTTAAATTGTTCTTGATTTTTTTATTTTCAGTATTAACTTTCTGAAATGTTAAATAATCAAAATTCTTTTACATATATTTTTTTGTTTGAATATTTTTGTTTTGAAACAGAAGAGGTTTCAAATCTCAAGCAAACTATTTAGTAAAATAGACAATAGATGAAAAAATTAGAAACTTATGTTCTATTTTTGATTAAAATAATTTATTTCTTAAAGCATTGTCAGGAAACCGGAAACGTTTATATACTAGGGAAAGAAAAGGAAATTTCTGAAACGGAATATGGGAAGATAGGAAAACAATTACAAACGATGATACTAATGTTCGCATTGAATTTGATTGGCTTTTGAATTGATAATCACAAATTTTTGAAAACCCATATGATAGAATTAGATTCTAAACAATGTTCTGATAAATAACGAATTTCCATTATTTGTATTTTTCCATCTAGGGATTTGAATAGTGTATAGGAATAAGTACATGTCGATTCAGTGGAAGTTCAGAGCAGATTTAATTTCCAATGAACATGTTAGCATTTCTACGAATAGCCTATATTATGTAGTCCAGATCATTTTATCAGAGATAGTAAAACGACGATGTACTGAATTTCGTTACAATATTTTAACGAATCCTTCAAAAGTACAATTTTTATAAGAGGACTATATTATAAAGTTGAAAAAATCCCCATAGAAAAATTTAAATGGGTCCCAATTGTAGAAAAAATGAAAAAGACAAAAGTAAATCCTATATAATTTGTTTATTAATATTGTTGAATAGATTTTGAGTAAATATACAATATACTTTCGTAAATAAAGTTGAGAATTTATTTTCGATTCTGTCATCTCGGTGTTCCGACGGTGTTCCGACACCACCATATGAATTATATGTTGGATCCCAGAATTAGATGTGCGGTTTACTATAACCGAGACAGTACGATTCGATAGTGATTATCTCTTGATTAACCTTCAACATTTTAATTTCCCAACAATACCCGATACAAATTTAAATTTTTAAACTTTTTTTTTCAAAATCGTTATCATTAAATCTCGTTCTTACACATCAAGTTTACACATATACAAACATTTCTTTTGCGAAATACTACGAATATAGCTTCCATATAATATGTAACAACAAAATTGAACAATTCAATATAAGTAAAAATACTTACCGCATGGCCTTTACATCTGGCGTAGCGTTTATTGATCCTCTTTGAATCATAGAAGTCATAGAAAAAATACTTTTCTTGTATTTGACTTCGTTGACACTCTGTTTAGTGTTAAGGTGATTTATAGCAGCTACAACTTGAAACTTTATACCCTAACATTTGAAATTTAGTTCCATAGTATGTTTTGGATAAAATTTGTAAATGAAAAAAAGAAATTTTAATATAATTTTCAAATTTTATTAAATTTATAAATAAAACTACACACGATTACATATAACGATTTTCAATATTTTTTAAAAAGTAGAACCACTTTCCTAAATATGTGGAGTAAACTTTCTAATTGAAACAAAAACAAAAATGGAATTTGCTGAATGAAGTCACACTAAAAAACATTCGGAAATAAATCAGAGAAAATATCGGCCCTGGTAAAATTTCTGAAATTTCAAATAGTTCAGTAGTTCAAATAGAATCAGTTTTTATTCCAGATCATCAGTTTGGATTTCGATAATATAAAATATCCATAACATGTATGATAAAATCTGGTTAGAAGACTTAAACTATATAAATGAAATGAAATGGTGAAATATTTAATTCTATGCAATGGATTTAAAAGTGCCACAAAGGAATGTCTCCGTATTGCATACTGTAAAAGTTAAGTCTACAGATGAATGTTTAAGCAAGCTACAAAAATTAATAAACACAATTTTTGATTGAAAAATAAATGGTACAAAAAAATGAATTAAACAATCAAATCAATACAATAATGTTAATTTTACACATAAAAGAAAATTAGAATTCCAGATTTGAATACGATTAATAATTTTGCCCATATAACGAGCATTAACACGAACAAAGCAAGCAACAATGGAACCAAAGTATATAGAGTTACATTGGTTTTATTGTATTTTATATCATCTCAAATCAGTTGTATCACTGTATCAAATCAATTCAAAATGAAATTCATATATAATAATGATGTTTTTTTTAGATAGAGGGGTGATTGGAGACATCACTATTATTTGCCAGAAGATCGCGAATGACATCTGTTCATATTAATGTTTAATAAGATTTGACAAATTTAGATGGAAAGATAAAAACAAATTGTCGGAAATTGTAGAGTTTATTTCAAAAACAAACTTAATTAATCTTCAGAATAAAGCTCTACAAGTTATTGTGAATGGAGTTTTGCATGTGATACCTACAATTGACGAAGGCGACTTAAAAACTTTACTATAAACACGAACACAGACTACAAGAAGCCATTAAGGCTTCCAATGGCAGATGGTCGAATAGACCAGACCCAACGTAACCAAACATACTTATTTGAGGCTGTCCTGAATTTTGGAAAAAACGCTTTTAAAATATGAAAAAAAATAGCACAAAACTATAGCCAAAAAATTAAGACTTTTAAATACACAATTTTATTTTTCGCCGAGGCTCCGTCAAACTCCCAACCCAACCTTATTATTGAAACCTTAGTTTTCTGACTGTAACAAAAAGTGGACAGCAAAAGTAAGAAAATATATAACAGAAATGACAAAATAAAAATATTTCATAATTTTATCTTAATTTGTAGTTTAAACCAATTATTTATTAAAATAATGGTTATGCTTTGTGGAAAGTCAAATAAATATGTTACGTTACCTGTGATGAAGCAAAAGAAGCACTAATATTGTTCAGTTCAGCTAATATAGCTACTTTACGTTTCCGTGTTAATCTTAAAAAAATTTGGTTCCAAGGTCTTATAAAATAAGATGATGATAAATTACGATTTATAATTGAAAGCCGTTTTATGGTTGTCCTTTCCAGTGAAGTATTAGAATGAAAGGTATTAATTGAATTTCGATTAATTTCTCTCCTTTTAAAGGTATTATTATCCTTATTTTGATTAATATTCCAAAGAGGGTAATGTGAAATAGAGTTAAAGTATTTTTTCCTTCTTTCACTGTTCACTAAAATCCTATTACAAAAACTCTTTGCGTCAATTGTATAATTTAATTTTGTTTTAGTTTCATTGTTTTTTGTAAATTTAATCTGACGAAAATAACTGGCGATCAGATTTTTGTTATTAAACTTTTTATGATTACAATTATTATATTTGTTGTTATTATTTTTACTATCAATATTATCCTTGATATTCTTTATATAATTTTTACTTATATTGTTATTAAAGTTAGTTTTGTATCTAGTTTTGTAATTGATTTGATTATTATTATTATTGTTATTATTTTTATTAATATTATTATTATAATTATTATTATTGTTATTATTGTTATTATTATTTATATTATTATTATTATTGTTATTATTATTATAATTAATATTATAATTATAATTATTATTGTTATTTTTATTATATTTATAATAATTATTATTATGATTATTATTATTATTATTATTATTATTATTATTATTAATATTATTATTATGCTTGTTATTATTTTTACTATTACTGCAATTATCTTTTTGAACTTTTATTCTATTAGTTACCAAGTTAAAATCGGATTGTATCTTTTTTGAGATAGTTAATATAAATAAATTTTGTTTGTCGTGATAATTCGCACCTGTGGAATTACCGCTCTTGTATTTATTGTTATTATATTTAATGCATTTACTTATATATTTTGTACCGGTTTTACAAGCATTTTGTGAAACGATTATTTTATTTAACTTATTGTTATTTTTTATTTTCAATAAATATTTAAATCTTTTGAAGACATCTCTCTGTTTAATGTTTATGTAATATTTCTTAATATTAATATTATCACCTAGTAAACATTCTATATGAAATTGGTCAAGTGTATATATTGCCTTATGTAATGTGACTAAATATGTGGAACAGTTTGGTCCTATTTCTGAAGTTGTGTAAATATTTTCCAGCGAGTTACAAATTGATTGATATTTTCTTGCATCTGCAGCTGGTGTTAATGATAAAAAATTCTTTTTTATAACATTATTTTTTTCTATTGTTTCAATTTTTGTTATATTATTTTCATCTGCTGTATATGACGCTGATGTTGAAATAACATTAAGTATCGGCTCAAAAACCTTCTGCCGTTCACAAACGGAATACTGGCAAGGAGCAGACAGCATCACAAACATAGCACATAAACTTTTTATTCAAACACTTCATAATATGAATAAGGAAAAAAATTAAATTCCCCTTTATAACGTCTTAAAAATAATACCCTATAAAATCATTATTTTTTTATAATTCATGCTCAATAATAATGAATAATGATTCACGTTTGTTTTATTAAATTATAAAACTTCAAGGATTTTAATTTTTCGTGAAAGGTAAAGTGATCCCCTTTATTATTTTCCGCAAGAGTAAGTTGACTTAATGAATTCCAGCAGTCTGAAAATAAATTAAGAAAATTTATTTATTAAGCGCAAATTATTAATATTCTTGATTGATAAATACTTTAATTACAATTTAATTTAATTGTTTGTTATTTGTGTTACTTTTTTTAAACCTTTTAATAAATAATTAATGAAAACAAAAGATACATCAATTATTCAAATGTACGATGTCACATGCGACATACCATAAATATGATAGTGTACAATGTGTTGATTAGAAATTATAACAAAGGAATTAATCCAGCCAATTTTTTAATGAGATAAGAAACAAGTATTTTATATCAAAACAAGAAGAATGTTAAAGAACTCAACTCAGAGGTATAAGCTTTGCAAATTTTTTCAAAAATAATCATAACCAAAATCAAAAAAGAAACGTAGAATTAGCATGTACTTACAACGTCATCAAAAGAAATATTAAAAAACTTTAGTAACTCGGATTTTAGAAAAATTTAAGAGAATTTATTTATCTAATAATCAATTCAAATTGAAGTATATTATCGATATCGCTATCGATATCCATATTGAAAAGAAAAATGGAAAATGAAATTTCAATGGAATAACCTAAACTTCAAGGAAACATTTCTAAAATATAAAAATTATGAAATTGAAAATTTCCACTTACATAAATTCAAACTGTTATTATATATGGTAAGCTACCATGAAGATCACATCAGCAAACATTGGAAACATTTCTGGGTAGGATTCTGGGGTAGTAAACAATTCAAAGGGTAGAATGGCCTGCCACCTAACTAAGTTCTGTAAAACAAAATGAAATAGTTTTTATAAAAACTTGTTTTCTAGCGTTAGAACAAATTTTTTGTATAATTGTGGAACTCATTTTAATTTTACTGATATGCTTATTATACAGATAAGCGTATTTCGTCTACTACTTGTAAACTTCTTCAGTGTTTCATACCAGAGCTCGACTGAGGAAATAATTCTAAAATCGTTTTATTTATTGTTATTGCGCAGGTAGCAATTTGACGTTTTTCGCAGCGATGGTTGTTTATTATCCAATGAAATAGCACAGGTAGAGGGTTGATTAAGAATATTATTACTTCTTTCATTGTTTGTATTTGAAATATGTTCAAAAAGATTTAATCATTTTTTGTAATGGTGATATTCGTAGGAACAGTAAAAAATTAAAAAGTAGGCTCCTTAAGGGCTAAAAAGTAAAGGGGTAAAAGGGGGGATGAATTTCCGAAATTAATTTGATAGTAAGATTTCCACAAAATCTATATCTACAAAATTTTGGCTGTAAGGTTATATAATTTTTTTATAATTGTGTTTTTATTCATTTTATTTCAAGTTTTTTTATGGTTTGTTTTAGATAATTTTCTGATTATAAATGTTGTTGCTGCTTGCTATTTAAATTGAGTTATTGTATTTTCAAAGGGTAATCATGATTGGATCATGGTGACCCACAGTATCAGATTCAATTTTGGAAACAAATTTCCGAAATCGTGAATAACATATTCGGTGAAAGCAAAACTTGAAGGGTAGCAGTCTTAACCGAAGTAAATACTCAACAGATAATGTGGCCACAACTGAAGAGGCTAGATATCAGACAGTACAATATTTTATTTTCACCCTATTTCCCTCGAATAAAGTTGTTTGACAATACTAATGATAATAAATAAAATTTTATTGTAGGCACATTGCGTTTTTCCAGTCTCACGCTTGCAACAAATTGAAATAATTTCTCAGGTTCAATTTAAGCTTTTCTCTTGCTCAGTGTTTTTTTTTTTTAGTTTCTCACAATTGAACGACTCACACGTCTCTGAAGCTGGATGCCATAATGTACAAATGGGCTTAAAATACATCAGATAAGATATCGTTCCCTACTTTTATTATTAATACCACAAAAAATTAACAATTACCGTCATAATCGAGCAATAACCGTGGCTATTGCTTCTTCGGTTAGGCAGAACATCTGGTTCAAACCTTCACAAATTTAATATCTGCCTAAATCATCAATTCTTCCTAAAATATGTATGTTCATCGTGTCTTCGAGAAGAAAGTTTTCCATAGAATCATCACGGAAATCAGGATTGCACAAATGTATTCAAGAATCAAGAAAGAGTTGTGTAGAAATCTTGTACATTATATAAAGACTATAAGAGATTTACAATACAGTTACACAAAAGTTTTTTTATTTAAAAACAATTCCTCAACAGTGGTTTTACTTAAAAATATCACCACTTGAATACATTAGGATAGGATAGCCTATTTGGGAAGTGATTTTTTCGAAACCCAGCTTTTTTATCATTTATAGTTATAAGAGGCACTATAAAATAACAATCAAACCCTATTGATTGAACTGTTTATTTACCTGTTGAATTCAACCTCTGGCTGGTTTTGTTCACGTACATAGCGTAAGTCCGCATACAGAGCGTAAGTCCGAATTGCCCAGAATTACCTTATATAGTTTATAACTGAACATCAAATTGATTTGAAGGCAACCACAACAAAACTTCCAAAATTTCTACTAGAGCCAGGCAGAGTCAACTACTCTTCTTAAAATATTTATTTTTGCAAAATTATATTTTATGGTCAGTTCTAAAGAATTTTTAAATTCAATTTGTTGTATCGAGGCAATAAATCGCTCATTTATAAGTTGTACAATATAGTGTCAGCGATTATTTAATTTTTTTCTGATTTTTTATTTTAATTTGATTTTTTTATGAACTTTTGTATGCAAAGGTATAAATGTAAAATAAATTTTAAAAGCAACAACTATAGTTAAAAATATGTTTACGTTTATCAATAATTATCATTAATCAGTCGTTAACGTAGCATAGTCTTCCTCTAACACTTTTTTCTTTTTCTGCTTTGATCAACATGTCCAATTTGTTGATATTTTCTTTATATCATAATTCCATCTAATTAACGGTCTTCATCTGTTTCTTCTGTTTACTCTTGATATCCATTTTATTAGTTTCTTTTGGTTCAAGTGTTATTATTCATTCTTGCGCATTTGCGTTTAGCTTTTTTATACGTTCCACAATACCAGTGATCTTGTTTTTTTTGCTTTATACTATGTTTAGAATGATATTTTTTTGTAACCCCCAACATCGATCTTTTGGCTCAATTGTAACTTATTTATAAACCTGCTGGTTAATTTGTCGATAATATTAACCATATATTTTTGATAACCATACTATTCTGTGATAAATTTCAGATATTTGATTAGTTGTGGGAGTTCTTATTTCGAGATCCAAATCTTTGAATCATAAGCTTGTTCTATAGATGTTATATGAGGAGGAGCCAGAATGGAACAAGTTAAAAAAAAATACTTTAGAGAAAAAATTGCAATAGAAAAAAGGTTAATCACTTCAAGCAGTTTAGTCCATTTAGAAATATAATTGTAATCATGTTCCAAATTCGTTAAATTTTACTTGTTTTCTTTGCACTATAAAAGAAATTTTTATTTTCTAATAAATTCTAATAAAAGTTTAATATATTCGCTGAATGCTAAATTTGTCAAGTGTTTTATTTTTTGAAAATTGATATTCAACCCACAATTTTATTCCGTTCTGCTAAATCTTAAAGTATACTCCGATCGTCTTGTAAGTTGTTTATAATGAAGATGAAATCATCGGCGAATCGAAGATGGAATAGAGATTATCCATTGATGTTGATAACTATTGTTTTTGATTTCCTTGAAAATATATTTTACGATTGTTATAAATTGTTTTGGAAAGATAGTATCCCTTTGCTTAATTCATCTCTCCATTAGAAAGCTACTTCAAAATTCATGAAGTTGAACACAACAGCTTGTTGCATTTTAATAATCTCTTCACACTGTTCAAGCGATGATATTACAACCTTTATTCCTTGCATTAAATGTTTTGTTTTCATGCTTATTTTTTTCTTTTATAGTGCTATTTGCTCGTAAATAACGTTTTTGAATTCATATTAGTTTTTCTATAACATTTTTATTTAAAGTTTCAATGTTCAGTGTTTGCTTTATACTAATGTTGCTATTGTAAATTTATGTAATTTTGAAAAACATATAAATCTTCTGGTGCATTCAATGCGTTGGATATTTTAGATTTATTTTGAGTTTCTACTGTAAGTATGTTACATTTCTCTTTGCAGTCTGTTAAAAAGTAGTTTATTTCATTCTTCGTTCTCTCTGACCTAAGTCTATCCATCTTCTGTACGTATTTTTCATTGTTAAAAAACTCCTTATCAAATATGATGATGTTGCTTTGACACCTCAAGGCTCCATAAGCATTATCTAGATTTCCATTACAATAAAATGATTGACGAGATGTTAAATTTTAGAATTCTTCTCGCAGTTTCCATATTTCCATGTAGGCCTATTATATCCCAATTGAAATGTACAATTTCTTTCGATTACGTGAGTTTTTCGTTTGTTTATAATTATCTGTAATTGTAATTTATTGTAATTGGATTTATTTATGTAATTTTTGTGTCACCACTGAATCCGAGGGACTGACTGATATATTACTGCGAGATTCTGAATGTTTTGTCTTACTCGCCTGTGATAATATATTATTAAAGCTCAGTATTTTCTTTTAGGGTATTTAATTCAGATCAGTAGTGTTCTAAATAAAATTATGTAGGCCATCATATAGTAGGTCCTTAAATTTTTGTCAAAATAATACTCGTCTGTTTTAAAAAGTTTCTGACTTGGGTGAAACAGTAAAGATTCATATACAATACATTTGAAATTCTGAATTAATTTTTAAGTTGGGAAAAATAACATAACTTGTAAACTAGAGCAATTAAAGTAACCTGCACTGATTTAAGAGAAGTTTGTAAGATGTAACAAATTTAAAGTTTTTAATATGGATTGAAATGTTAAAATACATATTTTCGATAAATTCGAAGTTAAATAAAATAATAAAAATATTATCCTGTACCTTAATAAAACACTCATATACATATTGGTTTGAAGAAAGTCTTAAGGTCTTTTTTAAATTTCAAAAGCTTCATTATTTTAAAAGCTAACTATTCAAATTTATTTGGAAATTTTATTTCAATTAACACCGACTGATGTCTGGATATTACAGGAACATGTAGGTAGACTTCTGTTCAGTCCGTCAAATAAGTACTTATGCGTCAGTCGCTCTTGTAATTATATATCCGTTCTTTCGGCTTACAGAATAAATGCTTTTCCAGGCTACAGTTGACCTTTTTATTTGTTTTAATTTATTAGTCGTGGGTTCGATATTCCATCTAGCTTCATATGCGTGTGAAACATTTCTTTTAATCAACCCTCTATAATCTTCAACTACCATCAACTGCTGGGCATCAGGATCCATATTTGTAGCGTTTTTAGCAAGTTTATTGCTAGTGATATTGGTGTAGCCTGGTAGCCAAAAAATTACGATTGAGTTTTTTGCTTGGTGTATAAGCTCCTGGATCCTTAGAATAGTTGGATGTGTTGCGATGAATAATGAAATAAATTAAGAGGAGATAGCATTTTACCACATGGGTTAAATTTTGGATACATATTGGCACAAATTAATACTTATTTATTTATTTATTAATATGTGATATTGTGCTGCGTTTTGGCTGAATTTATTTCGGCAAACTTTTACAATTTCAAAAGAATTTATCTTAGTATTTTTATATTGTTGTACATAAAATCTTACTAATTAACATTTATTTTTTTTTGTTAATAAAATTAAATAAGAATAAGCCAATTTAGTTAATATTAAAGTTGGATATAATATTTGGAAAAATTCTATACATATATTAAAAAAATTACAAATTCACAAAATATTAATTTATTTTTATTTAAGTACTTACTCAAATTTACAATTTACGAAAATTACTAATTAAAGTCGAGCACAATTTAATGTACTCGTATGTATGTACTTTGTAGTCAACTAATATTTTTATATTCTTTAAAGATTTTCTGTAACAAAAATCTTCAATATTTTTTACTTAAATGAATTATTCTGAATTATTTCACCTATTATGAATATTTTTTGGTCATTATATTATTGACAAATTACATTAAAACAACTAATTATTATTACTTTATTTAATAAAATAAAACTTATGTATAAATTAATTTAGTTAAAAATAAAAGTCGGATTAAAAAGGTATATCTCATTGCTTTCTGATTTATTATACTCAGCTAGATTTGTTTAACACTATATATTAACGTAATTAAATTTTATTTTTAACAGCCATCAATATTTAAAATATCGAATTTCCAATATTTCTTAAAATAAAAAGTAGAATTCAACACTAGCAGTTTGTTTTCGATGGTGCTATTCACATAATTAACGAATCCTTATCAATATTAACAATGTATAAAAGTTTTAACTAAACCAGAAAATTATCAGCCTTTGAATATTTAAACATTTACACACACTGAATAAAGTTCAATTCCCTATAATTTAAGTTTTCTTTGATTTAAAATTTAATGATAAATTCATAGTGTATCACAATTATTTTATTTTATTATTATGATAAATTACTCTATAGGTATAAATCTGGCACATTTATTCTACTATTAACACAAATATATTGAACAAGATTGTTAAATTTATATTAAGAAAATACTTATTAATACTTACGTCGCCATGTTTTGATTTGATAAAAACAAGATCTCATAATGTCTCCAAATTCATTCATTATTATATTGGAAAGGCTGCTGAAATCATACATTTAATATCCTTTTATGACCTTTTCTAAATCTTGTATATATATGCTATACAAACTGAAAATTCACGCTAAGATTTAAATTCTAGATATACTTATAACCATAACCAAATATTATTATTATTATATGTAAAAGTATAATTTTTCTTTTCAACAACTAAATTAGTATTTATATATAGTTGTCACCATTAACATTACTACAATATATTGTATCCTTAAAGTTTATTAATGTACACATATATATACATATGCATAAAATTACTATATTAACAACATTACAATAAATATATGTATGAAATGTTCACATAAGGATATTTTTTATGAAACACAAAAAACATTTGAATTATGTAATCAGAAACAATTTAAACATAAATATCAGTACGAATTGTTTCTTAATATTATAGTTTTCAAAAATTATTTATTTTATATCTAAAGATTACAGCATACAAAGTTTTTTATAACCTAAAGAATATTAATCAGTCATTTTTGGAATTGTTTATAAGTTTTACTAAAAATATGTAAGTATCTATTTACAGATAAATATTATGTTATATGTATGTCCTCAACAATTTCTTAAAGTACACACCTTATTATTTCTTTATTAAAATATGGATTATTTATTGTGATTGTTATATAAATAAAATGTTTTTATTTTTTGTACATTATTAACAATGCGAAATTCAGCAATTTAGAATTATTTATATTTTTTTTTATATATTTTTTTTATATTTAATTAGTTTTGGTTTGATAATGAAATATTATTATGTTATTTCATTGCTTTTAATGAATTTCCCTGAGTAATTTGTGCCACAACCTTCAATTTATGCTAAAATTTGAAAAAATTATTGTGAAAATGGAAATTTTTTAAAAGTTTTTGCCATTTTTATCCTAATTTTTTTTCTTGATGATACTTCCAATGAATAAATTGCGCTACCAACATACCGTTATTTTGCGTTATGGAAGGCTGACTGATAATTTATTAATTTTGAACGATATGACAACTAAAAAAAAGCTTTAGCTTTTTGAACTTTATTTCTTCTAAAGTTTTTAATACAATAGATAGATAATATTTTGAAAACTCAAAACTATTATCAATACTTTGACAAAAAGGATAACAGATTTTTAGCATGAACTTTTGTAATATAAGACGTATTTATGCTAGAAACAAATTTATCATTCAACTTAACTGTATTTATATTTAACATTCAACGAAGCAACCACATACAACGTTGGTCAAGTGGAATTAAAGTTGTAAAATATATCTCTGAAAATTAGTAGTTCTGTTATGAATTTATACTGTTGTTATTATAGTAGTCATAGTTTAGTACGCAAACTTTGATTAATACGAACTGACACATCTCTTGGAGGAATCCTTAAATGTTATCAGAGTAGTTTTAATGTGCTTCACGTTCGAACGTTCAGAACAACTAATTTTCCGTTACATTACTTTTTTTGAAGCTGATGTAGAATTTGAGTTTCCGTCAAAACTCAGGATCTCGGAGTGGACGGTATTTTCTTTTTCTTTTTTAAATGCGTTCAGTGCACATCGGCTCTCTCTTTAGTGAAAACACGATCAAAATTGGCTGCTGAAAGAAGTAGACGAATTGTATGTGAACGAGAGAGATAGTGAGAATTTCTCGATCATTTCCTACAACTCGGGCATGAACCTTCAGGAGGAGTTAGCAGAACTTCGATTGAGTTATGAAAGATGACTCACTAGATTCCATAGAAGAAATAGAGCTGCAGAAATTATACAATGATGATGACGATGACTCCATGGATGTGACGGACCTTCGCAGGAGGAAACTAGTGAGCCACCGGAGGAGTGATAACATTCGAAAAAACAGGGGTATGACCATGGAGTTAACGGGAATCCAGGCCAACTTGCATAGGAGTAGCAGTGAAATGAAAACGACATTGGAAAGTATGAAAAAAGATAATATTCTTCTGGCCCTAATCCAGGAATGGAATCCTGTACAAAGGATGATATGAGCATGGGCTGGGGTAACAAAGATTATCAATGTTTCTATGCTGTATGCGAAGGAAGGCCTAGAGCATGCATGCATGTAGTAAACAAATTGTTAAAGGTTGTATCTATTCAACAGCTCATTAACAGAGATTCGGTGGCGGCACAACTGGAACTATCCTCAGCCGGCACAAATATAAAAATAGGTCTGGTGTCACCATACCTGCCGTACGCAAAAACCACCAAATAACATCTTAAAAAACGATTGAGTATCCTGAAAGAAACAGGCTGGAACTGTTAATCGGTTGTGATACGAACACACACAGCAGAATATGGGCAAGTAGAAAAGATAACGGCAGGGGTAAACGTTTACTTGATTATCTTAGTACTACTAACATAAATATACTAAATAAAAGTGATAATCCAACATTTATTAATAAAAATCGAATGGAAGCCATAAATATCAGCCTTGCTAGCATCAGATTTACGCAAAAAGTAAGTAAATGGTATGTATTAGAAGACCCGTCCTTTTCTGATCACCGCCATATAATTATGAAGATTAAACTGGAAAAAGGATTTAGAAAGAATTAAGGAATTATGTCTATAGACATCTCGCACCCAACATAGAAATAGACAAAGAAATTGATAGGGTAATCCAAGCTATTCAACCCAAACTTCCTTTAAGGGATCTTGCCCAATAACGGTAATAAAATAAGACTAAATATCTTAAATAGATGAACATTTAACACCATCAAGTATATCTGAAATAGATAATGGAAGAATAGAATATTGGATTACACATGAAAGAATAAAATGAGCAATATGTTCCTTTAGTTCATACAAATCCCCGGGAACGGATAAATATAAAACATAATAAACAACCTGAGAATAAAGGGGATCGAAGCTTTTAAATGGGGACTACGGAGTGTTATATGGAGGTATAACACTCCAAACCGTAAAAAGTTACACAAAATGTATAGGAGCTTGTGATGGGTTTAAATGAATGGAGAGATTTCACGGGTGTAATCAATAAAAAAAAATTTTTGGGAGACCCAAACGTGGAAAAAACAAAGAAAATAATGTCCCTGAACAGAGCCGATCTGCGACGCTACGCAGGAATATGTACAGGGCACATGCTGCTGAGGAAACATACTGCAAGACTAGCTTGTAAGGAGTAGCCTATGTAGGGGGTGCGTGCGGAGAAGAAGAGGAAACAGTGCTCCATGTACTCTGCGTTTGTCCAACGCAAAGAACAAGGTGGGCAGGAATACTAGTAAGGTATTATTGGGAAAATTTCTGAGAGAAGGTACAAGAAAACTAATGAAGCGCTTCGGTTCATGCAAGTTATTAGCTGGCTCAACGACGGAGTCTGGTGAGAGCCCAGAAGTGAGGCCGTTGAGAGGGGGTAAAAGGGATCGGAAGGCCTAAGTGCGAGGGATGTTTACTATCCCACCAATTTAACCAACCAACCAATGAAATTTGATAAAAGGGCTTGTTTTGAATAAATTTCAAATACAGAGGGCCTGCCTGGTACTAGACGCATTTCTGTAAAAAAGATTAACTTGTCAAAAGTTCCAACTTCGAGCTTTGATATTTTATATACCCCCGCGGGTTGGGGTACGAAATATCCGCAGTAAGGCATGCTTGTGGTAAAAGTCCACTAAAATCCTAGAAAAATCCAGAAGCGACTGACCCAGAATGGGCGGCTTTCTGGTCTGCGACTGATCCCAGAGGGACGGCAGGAATAAAAGGTATCGCCTTGTACAAGGGAAATATTATCCTTAGCCTAGGAGATGGAACTCCGAATTAAAACAAAAAAAAAAAACAAGTATGCAATGAATAAAACTCAAGGATTGTATACCCCAGGTGGTAATCCAGATCTTCTGGAAAATCCACCCTCTTTCGAGGCAGGTCTCACGGATTCTAGGGGAGACCACTTATTGCAAAACTACGAAAGCAGAGCTGCTTTAATTGACCCATTTAGAAGAAAATCTGTGGTCCAGAGAACATCTCTAGCAGGGTCTCAAAAGATTTACGAAAACATGTCCCAAAAAGACAGCTATAGAAAACCCGACGAGGGTAATAATAACGAAAAGGCACTTGAGGCAAAAAATAATCAACTTAATGCCAGAGTTACAGAATTAGAAATCTTATGCAGGGAATTGAAAAATGAACTCTGCATAATTAAAGAAGAAAAAGAGAACCTAAAAAATTCACAAAATATGTCTACTAAAGGAGTAGTACTAAAAACTGCTGAAGAATTTTATACAGATGACGAAGAACTAGCTCGAGAAATCAACTGGATCTTTAAAACAAAAAGAATCTGTAAAAAGAGAAAAGCAGAAAAATCACCTACTTTAAGCCCAGAAAATGTTGCGGCCAAAGTAGAGAAAAATGTGCAAATAAATGAAGTTGCCAAAAGTAAAAGAAAAGGTAAACCTCCTCCAGTTATACTTAGTAATGTAGTGGAATACCCTCAAACAAACAAAAAATTAAAAGAAACCAATATTAAATATAAAGTTAATATGCTGAACAATAAGCAACTAAAAATTAATGTTGAAGAAGAAAAAGAATATAGAGAGTTGACTAAGGCAATAAATGAAGCCAATATTGAATGTCACACTTATGAAAATAAGACCACCAGGCCTATTAAAGTAATGGTTAGGTATTTACATCCGTCATGCCAACCTGAATATATAAAAAATGAATTGAAAGATAGAGGCTTCAAGATTCTAGAAGTCACAAATAAAATAATAAAGAAAAAGGAAAACAACAAAGAATCTACGGTACTTCTTCATCTCTTTATGTTAACATTCGAAAACTCTGAAGATATAAACAAAATATTCAAAATTGAATTTATCCAGCACATGAGGGTTAAAATGGAGGCTATTCGTAAAGCGACTACCATGATTTAGACTCAGATCACTCTGCAGTCATACTAAATCTATATGAAAAGGTTATTAAGAAACAGTCGAAACCTCTGCTAACGAACAAGTCAACTGACTGAGCTAGCTTTAAACAAGAAATAGAAAACAAAATAAACAGAAAAACAAAATTAAGATCCAAATGTGATATAGATTCTGAAGTAGAAAGTTTTATTAAAATTATCCAAAATGCTGGATGGAATAATACAAAAAATTGTGAGTATAAATCTATAGGATTCAACTACCCTAGAGAAATATTAAATATGATAAAAATAAAAAGAAGAGCTAGACGCAGATGGCAACAAACGCGTGATCCGGCAGACAAAACTCTGCTAAATAGGTTAACTCAGAATCTTAAAAGAAAAATTAAAGATCTTAAAAATGAAAATTTTGAAAAATATATAAAAAATTTATCAGCTAAAAGAGAAAATAACTACTCGTTGTGGAAAGCAACAAAGAGTACAAAAAACTCGATCTCTCAAATCCCGCCAATCAGAATGAAAAATGGTGAATGGGCGAGAGATAATAAAAATAAAGCTGAATCTGCATTCGCAGATCATCTTGAAGAAATTTTTTGTCCAAACGAGACAGATATGGATGATCTCACTGAAGAAAATAATAATTGGCAAGAAAATGTCATATAACCATTCTCACAGAAATAGTTGAACAAATTAAAAAACTGAGAGATAAAAAAGCTCCAGGTTTTGAACTAATTACATCGGAAGTCCTGAAAGAACTTCCGAAAAAACCGATAACAATGCTAACACGCATTATAAACGCTGCTATAAGAATAAGGTATGTGCCGAATATGTGGAAATTAGCAGAGATAATTGTGATACCAAAGCCAGGTAAGCCCTTAAATGAGGTCAAATCCTACAGACCAATATCATTAATACCAATAATTTCAAAATTATTTGAAAAGCTACTATTGTTTCGAATGAGTCCGATCATATAAAATAGTAATCTGATTCCAAATTATCAATTTGGCTTTAGATCTAAGCATTCGACAATCGATCAAATACATAGAATAACAGACATAATAGAAAAAGCTTTAGAAGAAAAGCAAGTATGTTCTACCATATTTCTAGATGTAGCTCAAGCTTTTGATAAAGTATGGCATCGAGGCTTAATAAATAAACTAAATAATATGTTACCTAAACAATACGTAGATATATATACTCTCATCATATTTAGAAAACAGACTATTCAGAATAAAAGAGTATTCTACTATTAGAGATATTAAAACGGGTGTGCCTCAAGGTAGTATTCTGGGTCCCATACTGTATTTTATCTACACCAATGATTTGCCACAAATGGAAACTGACTCTTGTTGTTATTTGTCATAAGTCTAACGGCGCTTAAACGTGACGAAAAATATAGGTGCGACTGCGCAGAAATCGGGCTGTATTACTTGGATACCAATTTTTTTAAACTAAGCTATTTATCGTTATATCAATTATTTTTGAAAAAAATTTCGGTGGTCCAAATTCGGGACCGAAACTTTTAAAATGAGAATAGAGTGAATCAACATTTCCTTTGCAGCTGCTAAGCCTTAAGTGAGCCTCCGTATTCTAGATAAAACCTTCCCAAACTGTAATATTAAACTTTTCTCAATACCAATATTTTTATCAGCTATACTAATTTTAAGTAATCAAATTGGACTGTATGAAGAGATACTGAACCGACGATTCGCTGGAGGGAAAAAAATAATACAAAATAATAAACAATATTTTAAATTTAAAAATATTTTATTTAAAGAATTCATTTAATCATCAAAAGATATTTGACGTTTTGCTTTAGCAACATCCATTGAAGGAAATGATGAATGAACTAAATCTTTGATATTAATTTTATCAAAAGTATCAAGATATGGGCTTCCATTTTTGCCATTTTCATTACCATGTTTGTTTTGTTTATATCCTTCTAATATGGAGTATATATTTTCTTTTGATTCTATATATAACTTTTTTTTAACGGAACTATTTTGTTTTTTCTTAGATTGAATTATATCCGTGTTATTACAGTTACTACTGAGGTGTTTTTCTTGAAATTCCCAGCCCTTTTCTTTAATTTCGTTAGAATATCCACAGATATTTAAAGGGTCATAAGATCTAATTCGATCGTTAGATGCTATGAACGATGACGAATTTACATCAGAATTGTGTTCTTTTACACTAACTCCTGTTAATGAATATCTTGAAATACTATTTATATTAGGTGCTTGTTTTTGAAAACAATTTTTTTCTAGTAAATAAATTTCGTCTGCAGTCTTACCGTTCAGAACGCTATGAACATATTTTTTTGATAACTTTAATAAAATTTCACTTGTACTGTTTGACTTTCTATAAAATTCCAAATATAAGCGCTTAATTACTTTTGCCAAAACAGAAACATATTTTTTAAAATCCGGATGACTCGTACCGATTTTTTTTTTAAGTAACGCTTGTGATACAGCCCACAATAGTTTTTTTCTATGACTGTCAGTTAAATGACTAGAATAAAAAGTGTCCGATCTAGAACGAAGTAAAGATTTTCCATTCACAACAGATGAAGGATATTGTAGATCACTGGCACTTACAGAAAAGCTGTGGCTTTTACCTTTAAATGACAATGTAGAGTCGTTATATGGTGATTTATGTTGCTTTATGTTTTCCTCTTTTTTATTAACTTCTCCAGTATTCAAATATAATTTTCTATTTAAATGAAATTTTTCTGAGTAATCGGCTTTAGCTGGAGAAAATAATGCGCGTTTTGATTTTTCAACTCGAATTGCTAATTCTGGTTTAAATATGGGTTTTGATTTTTGAACAGAAGCAAAGATTTGTGGAGGACTCTGAAATAATGCCCTTTTAGACGTTTCTTTGCATGGTTCTGGTCTTTGATCACCAATTAACTTATTTTTTTTTACTGATGATAGAACTGGACCACCATCACTTATTATATCTTTTAATACATTTCTTTTAGGAGTAGGTGGATTAGTTTTTGGCTTAGAGTCTTTTACTGAGCCAAATATAATTTGCCTTCTATTTATTTTACTTGCAGTTTGCTTAGAAGTTGTTTGCAAATTTGCAGATGAAAATGTTGCTCTTCTTTTGGCCAAATGACTTAATCGACTTGCTGACGATTGAGTTAATTTTATATTTCGCTTTAAATTCGAAGATGATGATTGAAAGGAGCTTAAAGTTTCAGATTTTATATAACGATCAACTATTAATAGATTAGAAAGTTCTATTTCTTCCGATAGTTTTGACAAGTTGTAAAATATTCCAAAATAACTAGTTTTCAAAATTTCGGGCCAATTTAACTTAATCAAATTTTCAAAACAAATCGAAGATCTTGAAAAACTTCGTGGTACTTCCATTTTATTATTTATCTTTTCAGCAAAGGAAAATATTTTATCTTTGTTAGAGATTATTAAATTTGATAATTCAAGATTGGAAGTGACGTCAGAATAATGTGGCTCTTTAGCAAGCATTATTTTTATTTTGGAAAGAATTTCAAATTCTTTTTTCTCAAGCTCATCCATAATTGACATTTCAACATTGTTCCAATCATTACTTTCTTTAATACCTCTTGCTTTTTCATTTGAAGTTTCACTTTCTTGCCTTTTTGAAATTTCAATATCTCGGTGAGATTTCTGTAAATTTGTAAGGTATTCCTTACTATTTATAAATTCGTTTAAATTCGAATTTTTATTAGTAAACACTTTTGGAATTTCGGTTTCTTTGATATCCAATTCATTTTCATTTTTTATTGACTGTTGAGACATTTGTTTTTTGGAACAACTGCTTTCTATAGAAGTGTTCAAGTTGTATGGTTTCCTACCTTTATTAGAAAATTTTGATAACGTACATTTTTTTAATTTACACTTTTCAGAAACTGAATTGCTTTTGCTAGGTGTATCCAATAAATGCTTATCTTTTCCAATAAGCTCCTCCATTTTTGTTTCGTTTTTTGCCGATTCCATCATCTTAAATTTTTAATTTCAAAATGTAGTTATAAATCCCAATATAATTCATTTTCGAATTAAATTAGAAATTAATTTTAATTTGCAATTGTAGCATAAATTAAATAAAACAAAAAGTTAACCTGGCATAAATTAACTTATACACCGACAATTTGACATATGTCATATTCCGCAAATGCAAATAAAACCCAGTAGACACTTCCATTCCATTGCTGTAGTGTAATGTGTAGTGCATCTAAGTAGGCATGTTTATACGTGGTTCACGTCTTCTTCACACTGATCATTTTTAGTTGTTTAAGGGCGGTTTTCCTAATGCTTAGTTCACTGATTCAGAACATTTTGTTCCAAACAATTTTGTTAAAAGAGAATTCTTATGATTGCGATTCATTGTTTCAGAACATTGTGTTCCGAACAAAAAAAAATAAAACAGCAGACATTTTTAACATTTGAATTTGATTTGAATTAATTTTAAAATTTTTGTTTATTTCAATCTCAATATATCAAATCATTGTTCTTCAAATAAATGAAATTATTAAATAATAAATAAAATTTAAACAGAAAAAAATGTTTTTATGAATTGTTTGTATTTTTTTTTGCTTATGCTTTGTAAATTGCAACGAATTAGAATTAATTCTAATTCGTTGGTAAATTGTAATGTGAGAAATGTCAAAAAAAAATAAAAATTACAGCAAATAAAATTGTTTCGAACACAAAGTTAAAGTTAAATCAACTTTTGTTCCGGGGAGAAAAAAATGTTCGAACATTTTTGAAAATTGAGAGAATTAAAATTTTCATACAAAAAATATGCGCGTACATGGGTTCGGAACATACGTTCTGAATCAGTGAATCAGGCATAATGGTACGATTCCTAATTCTTCAGAATAGATTCACAGTTCACACTTCTCGACTATACTATCGCTCACATATAGTTTTCGAAGTTTTCGTTATTTTTCTAAGGTATATATTAATATTATTGTGATAAGTTTTTTTTTATTATATTAAAATTTGAAAGTGTTATATATGTATGTGTCCATTATTACTTTCATAAAATTTTAAATTTTTTTTAATTAGTCTTATGGTCTTAAATCTTTTGTTATAATTTTTGTTTACTGTCGAATTCTTTTCCTTAACTGTCAAAATTAAAGAAAAAAACAAAAAACAACTAAACAAGTTGTAAAAATTTTACTTTTAATTTGGTACATAGTATATAATACAAATTAAATTTTAAAATTATTGATCAAATTGCATCCACAGTTTATTTTTTAACAAGCCCACCTGTGAGATCTGAAAATTTTTACCAAAATAAAAAATCACGACCTTAGCGTGAAAACCAGTGAAAACCATAGATATATATCATTAGACACAATTGTTTTTTTTGACAGATTTGACTTTGTTCTGAATCTGATAAAAGGAAAAGTACGATTGTTGTTTTGTGTGCAATTAGGACTACTTTGTTGAGCCTTTAGTTAAAGCAAATAAAATTTGAGTGTGGTTGATTTGATTGAATATTTGATAGCTGTTGATGTAGTGTGTTTGTGTGTTACACTACACAGACGGAGATGACGCCTATTGCTTTTAATTGTTGAAAATGATAAAATGAGTGTCAGTAAAATAATTCTTTTTTTATTGTTTTGATATAACCATATCTAAATTTACTAAAGAATTATAAATGAAGAGGGCAAAAGACAGTAGTAATTACAGCTTATCAGATATTATTTTATTTTCCAATGAAAATGGAATGCAAAGTTTGTTGGAAAGTTTTCATAACTTCGCAAGATGCGAGAGATCATTATAGTAAATCAAAGTCAAATGTAGAATTTACAAAAATCTTTCAAAATTAATTTCTTTTTTAGATATTTTCAAAAGCCACGAAAATTATGAAATTTACACGAAAAATAAACCATTTGAATGTGAGTTTTGTAAGGTGCGCTTTATTGATCAAAAAGAACTTAATCAACATAAGAAAATTCATGAAAAAATTAGTATAGAACCAGATTTAAAAAAAAAGGAAGAGGACAAGACCCTTAAAAACAAAAAGGTGTGTATATAAATTGTTTGAATCTTATGTTTCAACAAATAGATTAATAGGATAATATTTTGTTTGAATTAAAAGTCAAATTCTAAAATAGTAATAGCTATGTAGTAAATTTTTCCCAGATATATTTTTATAGTGAATTAATGTGCAATCTACATACTCCATATCTACATATCTCGTGTATGCATATTTGAAGTTAATTTGAGAATTTATTATTATTTATTCAAGTTTTCGTGAACAAGAACATACCCATCTCAATAGAAAGTTTCCAAGTACCCAAATTTATCATATTCCTAAATATATCAGCCTTATATCTCTTAAAGTATAACATTAGCTTTCAAGTGGAACTATGTATTTGCTTACAGGGACGCTAAATTATGTTTAGATAATAAAAAAAAAAGTTACACATCTTTATTCATGAGTCTTAGTTTTGATCTCTACCTGTTCGGAAGAGATGGAACAATGTCGATACTTTTGAATGAATGCTTGGCCAATTCGTTAACTTCTCTATATTACAATAATCAAAACTCACGATAGAACTCAATGTGGCATGAACTAATTAGTGACTACCTGTGTAGTTTCATCTACCTAATATAGCTTATTTGAAACCGTAAATTTAGTATTCGATAAAAACTCGAAACAAAAATTATTTTATATACCGGCAAAGGTGATTAGGTGTATGTTTCAGTAGGTCCAGTATATTTATCTGTTCACGCTTTTACATTCAAATTTTAGCAACTTATGTTCGAAATTTCCTGAGTTTATACTTTTATATTGCAATACAAATATGTTGGTTTAATTCAAAATCTCAAAACTAAAAAAAAAAAAAAACAACTTAATATTATAAAAGCTAATTACATCAAAAATTCTTTTTTAATTGTTCACACTCCTTTACTTTTCAGGAATTTACTGGTCGAATTGGAAATTATAATGATGAATTAAATACTAAAAGTCAATTTGTATGCGACATTTGTGGTAATGTATAATTTAAAATCATAAAAAATATACTTCAACTAATTGATAGTGGGTACAGTTACACAGAGGGAGTTTTCTTTAAAAGTGGTTTCGTTAACCATAGCATCATTTAAATATATTAGGATAAGATTGTTTAACTTGTTAAATGACTTCATCACTTCGGTATTATAAAATAGTTCTGTATATAAGATAGACATCATTTTATATGCAATAAATATTTAAAATGATATTGTGATCATTTTCTGAATATATCACTTAATTTGATAAATCACTATTTCATTATAAAATAAATACTTATTTTTGATAATCAGATATGTTTTTAGTGATATATTTAATTTATGAATTAAAAGCCGAATTTCCTTTCACTAATCATTTATTTTTATTGTGCAAATATCGATATTCCTGAAGCAACTTACTTCCTTCATCAGTGCTTGTGATTTATTTCCATTTTTTCATAGCTTTTTATGCCGCTCATTGAGAATTTGTACACTAGCATTCTCGTCGTTTTCTGCACTTACAGTGTATTGGCAAAAGGGTTGAGGGAAGAGAATAAAAACTTCGTCCTTTTTACATTGGTATTTTCACTACCTCTTACCTTTTGCTATTCTTTCCCACGCACACCCTTCGTTCTATAAACAAGAGCTTTTTTGTAATAGGAGTTTTACGTGTTACTAAAAATAATACAATTTTTCGTATTCTTGGGAACTAATCATTACAAAAGAGTAATAAAAATATGTTGGTTGTACATTTGTGGCATATTATGTTTATCTCTTGAAAATAAATTTAAAATTAAATTCTTTCGCACACAATCAAACATCTCAAACTTTTGCTGTTATTAAAAATATCAATGTACGGAGTACCAGTAAGAGTATGAACCTATGCTAAAGCCGCTATCATGGTGATTCGTGGAAACAAACCCATTTGATAATTGTTGAAATTTTACTCTAATGCTGAAGAATACATTTTTTTAAGATTTTTTTCGAGCTTAAAGTTTTTTTTAGATATCTAACGCAGTCTTTTAGATCTAACAACAGCTTTAAAATGATGTGTAATTATGGGCATTATTATTAACTAATAGTAGTTGTTTTGTTTTTTTTTATAGATAATTCATTACAACTAATATGCTTACATGTAATATACTATTTTCGTTTGTCAATTTTAAACATTCTATTAATTTCAGTATAAAATTTTGAAATATTTGTAGAAGAAAGTTTTGGACAACTTAAATGTTTGCAAATTCATATAGTAACCCATACTACTACCAGGAATGAGAAATGCAGGTAATATTTTTTAACATTACGTGTGCAGTATTAAGCAATGTTGTTTTGGTATCAAAAAGTTGCTTCGCCAGTATCAATTTCCAGTAATTTTCAACTTAAGTCGGTGCTAGCACTTAAAATTTCAGTTGATTTTTCGATTGAGTTTACTTTAAAAGCAACTACATTTGTTTTAGAAATTCAACATATGGCAGGCAATAAATTCACAAAAAAAAATATATATTTTTCTGTTGAATTTTTAAAAAAAAATTAAGAATCCTGCAAAAATACAAACACGAAATGAACTATTTAAACGAAATTCAACTATTTATTTGATATGTAACATGGAAATGGAATAAATTACAAAAACAAAATACCGTTATATGTTACATTTAATTTAAAAGATAACGATGCACAATTACGTCTTTTCCTACAAATTAATAACTATTCATGATATTCAATTATGTGCCCCCCTTTCAGCAACTTTTTGAATTCAATTACAGAAATGTATGAGATACACGATACCAAAAGAACATCTAGTCGTATTATTTGCGGCTTTTGTTCGAAAATTAATTTTTTTTTCTTTTAGCAGAAGATCAAGTAGAAACAGTAAAAAAAAATTGGATTCTAATAAAACCAGTTCAAAAATAAACATACCTGAAAAACAAAATACAATTAATAGCAACATCTTAACGAAACCTGACAATTGCTTGGATGAATCCGTAAATTCACATATTTTTGATTCAGCAGACGTCCGAGTTGTGGAGCTTAATGCCAAGGCTATTGAAGTAAGTGGTATTTATTTATTTTCATTCAATACTTAATTTTACAAAAAATCTTTTGATTCATTGTCCTTGATATATATTGATACTGTTTCTTTTAAATTTATACAAATACAATAACTATAATAGCTGATACTAAATACTTTGTAATTCTTTACCGTGCCGTATACAACAGAATAAAAATAACTTATAACAGCCACTACAGCAGAATTCAATAAAAAACAGATGGCAAATTACATTAAGGAAAAGCCACTATACTACGTAAAGGCTGACAAACGCACTGGTAATTTTAAATAAAAAAAATATTACGATAACATGATGCAGGAGAAAATCACGAACGGACCTTACAGGAAACTGAGAAACGATCCCCTTCAACAAATCATCAAACGATTAGACAATACTATCAAAAAATACCGACAAGTAATAGAATGACTACGACAAACTATGTAGATGAAGCATGAAAACGCGACTAAGGAAGCACCTAAAAGAAAACAAAATTAGCTAGTAAAAAGAATTAGAAGAATATCATCGAAAATAGTTATAAAATTTCCAAAGGAGACATAATAGCATTAAATCACATCAAGGATCCGAGGAAACTAGACTATGGTGAAAGCATCGAAATGTATAAAACCAAAAATGACTCACTCCGTAAAGATCGTGGCAATGAATATTCTTCATTATTTAAGTTGAAAAATAAAATATAAATACTGAAAAAGATTTTATGCTCGAAGACTTTACAAAATACTTTTTTTTGTCAGCAATACTTTGATAACAGTATTTAAAATAATATCTGTACAGGATATTTGAATGTAAGAAGGCAAGCTAAAAATCCAACACTGCAATTTGCAGATGTAAAAATTAAAATAATTCTACCCGTAATTAGTGATTTCAACCAAATTTACAGAAAGACCCATTGTTATCTGAAGATAAGTACAGAGGTTCTCTTTTTACGTTCCATTTGAACGTAGGAACCAATTCAAGACTTAGGTGCTCACTAGATTAATTCGGGTACGATGTATAAAGGAGGATTTTAGTTACTAAACATTTTAAGCATTAAAATATTTTGTTGGCTTTAAAAAGGGAGATAACTTGATAAGATTCAATGAGTACGACCAAAACATTAAATTTCGTTTAGTGGTTATTTCTGACCCGGAATATTTTTACACTACATTGGGGTATTTTGACACTAGTTTGGGATATTTTGAACACGTATTTACTAATTAAAATATCAAATTTTTTAAAAATTTAATATAAACGACAGCTTAAAAAGCTTAAAAAATTAGTAGTTTTCGAGCTATAATCAAATTTATAGATTTCCCGTGAAAGTGCGTGTATTTAAATGACTTTCCTCTCCGAGTAAATCAATCTGTTTTTTTTTTTTGTAACATTACTTAATCACTCAGAACAAAGAATAGAATAGGTACCACGGTACCACTGAGTTGGTACACCCTGATTTTCATTTAACAGGACATTTTATTGAGAAAACAATGATTTATTTATATTTAATAAAATACATTCTTCAAACAAATTTTTCAAAAATTAAATTTAATATTAGCAATAATTTCAGCTTTCAAGTGATGAAGAGATCAAAATAGGTGATTTTGATATTATTAAAGATGAAATCTTCTTCAATGAGGAATCACAGTGCAGTCCATTTAGTGATTTCGTTGCAGAGGAAGAAATAAAAAATGAAACAGATTTGCATATTACAGCTATTAAAAAAGAAATCGAGTTTGATGATACAAATGGATCTGACGATTTTCCTTTAAATCAATTAATTAAAAAAAATGCAGCACAGAAATCTAAGGAATGCATTAAAAAAGAAATAAAAACCGAAGTGGAAAACAATATTCAAATACCAAGTGATGACAAAAAAAATACACAAAAAAAACCGGTTACAAAAAAAAGAAATTCAAAGAAAGAAAAAAAAGCAAAAGTAGATAAAGTTTTACCAGATTCAGATAAGAATGCAGAGATCAGTGAAATTCTTGTAGTGCAACCTGACATTTTTTTTGATAATAATAAAGCCCCAAAAAAACCTTTAGAAAATAGTGATGATAATTATAATAACATTCTTCCAAAACATAGATGTTCCACTTGCGGCGAAAGAAGAAGCAACAAAAGATTATTACAACAACATAAACAAATTCATTTAGGACTCTCTGAAACTGAATGCAAGGTTTGCAAACAAATGTTTGGTACTCCCCAAGAAGTTCTTCTGCATTTTGGTAATGCGTTAAAATTAAATTAGGACGCTCTTTTTATGGAACGGTATATTTTAGATTCTTTCAGAAAAGAGAAAACTGACCAGCACTATCAAGAAGGTAGACCCTATCAATGTAAAGATTGTGATTCAAGATTTATACACTTAAAACATTTATATGAACATCGTAAAATTCATATTGGTGATAAAAAATATTTATGTAAAATATGTGGGAAATCATTTTTACGGAAGCAAGGTTTACAATGGCATTTAGAAACTCATTTAAGTGACGAGGTAAATAATAATTATATTACATGCATACTATTTTATTTTATTTTTGAATGTGTAGTTCTATGTAACCGCAACCTCTCAAGATCTATAGTACTACCCCGTTTATCTCAGAATTGTAGGTCTATGTCTATTATTGCTTTTATGTCAATTTCAGAATCAGGCGACTTATATTCCTGGAAATATTTATATCTGTTGCGAACTATAGCATCGCAAACAAATAGAATAAAAGAGGAGGATTCCCACTCTTCTAAGCAGAATTTGCATCTGTATGTGTTCGATCTACCAATCTTGAACAGATGCTTGTTGAATAAGCTATGTCAGCATTCTGACTTGGATCTAGTCTTCCTGATTATCTTAATCAATCTTTAGATACTTAATTTGAAAAAGGATTTAGACTGCGTAAGCCCTTGGCAACTATCCTATATGTTTTGGGTTTCTGTAGTTTCCCACTTTGAAACAATTCTTTGTAAGTAGGCGTTTGAATGAGCAATACTTGATTCTGGTCCTAAGAATTGTGTTTTCGCACCTATTTTTGCAAGGACATCTGCCTCTTCATTGCCTTGTATTTCTTCATGTCCAGTAGTCCACACAAGAGTAACTGTGCTTCGTTCCGCTAGTTTTGTTAAGCTTCTGTAATACCTATAAATAAGCTTTGATTTAAAAATTGGGGAAGCTTGGATATCTGAAATTATATATATGTTGGGACCTTTGTGCCCTCTTTTGCTGCAGTGTAATGCCGATACCTCGATGGCATAAGTTTCGGCTAAAAAAACAGTGGGATATGTGCCAAGTATTGCGCTAAACTCGAACCTTGGTTCAAATACGCCGGCACGGGTTTTCTCCTCATTCTAGTGCTAGAGTAGGACACGTTTTGAGTGCTCCAGTATCCGCAAGCCATGCTTTTTTGTTTATGTAATCTATGTGAGGATTCCATGGCAGTTTGCTGGCAAGTATTATTCCTAGGTGTTTCGTTTCCTTTACCATTTCCTTTACTAGTTTACTTTTCTTCCATATGTAAAAAGGATGTTGTTTATTTTGTACTTAGACCCGCGTTTTTGCACCATATATGCAATATGTTTATAGCAAGTGGCATTCGTTCCGAAATTATGATTTCGAATTTGCCTCTATAGTTACCTCTATAGTATGTTTCGATTTTGCTTTTATTTTTTAGCTTCTGCCGCTTGTTGGATTATATTGTAGTTGATATTATCAAATGCACCTTGTATGTCAACAAATATGCAGGACAACACCCCTTTGTTCCGAAATAATTTGTTTCTGTTTATTTCCCTGCTTAATATGCATTCTTGCATGCTAATTCACATTCAACGGAAATTTCTTAAGAAAATTGTATTTAATGTATAGGTCTAATACTTTTTCCATGGCTTTAAGAACGAAGGACATTAAAGACTTATAAGATTTGACCCTGTCGCCTGTCTTCGTTGCACCTGGTTTGAGAACAAAAACTACTCTCGTTTCTCGCCATGCATTTGGGATGTATCCTAGGCAATAACGTGCCCTAAATAACTTTATTAAATAAGGCAGTAGTATTTTCATACCTTGCTGTAAAAAGATTGGGTATATACCATCCTTTGTAGGAAATTTATATGGAGCAAATGAGGTGACTGCCCAGCGTATTGCTCCTGGTGTAAAGGTTTTTCCCGTTTGCTTGTAGACCCGAGTCAATAATAACCGATTCTGGGAAGTGTGCATGAAGTAAGTACTTCAGAGTTTCTTTTCCCGATACCGTGAGGTCACTATTTGGTTTTCAAAGAATGTTGCAAAGAATGTTGTAAAACAAAGCCCGGATAAAAGTTTCAAGACAAAAATAACTCAAAATGAAAACTGGATCATCCCACACGGGGGTCAAAATGTGAAATAGCAAAAAGTGGAAGGACCGGCTACTATTTTACAATGGGAAATCATAGACATAAAAGTAGCAACAGAATTGATCCTAAACAAAGGAATAACAGAAAGAAGCATTGTGTTTTATTCAGATAGTCAAGGAGCTATTAAAGCATTAAAGCGAACAATAGCGAAATCGAAAACAGTATCAAACTGTAAAAGAATGTTAAACTCTCTAGGGGAATCAAAAGATGATCTTGGGTCATTCAGGCATAGAGGACAATAACAGAGTAGATTAACTCGCAAAGAGTATGCAAAGAAATGGGTACCAGAGAGTGTTATCTGTAGATATAACACTTCACGCCGTAAAAAATTACACAAGAATGGGAGCGTGTGACGGGATTGAATGAATGGAGAAACTTCGCTGGAGCTATCCATACAAAAATATGCGAACTGCGACTCTACACAGGGATACGTAACATGCTGCAAGGGTAGAGCTTTGTGGAGAGTAACCTATGTAGGGGGTGCGGAGAAGAAGAAGAAACGGTGATCCAAGTACTCTGTGTTTGTCGAATCTTAGAAGGGTATTCTTTGGAAAATTTCTCAGAGATAAGGTACAAGAAACATAACGTACGGTTCATGAAAGGTATTAGCTGTCTCAACGACGAAGTCTGGTAAGGAGCAGAAGTGAGGTCGTTGAGAGAGAGTACAACGGGTTGCAACACATACCATCCCACCCATTTAACCAAGCAACCAACCTTATGTTAGTAGAAAAACTAGCTGATTGTTTGGAAGTTGTGGAACATAGAATATATCAATTTGTCAATTTTTAATTTTTTGATATATGATAGAAGTTAATTTTTATTATAATAATAATTAAAATCTGTGGTTTTACAACGAAAGATGAACTGCAATTTTGTCGAATTTTAGTTATGAATGTACCATTTTATATAAAATTTTTAACTCTTTCAAATAAAAAATTTAATAATATTAAGTAATTTATTAATTCAAAACTGAATAACTAATAACTGCCGTTGTAAATTTTTCTAACATAAGCATATAACTTCACTTATGCAGTTATGGAGGCAACACTTACCGAAAAGTACAAAACAAAAAAAATTATATGTTAAGATATACAGTTTTGCATTTCAATGTATCTTAAAAAATTTTACGGCGTATTATACATTTTTTGTTTTGTATAAACTGAATAACTGAAGTTATCATGTTCTTCAGCAAAAACTTTTATGTAACAAAAATGAATAAATTATTTAAAATTAAAAAAAAAAGGTAAAAATTTTAAGAAAAGGAAAAAAATATTGAAATGATTTCAAAGATCATATCTTTTTAAAGATTTTTAAAAGATTTTCATTAAAAATATTTTTTAAAAATCAAAAATAACTAGAAAAGTATAGCAAATTCTATACTAAATTTTATTCAATTGCAATTTACAGGAAATGCCAAAAATACAGTTATCATCTTTCGTCGTAAAACAGTTAATAAAAAATAAAAACAAACATTTTTTCCCCAAATGTAATATTGCAACAAAACATCAAATATTTCAATAATACATTAGTATTAATGGTATTAATATTCATAGCTAATCTTAATTAAAACAAAAATCATTTTTTTAAAAGTTATATGATGATATAGACTAGAGCACAAATTATTTCAGTAATACAGTGTTATTATTAACACATTTTGAAAATCCAAATAGCTTAGGAATAAAATATAATTAACCATATGTAACTGTAATTACTTGAAAGCGAGATTATCATAAAAAGAACGAAAATATTCTGGTATGAACTCTTAAAAATATTTACTAAATGTGACTTCTGCTAAAATTATTGTTTTCTTGTTCATAATCCTGTAAGTAAAAGAAGTGTTCCGTTAAATTTGGGCGAAATAAATAATTTGTTTCTTGTAATTAAAAAGTTAAATGGAAAAATAAGTTTATAAGAAACGAGCTTTGAAACGGAAATTTTGAAAAAAAAAAACTACTTTAAAGATACTTATATATTTTAGGAATCGAGTAAGCGTAGGGAACTCAGTTAAGTATTTAATATAATAACCAAAATGTGTATTACTTTTTGTTGTAAAACGTGTTAATACAGCATTTGGACGTGCTTTTTATACACTTTTTACGATTCATATACCATCAAAAAGTTGGACTTTTCGCAAAATTCAACAGAAATTGTACGCAAATGCTTACATGCACAACAATTTTTGAACTATTCTAACTTGTTGATGATTATACATTATATTGATGTTTCGTAAATTTGTAAATTAGTAAAATAAATATAATAACTAATTTTTGTTTAGCTTGACGCTGAAAGTCTAGGACACCTCCAAGGAGTTAAAGTTAGGGACAATATGCAAAATAAAAAAATGTTTGTGTGTGACATGTGTGGTAAGCTTTTATGGTACAAAGCCGTTTAAATACATCGAATTTAAATATATTTCATATTCTTTACAGGTCATGAATTTAAGCAATCAAGTCAGTTGAAAATACATATAAATCGACATGTCAAACTTAAACGGTTCACTTGCACGTAAGTAAATATGAACTATTGTAAAAAACTATTATTGATATGAACTTGTGCTGTCTATTTTATTTCAGAATATGCGCTAAATCATTTGTAACACCAAGGGATCTTTTAAAACATAGTGTAAGTATAAGAATGATGTAAAACAATAAATGATATACTTATGTACATATTTTATTTTTTATAAATTATGAAATGTTGAAAAACAAAAATATGTACATATGTACGGTTGGTTGGTTTAATAGATATTCATAAAAAAATTTACCTTACAATAAGCCAGTGGAACAGCAACTTTTTTAGTTGTGAATATTCTTGAGTTAATAGCTCGAGTTTGCTTTTTCATATACATTATTGAATGTAAACTTTGATAAAAATTTAAAATACATATTAACAAAAAAGTTTAATAGCAAAACAAAGTTAATAATTTTATTTATTTTTTTTGTTTTTGCTTTTATGTTCTTGACTAAACTTTTTACTACGTTTTCGAGCTTAATTTAGTACGGTACTTCAAGTTTTACAATATTTGTACTACATTGTTTTTCGATTTTACCGATTCATCGATTTTATCAATTTACTGCCTTATCTATTCATTAAATGGAGAAAACTACTGCTATTTTTAAGAACTCAGTCCAATTGCTCCATTTAATTTAAATTGGTACCAGATTTATATTATACTCTCAATACTCTTATAATTTTTTTAAATTATTTTATCTCAATGACAAAGGGTACTGGACCAAGTTGAAAACCCCGTAAAGTATTATTTTATTTAGGTGGGAATTGAATTTTTTGAAAAAGCAGGTGCTCTACCTACTGCGCCATCCAGTGTCTACCAACTATAACATTGAATTTCCAATCCCCTTAAAGAGTAATATGAAAAAATCAAAAATTGTTTTTGAGGGTTTACCATTTTTAATTATTTACTATCACAACTAGTAGTTCCATCCATTTCTGTTTTTAAGTACTTTTTGTCGTGTAATATACAAACCATACAAACGTTCTACGTGCTCTGTTAATTTATCACCCCTATTACTGAAGACTCATCGCGTCTGTGATAAAAAATTGACCCAAATCCACGTCTAAATAAATTTGCTTTTTTGAGACTTATGAAAAATTTCGTTATGTTGACAACAAAATTTTTTCACAAATCTTTCAGAAATACGAATTTATTTGGACGTTCAAGAATATGAGTGTATATCGAGCAATTAGCACGCTCTGAGGGCGCACTGAACGAAAAAACCGAATGACGAGTAAATGGTCTGAGCGAAAAAAAATACTAATTTCTTTTTGAAAGTTCATGCTTTGCTTATTTTTCGTAAATCTAGGAGTTCTGGCGGTTTTATTCATCTGATTGTCATTAAGTCAGTTCGTCTGTTTATAGTACACTTTAGAATTTTTACTTGAATGAAGTAGATACAATTCGGTTATTTAAATTTTTTAAATATTGTTTTAACTTGAATTTTAATTAGCCAAGAGTGTCCCCCGCTTATTATTTATTTAATAAGAAGTGTACTTTAATAAATCTTAACTATTTACAGAGAACTCATACAGGAGAAAGACCTTACAAGTGTTCGTATTGTGAAAAATCGTTTATTGACTCAGGGGACAGAATAAAACATGAGAGGTAAATTATGTTTTTTTTTTATATTATGCACTTCTATTTAAATAATTTTTCTTTAACTAGGTTACACACTGGTGAAAAACCCTACACGTGAGTATAATTTTTTTTTTAGTTTTAATTAAGTCGATAATTATAATTAATTACTTATAATTTTTTAATTCCAACTTACTTTCGAAACATTTTTTGTTTTTCATATAAACCGAAAATTATTTAGGCAAAGCTATATTGTAGATTATGTTCCCATGTGCCTTCTTTTTTTATTGTATTTTGAAATCTTGTTAAAATATATTTGTACTAAATAATTCGAAAGCACAAGTTTTGACCAATACAGCTATTACTTCCTACAAGTCTAATTACTCATTTTTTCCAGATTTTCACATTTATTTGCTGGAAATTTGTTGGGATGCGAATAAAAGAATAATTTTTTTTTTTCAAAAAATTTAACAACATTATGCATATGAGGAGTAACGTATAAATAATAAATAAATAATAAGTTTTTGATTGTTGTTTTTAGTTCCAAGCTCTTTAAAACAGGACTGATTAGTATTAATGATTGGTCACATATTATTATCTCGTATTTTTAAATTAATGTCAATTTTAAAATTTCTAGAATTGTAATATTTACAAAATCCGTGGTCAACGTAACCTTCAATTTTGTCATGTTTTACGTTATAAGTGAAATTTCTTTATATATTGCCATTTCGTAAGTAAGTAAGAAAACTTTTGATTTTTCAGAAAGCTGAGAAATATACACATCGGGTTGTATGCATTAGCTTTGCCCCAACAAACCAGTTATAAGAGCGTATTTTACATCTTTATTTTACTTTTTCTTTACAGATGTCAAACATGTGGGAAAAAATTTACATTTTCAAGTGGTCTTCGAACACATGAACGAGCCGTGCATTTTGGATTAAAGAGATACAAGTACATTTTTTTAAAATTTATATTTGAGTTTTATCTAATAAATGCATACATTTTTAGTTGTGATAAGTGTACCCGGGGATTTTCAAATAAATCATGCCTACTTAAACATAAAGCAAAAATTCATCTGCAAAGATAATTTCACCACATTTGATTTAAGGCTTACCAATGTAAAACAATTTATGTATAACATTAAATAGCAAACATGTCAACAGTTTTTTGTCTAATTGTACTTTGTTTTCATTTTCAAAACATGATCAATTAAAAAATTTAAGTAAATTCAGAACAAACGAAGTAGTAAAATTGTTATTCGAATAATATTAAATAGATACGATAGATTTATACTAAAGTAAGTTTGAAATATAAAATTTAAATTTACCGAAAACTATTTCTACTAGATGTCATTTAGTTTTATATATTTTAATTATAAACGTGATTATACAGCGTATCAAAATATTAGCATACTGTAGATGTTTTTTATTCTAGATTAATTTGATCAATCTGAAAACTGGTTTGATTCAATTTATCAGACTGAGTTTGTTGAATTAATTTTTTTCTAAATTAATCACATTGATTTTTTATTTTGACTTTATCTAGTTTTATTTATAGGAAACTTTACTTATTTATTGCAATCTTCATTTAAATTTTACTTATTTATTGGAAACTTTATTTATCAATTTTGCAACTTCAAAAGTTAGAACTAGTTCAAAATGTAGGACAAATAAAAGAAGCACTTTAAACCAAAGTACTACAAATTTATTTTAAATGAAAAAAGACCGCCTATAATTACTTTAATTTAATTTATAGTTAATTTTGCTCATTTTCTTTTCGTTATTTTTGCATTTTTTTATGATTGTCAATGTTATAGATTTTTTTTATAGACTGAAAATTTGCCATATTTTTCTCTGCGATTGTCCATATTTTTCTCTGATTCTTTGCAATTTTAACATAATTGTTTTTATTTATCATATTTGATTGTAATTAACATTTAAAAAAAAATATTTTAAATTTGAAAGTAAAAAAAAAAGAATTATTTAGATTTCTTTTTTTGTTTAAATTTATTACCAGAAACCGGGTTCCCTCAGGAAAAATCTGTCCTAAACAGCAAGTAAAAAGGAAATAAGTTAACTTGTAACTTGCTAAAAATTGGCAAGGATTGCCAGTTTTGATCACTGTTTAAAATATAAGTAATTACTAATTATTAATAAAATTTAAAAAATATATTGTAAATAAATGCAAAATTACATATCAGGTTAATATTTTTTGAATGTTATTTAAAATTCTTCAGTGGGTAATGTTCTTTATTTCTCTTAATATGTTCTTCTAATTGTTGAAGTTGATTCCTGAAACAATTGATATGATATATTTTCTTTAATTACAATTAATTAATAAAATTATATTCAAAATTACTTTAGTTGATTTGGCATAGTATGGTATACGTCTTCAAACATTTCTTTCCAGTTTGGTTTTTGTTTTTTTTCTGAAGCTGTAATTTGAGTCAAAATTTCTTTTTTAGCAGATTTGACAAATTCAACTTCTAGATCATCGCTCCACCAATGTTTGTTCTTGATGTAATTTTTCAATTTATTAATGGGATGTTCAACAGTTTTCCATATTTCTACCTCGTCATTTGATCGATAAGAGCCACTGTCATCTGATGTAGAGTGATGACCGACCCTTAAAACAAAAATATTTAATATTTGTTGAAGTTTTCATATTTCATAATTACAAAACTTATTTTACTGCCTTTCTTTGAATTTCCAGGAAAAGCTAGGATGGGTGGTGCATTTAATAATAGTACAAAGGAGTACAAAGGTGAAATTAGTGACCCCAAAAACAATTAACATTCTAAATTTTTTTCATTTACCGAATATCTTTATTTTTTGAATTTGGTGCCCGTCAAATGGCCCAACACTGACCGAAAAAAACTTATGATAAGCATTTATAATATATCATTTAACAATAAGAATTTTTAGATTAAAAAAATCAAGAGATAGCAGAGAAAGATATTAGAGAGACTTAAAATTACACTAGAAAAATGTGTATTACAACAGTTGTTAGTAGTGTTTTTTAGTAGTAGTAGTAGTAGTTAGTAGTAGTAGCAACTTATTAGGTTGCGAAAATTGTACTTGAAAATATCCGTGAAAACAGGCCCATTTTCTGTCAATACTAAAACTCTTTTTCTTATAAAACTTTACTAGTTTTGAATAATTTTTTTTAAAAATAATTTATCAACTTAAAAATCGACTAATTTTTTATATTCATAAAAGATAATAGAATTAAAACAAAGAGAAGTACCTACAAAAAAGTTGTTGGACAAAACGTTTGTTTTTTATATGATTTAGTTAGTTCCATAGTATTCTAATACTTTGGTATTAAAATATCTCCACAAATCACTATACATACATATATTT